>JBBMOE010000016.1:7372552-7707391 GCA_037975065.1 Chaetodon trifasciatus | reverse complement strand
CCCCACCCTTCATCCCCTTCACTGTGGCTGGACGCTGCTGCCGGGACAATGAGACGATAATGAATGAAAACTGTGCCGAGATTGTTTTTAAAGACATTGAATGAGGGTTGTACAGATGTCAGTTGGTCATATGAGTGGCGTATTAGTTTTTGCCTTGGGTGTGGGGTTGAATGGGTATTTAATAATTCATATGGTGTATTATTGGCCTGGTGTCTTCACCCCCCCACACTGTTATTCTGCACTGGGATTTACGGAGAGTGGATCATGTTTTTGATCATGGATGTAAAGGATGATGGGTTTTGGATGAGTGTCCTGCTTATGGGGCACACTAGGTTGTATATTTCTACAGTGTACAGGATGGTATTTGTATAAATATAACAAGAAGATAATATTATCATTGGAAAATGTTAGACCTTGAGAAGCTGTATTAACACTATGGTGCACTTTTGATACCGTTTTGTAGGTGTTGGCAAGTTTAATGTGAGGGTTTGCTTAAAAAGGCCTGTTGTGAAGCGACTATTTTCTGTTTTAAAGAAAAAGAAATAAAGCCAGTAAGATTGAGGCAGGGTGTGCTTTTTTGTCTGTCCCACAGGTGCGCACCGATGACTCATACAGCTCGACCTCGCCCCCTGGCGGTGTTACCTGGTAGCCCCGCTCTCCCACTGCAACAGGAGCTATTTTTAATCCAATCAGACCTGAAAGGCAGGTGCTTTGGAAAAACGCGCACAGCCGACAAAACGCTTGGCCAGCCGAGAGTGGCCACAGAAATGCACATCAACAAGTCACCCATCACTTCCTCGTCAGCAGAGGTGTCTTGAACACGGTGCTGCAAGGATGGAGAGATAAGGCAGAGAAGATGGAGGACAGGGGAGAAAGGAGGAGGGCGGGGTGGTGGTGACACACATCAGGGTTGCTGTTAATAGCACAGACAGGACCAGAATAGCAGGGCGTCGCAGGAGGAAAGCGAGTCTGCATCCAGCATCCTCATATCTGAAACTCGAGTCAGGCAGCACAAAAACACCGAAACTGACAAACAACCCTGCAGTTTAGGTGCACTTTATTCAGGTGAGGCCGAATAAGCTTTGTTAGCTGAGGGACAAATATTGCAACACATAGTCGTGCTTATGGAAAGAAGCAGATTTGCCAGTTAAAATAAGCGACCACCGGCATGTGGAAAGACACCCGAACACACACACGCGCAGCTGTCTTTGTCCTTGAGACAGCACGGACCAGACATTTAGCTCTTTAACGGAGTTTAACCGGTCTCCGGAGGTCTGGCCCACTTGGGACTCCTCCTTCATCATCGACCTGCCCCCTCCCCTCCTCGCGCTCCCCTCCTCCTCCTCTTCCTCTCTTCCGCCGCTGCTCCTCTCGCTGCTCCCGCACAGCCGCAGTCCACGGCGATGCGCCGTTAACGGCAGAGCCGCTCCGCGCTCTTTTTCTTCCTCTCCTTCCACCATCCCCGCTTTCAGGCAGAGAGGACCAGCATCCCCCTCCACGGGCTGCGTCTCTGTCCGCCGGCGCCGCACCATCCTTATCAATAACATGGAAATACACGGCTGTCGCTCTTCCATCTAGACGGGAAGTCTCACCTCACAGAGTCAAGGTAGGCAGGGTGGTGGCGGCGGAATGGGATTATTGAGCATCCTTGACAAGCGTGGAGAAATGCAGCTTCTTCCCACCCGCCCCCCCTCCAGCATCCTTGTGCTGACGTGGAGCAGCCGCTGCTTCTCTGATGCAAGGTGCAGAGAGGGTAAAGCAGCACCATATGGCCACCAGTGTGCCGTGCGTGCATAGCGGTTAGGGACGGGATATATTTCCATGACGGGTGCGGTATCTGCTGCTGTGGAGAACGGCACTTGGTGTCTGGCAGCGGCGTGAATTATTGCCTTTGCCGGCGTTGGGTTATCGATATCCTCCTCTCTTCGTGTGGCCTGAAATTTGCTGCAAAGCCTGCTTTGCTTTGTCTGTTATCCGCTTTCTATTCTCGTGTCCATACATTAATAAATAAAGCTCTCACGTGTGGAGTGTACAGGCCGCTGTTCTAATAGACTTAACAGTCACTGGGTTTAATTCCCAGTGGAAAATAAATGACCTGTTAGCAGCTGCACTGTGCACTTCAACTGCTGCACGGTGCTTTATTATTTAAAAGGAGAGAGGACCGGAATTAAATGTTGTGTGTGCGTTCACAGGCAGAATATAATCTTGACTGCCAGTTCACGTTGAGGAATGAGTAACACAGGTGTCTTAAAAACAGCAAGAATCCAGTGGCATGCACAGAGGTGGGGTGGGGGCAGAAGGGAAACAGTCCCCATTGTTTTTGTTGTCAGTGCATGAAATTGTAAAGCTAAGAAAACACAATGTTTCAGATTTATGTGGGGTAGTACTTTTGTTTTTTGTCCATGCTGCCAGTGTTGACTCAGATATCAGTAACGGTGTGTTTGCTTGTGTTGATTTCAGACGGGGGGCACAATGAGTGAAGAGCCAGCGGTCACCCCCAGCTGGCTGACCCCTGACCCCACAGCATGGGCCAGCGGAGGAGGGGGACCGATGGACAACAGCACCAGCCTGGGGACGTTCCCACCAGACTCCCTCCCACCCAGCCAGCTGCCGCTGCTTGTCAACCCCTGGGACATTGTGCTGTGCTCATCGGGGACTCTGATAGCATGCGAGAACGCCCTGGTGGTGCTGGTGATCTGGCAGAACCCGGCGCTCAGGGCTCCCATGTTCCTGCTGATTGGCAGCCTGGCGCTGGCCGACCTGCTGGCCGGCCTGGGCCTGGTGCTTCACTTCACCTGTGCCTACTTGCTTCGTTCCGACTCGGCCCAGTTACTGACTGTGGGCCTGGTGGTGGCCTCCTTCTCCGCCTCCGTCTTCAGCCTGCTGGCCATCACCATTGACCGCTACCTGTCGCTCTACTATGCCCTCACCTACAACTCAGAGCGGACAGCGGCCTTCACCTACACCATGCTGGTGCTGCTGTGGGGCCTCTCCCTGTGTCTGGGCCTCCTGCCGGTCACAGGCATCAACTGCCTGGCAGAGGAGGCTACATGCAGTGTGGTGCGGCCGCTGACGAAGAACAACATCGCCGTGCTGTCCATCTCCTTCCTGCTGCTCTTCGGCCTCATGCTGCAACTCTATGTCCAGATCTGCAAGATCGTGATGCGCCACGCTCACCAGATCGCCCTCCAGCACCACTTCCTGGCTGCCACACCCCACTACGTCACAACACGGAAGGGCGTGTCCACACTGGCCATCATCCTGGGTACCTTTGCTGCCTGCTGGATGCCATTCACTGTCTATTCTCTCATTGCCGACTACACCTACCCTCCACTCTACACCTACGCCACCCTGGTGCCTGCCACCTACAACTCTGTCATCAACCCGGTCATCTACGCCTTCAGGAACCAGGAGATCCAGAAGGCGCTGTGGCTGGTGTGCTGCGGCTGTGTGCCGGCCAGCGTGGCCCAGCGTGCACGGACCCCTAGCGACGTTTGACCAAGCAGACCCAGGTGGGAAGAGAGAGGCGGCCTGGGTCAGCTCTGCTCCTCACTGGATCTGTCTGGTGTCAAAGAGAGCAGCAGCGGTGGAGGTCAAGGGAAGTGGCAAAGGGTTGTGGCTTCAGTTCTGGCCGGAGATGCTACTGGCAGAGGCAGTTTGGTTAGTAATCCACAGCCCACTTGGATGGATGGCGTTTTTTTCTTTGTTTCATTCACCATAGGGCAAGGTTTCTCACTGTCGTCCCCAGTAAAGGCGGCCACTGCGCGGGCTGCATCCCGCCCCCTCCCGTGCAACCCGTGCCACGCCCTTCCTCTGTTCTGCAGAGAGCGCTGAGTGCATCACGTGTTGCAGGCAGCCGCTGTATATAGAATGTGCATATAGTTAACAGCAGTGGAGCTTTGGTTGACACGTGCTTGTTTTTCCTCTAATGGGGAGGCATTGTTAGTTTGCGCCCCAGTGCGTGCGTGCGTAAAAGCGCACAGCAGATTAACAAAGCAGTGTGTGCGCTGAGGAGAGAAGAGAGCAGCCGCGGCCGAGTGCGCAGGCATTTCCACATAAAGCCCGTCTGTAGCAGCATCCCGGCGCTCTGCTGCTGCACTCCGAACGTGCGTCGAAAGCTAAACAGCCGCGGAGGGCTAAAAATAGACCCGGCGCTCTCTGATCCGCGCCCTGCGTCCTCCACAGACGCCGAGGAAGAAATCAAGCCGTTTCTCGATCTCCTCGCCTCTTCTCTTGTCTTCTTTTCTCTCCGGATTGTGCGTGAATGTGCTTTTAGTTCAACTCGCGTCTGGGAGGCTCAAGACAAAGCCCCAAGAGACCCCAGCATTAACCCTTCCTCCATTTTTTTGTTATTAATGGAGGCACCAAACCGAATATAGCATATAGGCCTCCCGGATTATGTAACCACATTATAGGTCTATCCCTCCTCTTTCACCTTTAGAATGGAGATTTCTTATGACGTTTTGAATGTCTGGAGATTGTTGTATAATTTTTAATGATGAATTATTTAAAAACAGACACAAATTTGATTGATGGTAATCTTAAGATATTTTTTAAAAGGATGACACAAATATCAAACGTATTCTCCTTCAATAGATCCTGCAGGAGATTAAATTAACATGATCAGATCACTACAAACCTATAAACAAAAGCCCAAATAGCATGATTATATAAGTGATATTAGTGTGGGAATTTGCTAAATCTGAATGCATTTCCATTTATTTGGTCTTTTTGGCTCCTAATAGCCTCACACCAACCTGATCTGCATGCTAGACTTCAGTGTAATTTGCATGCAACAAGCACAGATCTCCTTTTCCCCTCTTGAGTTCAGTGTGGTAGGTCACACAGGCCACCGCACACCGATGTGTCATGGTCCCCTGACATCACCATGACCTTAATAATTCTGTTTATGTACAATGTACCACAGGGCACCTCACATGTATTGCACTGAATGAGCTACAATCATCCGTGGATGGTCACAAGAGTCGCACCCTTTCTGAAAAATGTGGCGTTTTCAGATATTTTTACTGTACAGTTTCAAGTTCAGAGGCGTTCTGCTTTGATCATGATTTGAGTTCAGCCGACTCAATGGAAACCCAAATCACAACACCCACCAGCTGCTCTGAGTGAGTTATCCATTATCTTTTGGTCTCGAAATGAGTTCGCAAGCCCAACAAAAACATGCACGCTAACTCCTCCTTCCTTCAGAATCATGTCAGCAATAACTAGCCTATGAATGGTAGTTATTTTTTAGATGTGAAGCAATACTCAGACAGCAATAACATCCACGTCCCAGCATGACTTCATCCTGCAGAGTCAAGCACCGTCATGGCCGCTCGGTTCGGGGGACGTGTTGTGGTGAACAGGCTTGGCGAGCTACAAGTGATGCTTCAGTGAGACATCTTCAAACAGGTGGTAGGATAATCACTCCTGGGCTGGAAAAAGTGGACGAGATCAAACGACTCATTTGTCATGATGACACCACTGCCTCATTCCCCTGCAATGTTTTTTTTTTTTTTTTTTTTTTTTTTTTAAACCCAAAAACTGGGCTTTTGATCATTTGTCGCACCAGGATGAAATTGTGAACTCTTCATGTCTTTTCGGGGGGGTTTGCCTCTGCCTTTTGTGAGCAAATGAACCGTCCTGAGTGTCGTAACCTCAAGTGTCAGTGTGTGATTTGGGACTGTTTTTTTTGTGCATATGGTATGAGTTGCATGGCCTCTGGGTGTGTGCATGTGTGTGTCCGTGTGTGCGTGCTTGTGATCCAGCAGCTCAGCAGACCATAATCTGTCTCTTTGTGTTGTCAGGGAAGGAGTTGGGGGGTAAAACAGGTCTGAGGAATATAAATTCTTGTTGACCCCCTGACCTTTGAGGATAATGCTGCCAGTCTTCCTGTCAATTCTGAGAGAAGTGGCCTCGTTTTGTGTTTGTAGAGTTTTTTGAAGTCAGACAGGACCAGGATGTGGAAGCTCCAGCACTTCAAGCCAAAGTGAAAGGGACTCTGAATGAACTGGGATCCTAGTCCTGCTGTGTGTTTTCTGTCTCCTCTATATCACTAATATTCTACTTTAAATCAATCTAGTCTGGTCGAGGCAGGCGTCCGTTAAGTGACCTCTGAATGATTCTATGAGCTAAAAAAGGCCACTTCCAAATACAAAGCTAATGCTTCTCCTTCCCTTCCTTGCTGCCTCGCCCTCTCGGTGAGCCTGATGGAGGCCTTTGAGCAGCTCCCAGTCGTCGTGTTTGCAGCCTCAGATCAGGTGCAGAGCGTTAAAGAAAAGCCGGGGAAGATGAGTAAGGAAAGCAGAAGATAGCATTTTCTAAGCATTGGGATGTGGCCTGTGTATGTGAACTTGTGCACAGTGTCAGACTGAATCCTGTCGTTATTCGATGAGCACCAACAGGTCAGGCTGGCACATCAAAAACCATCACAAACTCTTATTCCTTTACCTTTGGAGAAAAGTCTATTTTGTTATATTCATTGAAAAGTTCTATTTTTTTCCACTTTAGTCTGGCCTGAATTCTTTCAGATTCTGATGTTGTATGATATAACGGCGCTGTAAAAGCCTTTTTCTGAATGTAGTAATAATCCAATTGTTCAACGGATACCCCCTCCTCTTGACTCATTTGTTTCTGTAAATATGGCATGCTGAAGAGGAGGGACTTTATACCACCGTGCATGGTGCTACCAAAGCCTGTCAAACTAGGGGATGAGTTGGGTTGCACCATTTTTTTCAATGACATTTCTCCACCTCGGCTGTAAATGTAGAATTTCTTCTGTTTGGTTCCTCGCTTCAATATGCACCAGTTTGTAAAGGACGACTGAGCGGCTTGGGCTACACAGATGGCGGATGTCTTCGGGAAAAGAAAATTGGTACATGACTCTCTCTGATTGGTGAATGTTTTTCTCCATCAGCATTGTTGAGATTTTCATGGTTGAACAGGTGTGAACAAGGGCTTTGAATCCAAGAATAGTAAAAGACTGTGCTGTTGGATGTAATACTTCTCTGTATACACACACCTGTTAATCTATTGAATGGTTTCACGGTGTAATATCACACAAAGTTGTGTACAAAGCAGGAGGAGGATTTAGAGAAAATGTGTAGCCAATGATGGGCTGTCAGTGGAAGGAGGCATCTTTCTGATGGTTACTAATCTAGAGCTAAATATCAAAACACTCAAGGGCCTGTGAGTGCGTGCGTGTGTGTCTTGGGGTGGGGGTTGGAGACGAGAGGACGCCACAGTAACAGCATCTTGTGTAGACGTATGCGTAGTTTTCAATGTGAAATGCACTTTATTTTTTTGGATGAAAATGGCACAACAAGCTAAGTATCTGCAAAATGAAACGTATAAACGATAATCAACATGCACTAACTTAACGGAGATATTGTATAAAACCATTTGTGTGAACGTGGTGTCTATTTTTCCAAGGTGTTAGTCGTACTTTTTATTGCTTTGGTTAGTTCACTCAACTGAGAGATCTTGTTAATTTTCTATTAAAAACAAACATGTGCTGTGCATAAAACTCCTGCCTTGGCTCGTTTGTTCATCCTCTCCCTGGCTCCGTGCCCCCCCTTTTTCTTCTGTTTCCCTAGCAACCCCCATCTTAGCTGTACTGTTGCCATGGAAACTGAAGTCTTAGAGCCAGGTATGTGTCGTCTCTATGACGACAATGGAAAAGCAAAGAGAGACGTGGCAGCCCAGCCATGATCCTTCATTCATCATTTTATTTTTCTCTGGGTCAAAGGTTACAGAGCTCACACTAGCATATACATGGCCCCCCCGGCCCCCCACCCCCCCCCAACACAGCAGTGATCGATTGCAGACGCAGATGGCTCAATCAATTCTCATATTTATGATCAATAAGACTTTTTACATATCGCCTCTCATCCATCTTTAACACAGCATTTCAGTCGCTCTCCCAGTTCGCTCCCTCAGCGGCATGAACGCGTCATCATCGACGGCGGCCTCCACCGAGCTCCTCCGTTACTTCTTCGCTTAATTGTCGTGTTAAAAACTCACCTATCTACGGCAAGTGTTTCAGTAAAAACATTAAAAAAAGACAAGTACGTTGGTTAGCTCAAGAGGAAAGTTTCTAGTTCTTCTAACACTCTCAAGCTTGGACTATACATGAAATAAGCACCTTCACAGGGTGTCTATAGTGTTAGAACAGGTAGAGAAACAGTCACTGGGGTGTATTCACAATGCTTTGAAATATATATTTTAAACTGAATGTTAATGTTTCAGAGAGTGATCAGCATTACAGTATATTACTAGTGTCTTTACAGTGTTTATGCATCTTGAATACACCCCCACATTTCCAGTTTTGGGCCATTCAGCTTATATCAACCTACAGCATGTGATTGTGTGTAGGTGTGGTGTGTGCATGTGTGTGTTTCCAGCAACAGTGTGTGACAACCTGTGAGTGGTACAGTGGGCATTCTTTCAAGTGAGTGTGAGATCGGCTGATTGTTTGTGTTGTTGTGTGTGTATCTTCAGTGGTTAGCCTTTTTTTTTTGTTTTAACGTATGTTAATCTGACCAGTCGTTCTCCTCCAGCTCGGAGTCGTCCTCGGAGTCGGAGTATTCCACTGCGATGCGTCGCGACAGGATGGTGGCCACATCGTTTCCGACTGGCTCCCTCTTAGCCTGCTGCTCCTGCTGCTCCTGCACCTTCTTCAGCTGGATGCCTACAGGACAATATGAGATGTTTTTAACAGACACAGTGGCTCTTCAACTAGTGTGGAGTATCAAAAGTAGCTTCATTTTAGTAATGATGTAAATAAATGTCAGTGGGAGGTTATGACTGACACTGACAGTGACAGTTTCACCATTCTTTAAAAATTGGTGGCTTACATAATTTTTCAAATTTGTGTTTCAGATACTAAAGATAATTAGAGGACTGCAGCGATGATGCTACGTCCCTGAAGGTGTAAATAACAACATTTATTATATAAAAAGATTTTGGTCTTTGGTGGCACGCTCTAAGACACACAGGCAAAATTTAAAAATCTATCTTGAAACGTTTTCTTGAGACACTTAATTGTGGTACTCAAGATACACAAATGTATATCGTTCCAAAATTAAAAACTACACATTTACATTAAAATGACACGTGACAATTGGTACACACACACACATATACACACACACTGCAGCTCTTACCCATACGAATAGCAGCCAGCAAATCACTGCGGGCATCGTTGACCACTGTGGCCTCAGCAGGTGCCGAGGAGGACATCTTGTGGGTTGTGATGTGGGAGGCACCAGCTGGAAGGGGAGGAGGTGGGGGACCGGGGGGAGGAGGAGCTGCATGGGCTCCAGATACAGGTGGTGGAGGCGGAGCGTAGCCACCAGCACCGACCATTGGACCAGGAGACATCGGACCTCCAGGAGGTGAGGCAAAGGCAGTTTGGGCAGAAGGGATGAGAGGGGCTGGGGGTGGGGGAGGGGGACCAGTGTTGGCATAGCCATCCATACTGCAGGACAAGAGAAACAAATGAGTAGAGGGTTAAGAAACATTACAGCAGTCTGTACTCAGGTTTGCAGCCATCAGGGATTGAGAGTGAAGCATAAAGACACTGAACCACTAGATGGCAGCATTCGCTCAAAGTTCATGTCAGTGGATTCAAGTACAAGCTTTGGTGGACATACAGAATATATGATTTGATTTAAGAAGAAGAATAATGGACATGGTACCCTGCTGGCTGCTAGAGTATATGTGCTGTTTGAGATGAATGAATGAATATATATCTCATATTTTGTTGCAGCAAAAATTAGAAAACAGGACATAAAAAAAACACATAAACTTGTCAGTAAATTGAGCAAAAGCTGAAAAAATGCAGCAAATAAACACAGGATATAAATCTGAATTAAGATGTGAGTGACAGTGAGGGCACTTTGAAATACAACATTAAGAGCAAGTGAAAAACGTGTGTTCCATCGACTCTGTATTTTTACCTGTAGTCCATTGGTGGAAGGGACATGGAGCCACCGTTCATAGACTCAGTGGGTGGAGGAGGCAGTGGGACTTGGTGGTGGTGAGAGCGGCCCAGTGTCCCACCCTGATAGGCCATAGTCCTGCCTCTACTATCGTGTTCACCTACTCCACGGTGGCCGTGCCCTGCAGCCATCTGAGCAGCCAGGACGCTGGGCGGTGGGCCAGAGTAGGTGTGGGCATGGCCGGCATGGTTCATGGAGTTGGGATAGTGGTGCTGATCAGCACCGTGACCCCTGATACAGACAAGAGGAAGAAGGAAGAAATGAAAATGGAGGGGGAAAAAGAATGAAATTTAAACTTCAAACTTTTTTTCTTATTGGGCTGAAATTATACACACATATAATGTTTCTTGGAAGAATGAGGAAACTTAAGCGACCTACCTGTTCTCTGGTGACATCGAGCCCTCAGAGGAAGCCCCTCTGTCTCGGTGTATGGTGTGTCGGTGGTCTGGCCTCAGCTCTTTATCCAGAGCCATCATGTTCCACTCCTGCCGACGGTTCCTCGCCTTCCTGACCTTCTTCACCTCCCTCTGTAACGTCCCATCCACACAACGCCTCTGCTCCTAAGACAGAGGAAGACAGCATTTATCTATTTTGTTCAAATTAAACTATACTGACCACTTTAAGGGCTGGTTAAGGTCCTTCACTGTGTGACTACTCACAGGTGATATAAAATGTCAAAATTTGATCAAAATAAACCTGAATGGTATTTTAAACCATTGCATGATCTGTGAGGTCCTCGTGGACAGACTTCTACCTTCTGCTTCCTCTTCTCTTTCCTCTTATCCTCTGTGTCCTGCAGCATCTTCTCCTTCCACAGGTCGAAGAAGTAGGAGGGATCAGTGTAGAACTTAAGTGCTTCCTTGTGGTCATCCCTACAGAAACAGACACCAACAAGATTAAACAGGAGTACAAATGTCTTTGCACAGAAACCTGCATGAAGTAGAGTCCATTCATCGTCTTTGTGTAGGCAGAATGACAAGATAGAGAAAAAGGTAGTAATGCTGGGCTCAGTGTATCTCCGTGGGGAGACAAAGTTAGGTATAAAACCTGTGAAGCTATCAATATTGCAAAAGTGGATGATGGAAGAACAAGGGTGAACTTGTGCTGCATTTTTATCACAGAAACAGCATAACTGGAAATGACAGGATGAAAGAGTGAAGAGGCAGAAAGGCTGGAGAAAGAGGGAGAAAAGTGTGCTATGTAGTCAGAGTTAGGATTCCCACCGGAGCCAGCCATGCTAAATATGTAATGCACTCAAAGTACTGGAAAGCGCACTAGATGAAAGCAGCGACCAAATAGCAGGAGGATATGGTACCAAATGTGCTGTTTCACTGTGAATGTAGGTCAGAAAAGAGGCAAAATCACATGAAGAACAGTGGACGACTTGAAGTATTACTCTCAAAGTTATAAAGTAGAACACGTGGTTTTAAATTTGAAGCTTAAGCCATTTAATAGATTTGAAAGTTTGTGTCTTTCACATTGTAAAGCTGCATTGTGTAAAGACACATTCTTTGTTTGTTTCACACTGATAAAGACCAAGGAAAATAAAGACGTTTGGCACATTAAAGCTTAAACTATATGACAGTCAAGAAATGTTTGAATTTCATCTGGAGACCGGTGTTTTCACTTTTCTGGAATCTGCGTTCTATAATTATATAAAAAAATGCACGTGATTATGCTTCGAGAGCACGCTGAGAGGTCTGAGTGCCTGGTGAGTGTTTGCATAAGCAACACTGACCTGTAAGTTGAGAGGATGTTGAGTGGCGGAGGCTTGTCACTCAGATTGTACATCTCTCGGACAGGATTGGGCACGCTGCTCTTGGACACCACCTGCTGGTCCTGAGTGGTGGAGCTCTTGAAGGCTTTCCTCATGTTGATGTCTTGTAGGGAAACTGAGAACAGAGAAGGAGGAAGAGAGGACAAATGGCTGGTCAAATGACTGTTCTCCTGAAGGAGGGAAGAAACAAATAAACAATGGACAGTGAGCGATGACTTGCTGTACTTTTCTCCTCAGGCCTCTAACATCTGACCCACCTTCTTCTACAGTAGAGTCCAGCTGTGTGACTTTGACGGCCAGCCGGTCAATGCGGTCCTGGAGAGAGTTGGCACGCAGATAGAAGGTGTTGGCCTCGTTGAACAACTCGCCAAAAATGTCCTCCGCGTGTTTACCTGGAAAGGAAAGACACAAGGAGACAGCGACGGGAAATTTGAGAGAGAGGAGGAGACTGGTAATCATTATCTGGAGCCAAGTAAATCCCCACAGAGCCTGAAGTCCAATCAATACAATGGTAATGTGACACAACGTGAAGTCTGGAGTCTGTGCGGGAAACGGCATCTCACAGAGCTCCATATAGCAACATTCCTCATTAATAAATGAATCTGCACTGACTACAGAAACCCTACATGTACATGTTAACATCTTCAGAATGGGTCTTTTTTTACATTTTTTTCACAATTCACACTCTTAACCCTGTGTTTTGGGTAATAACCCTGAAAAGAAGCAGTGATCTGGAATGGGGTTTAGTAAAAACCAAGGGAGGAAGCATACCAAATTAAAAGTTAAAAATGTGGCACGACTGGTAGCTCAGGGATAATGGAGTTACAAACTTGAGCCTGTGGGGTCCTTAGCTCAAGCAAAAGCCTTTTTACTAAAAGACTGCTAAACCGGGCAGTACTTAAAGAAAGGATAGGATAAAAAATTCCTCCCCAGGATGTCAACTGGTCAAAACCCAGCCAGGGTTCTTTCAGCACTGCTCTAATAACATTGTTTAATTATAGAACACTGTGTAAAAAGGTGGTATGGCAAACCCACACAAACACATGCTAAGGGCTATTTGTATCCCTCCTGCTGACAGGATGGGCTGCAGGAAAAATATTTAGAGGAAGGAAGAATCACAGATCCGGCCTGCTGAGCCCAGTCAACTCTGACCTCTCCTGAGGATTCTTGCAGTCCACATACACACACGTGTGTGCTCACAAACATGCACAGTGTATGTAGTCCGTAGACACACCACTGCAGGCCTGTGTGGGCATTTATATATAGCCGCCACAGCTGCTGCTGAAAGGCCCACTCCCATTGCAGGAACTCGACACAATACGAGACAGACAGAGACAGAGAATGGATGTGACTGGGTCAAAAAGTGGAGGGTTAACAGCAAAAGGACCACTTTAAATTTATGCTGCTGAACCCTCAACAATGTTAGTGTGGGAGAGGGAAAATGGGTGCAGCTGAGGAGAACTGGATGAAGGGTAACTGTCAGATGACAACACATGACACACCGTTAACGGGTTAAGAAAGAAGGACATGGGAGTGAGCATAACAATCAATATTGAACAGTTCTGCGCATGAACACAGTTAACACGCATCCATTCAGTCATGCATACAAAAGCACACTGAAACAAACACACACACACACACACACACACACACACACACACACACACACACACACACCGTCTATCTACACACAGCCATCCACATAAGTTCATTTTTGCAGAGCTTTCTAAAAGGATTACATTTCAACCCTCCATGCTCCAGTGCGAGCCGCTCTAAGTCTGCTGCTAGCCCAGTGACCCCAGGCCATGTAACCATGACAACTCCAAATCAATCACAGCTTCGGGATTAATGATGAAAGCATGTGATCTTGTCCTGCCACAAAGAGGCTATACACAGTGAACGTCACACTGAAGCTTGTGAGGTTATTGCCTGAGGATGCTGTAGTTTCTGTTTCTGATGTCACACGAAAGCCTTGATTTGTGTTTTTGTCCTCTTCTGAATCTCAGGCTTTTAGCAGCTGTTTGTGCACACGTGTTTGTCTACGTGAGTGTGTGTCTTACTCAAGCTGCTGAGCTGACGGATGATGGCAGAGAGCGTGTTGTTCATCACACACTCCAGCTCGCTGCCGATGCCCTCGGGGAGCTCCCCTCGGCAGAGGTGACGGGGCTCGATGTTCCTCTTCACCAGCGGCATGGCGAGGCCTCACACCGACACAGACTGCAGGGAAACAGGGGGGACAAGAACACACTGTTTTAAGACACTTGTACCCGGCTTAGAGAGAACGTCCGCAATAGAGAAACTGGCAGACCAGAAGGCCGCAGACACACACCGCTGTGCACATCTGCCATACAGCTGGGAGAAACACACACCAATACATAACAGTGATTGGGATGATAAGAGGGTAGATACTGTGTGTGACTTTCAGGGTTTGTACAGCTTTTCCAGAGTAAAATTCAAGCCCTTTCAAGGTACCTAAACCAAACATTTACATACTCTTAAAGCCTTTATCGTCACATCTAAATTGTTAGTATGAATGCAATTGCAAACAGTTGTTCATAGGATTCCTTTACAGCCACAGCAATTAATGTCTATTGTGCATTTATTTTACCAGCTGCTCATATTAACTTTGATTGTAGCAGTAGATTGTAGAGTAAGATGTCGACAGAGGACGAATCCAGCTATGAATGATGAGTGAACCTGGCAGGAAACGACAAGGGGATTGTTTATTTCAAATATTAAAATTTTTCTGGTTCAGTGATTGTATGTATGACCTAACGGATTAAGCTGAAAATCAAGCATTTTTCCACAAGTCAATTCAAGCATATTCCCAATCTTGAAAACAGCATTTTCCAAACTTTCAAGACTTGTACAAACCATGCCAATTAATTTGCTGATTATTTTCTCAGCGAAGTGATGAATCATGTGTTCTATTAAATGTCAGAAAATGGTAAAGATCTCCAGGAGCCCAATTTTACTTATTGAAAAGGCTTGTTTAGTCCGAGCAACAGTCCAAAACTAGTCAATATTGGATCACAGAAGACTAAGAAAACCAGTAAATATTGACAATTAAGAAGCTGGATCTACAGGCTTTTTATTTACATAGCCTATTTTAATAGATCTATTAATTGACTTATCATGTCAGCCCTAGTTTAAATGTCATCTTTTCCTGGTCTTAAAGTCATAAAGTTAAGTGATGATGGTGAACATGAAGTCAAAGTCAAATGACCCTACACCATGTGTTACTTCCCTGCCTGAGGTAATGACCTTTATATAATTATTTCTGTGAGCGTAGTTTCTGGAGTTGTTGTCGTAGTAAGAGACAACCTTTTATCGTACTGTGTTTTCTTTGTTTCAGTCCATCCTCTGCATATACAGTATGTCGTATGTAAAAATGACAGCATGGGTGAGCCGGTGGCCAGAGAACTGACAGTGATGACCAACAGTGTCCTAAAGCCAAAAGACTTGTGGCAACCAGCAGAGAGATTAAAGCATTAGGGATGGGAAGATACAGGGTGCCAGCTAATCCCAGGCCGGCTTGTCACTGGCCCAGCTGGAATCCTGACACAAACAGAGATTCATTGATATGGTCAGACAAACACCACAAACAAGAAAAACAATGGAGCACACCAACGTCAAACAAGAATTATGTAATGAATGCACAGGTGCAGAACAAGACAAACACCTGAAGCACACAAACATACCTCAGCTTCACCAATTTCTCCTGTGTTAGACACATTAGCCCCTCCTGTGGCAACTCTGAACTGGACTGTCTAAATAAAACCCTCACTGACTTTGACCAAACACACCAAACTCTCTGTAGTTCAAAGGACCACAGACAATTACACAAAGCAGGAGAAATCCCAGGGTGCTCCAGAGCAGCCATCTTATCGGCGCTTCTTCCTGCTTCCTGTTTTTGTGGTCTCAGCCTGACTCCTGCTTCCTTTGTCACATCTCTCCTTCCTGTCCAAACACTTGGCCAGAACAAAACAGCTACGGCTCAAGACACAACCAGGAGGATGGACATAGAAACGGACGGAAATATGCACATGCCCTTTTCAAAACCATCTCAAACTAATTCTTAGATTCATCAATCAAATGATTTGCTCTTAATTGCAGTTCCAGAGTTTATACTGTGCAGCCACGCCAAAAAAATCACTTCAGAGGAAAGCAGGTTGGAGAGACACAGGAGCTCTGGCAGTGTGACAGAAGGCTAATAATAGCTGACAGGCACTAGAAATACAATTCTGGACCTTGCAGATATTCATTCATGATCACAAGAAATTCTATCTGATAGCAAATAAGTTATAAAAATAATTTTCAACCTATCACCACTTCAAAATATAGACCTAAATGGCTCCTAAATGGCTTGAAAAAATATGTATTTTCTTTTTTGATTGAATTATCTCATGAGAGACTAAACAGAAAGGCGAGATTACATCTTCAATACAATAAATCACCAACAAAGCAAATAGCAGTGCTGTGCTATCAGTGCCTCAGCAGAGAACTACTGTAATTACAGATCGTCTCATTTCAGCTGTCCAAGACAGAAAAAGAGATGCTTCTGTTGACTGAGGCCAATTCCCATCCATCTGAGTCCTCATCTGGCCCTGTTTTCTCAGCTAGCGACCCCCTGCAAACCCCAACAGCCTCACGCCAATAAGAGATAACAAAGGGTAAAATTACACCATCATTAGCTGCCACACAACCCACTGAATACAGTCAATAAGGTCTGGTTTGGAGCAAAAGATCTCCTCGGATTTAGTCATCTGCATAAACATTTTGGAAACGCTATGCTCTTTGTGAGATAGGATAGGATGGGAAGGAGGTGATGCAAATGAGAAGATTGCATGTTTTTGCTTTTACTGTCTGGCTGGCATGACAATCACACCAATGAGGCGAAATAATGAGCAACTGGGGGCAAGCAGGAGGAGGGACGGGCCTAGTCTGCTTGTGAGAAATGAGGGGAAAGTAGAGGCAGAGGAGGGTGCAAGAGAGAGAGACACCGAGTGTGATAAGACAGAAAAAAGACAGTGAATGAGACAGTGTGTGAGAGGAGAGAGAAAAGGGTGTGTGTAACACGAAGAGGTGGACAAAGTATGTGTGTGTGTTTATGTGTTTGTGTGTGTGTGAGAGGGAGAAAGTGGGTATTGGGTGGGGGGAAGGGTAGGAACAGAGACCTCGGGGAAGCCACTGAAAGGTTCCCAGGACAATAGAGCTCCGTTCACACGGCAACAGCACTAGCTCTCCCATGCATCCTCCCCCTCCTCCTCCGCCTCCTCTTCGACCTTCTTTAAGGCCCCCTGTACTCTTGCAATGAAAGCGTAGCAAGCAAGTGCTCCTCCTCCTTCATCCTCCACTCACTTTGGGGAGAAAGACGGGGGCAAGAACGGGAGAGTTAAGACTGACCATAAGCCCATCTCACCCCCAACACCACAGAGGAAAACACTAGTTTATGCTTTCAAACGCAGATGCTCACTCTCACGCTTCATGTCCCTCCCTCTTCCTTTTTGTCATGTGTTTAGATGCTTAATTTATTACACCCCACCATGCATACTTAGGCATTCAGGCATACAAACACGCACAAACACACCAGGTAGCCTCTGAAATGTCCCATTAGCAACACATAAACAGTCCCATCAGCAGCAAAAATGTCTTTGATCCTCAGAGGGGTGACATTCAGAGTAAAGACGCACTTCCTCTTTGACTCCTGCCAGATGCCCACATCTCTCCACCATCACACAGAGATTGAAGAGACCTTAACTACAGATGTGAGAACTCCATTAAGACCTGAAATAGGAGCCATTATCAATTTATGAGCCAAGTACAGCTTCTTGTGTTGCAGGCTGTTTTGCTTGTTCTGATCTTATGAATAATGCAGTCTGGATTACGTCAGGTCACACTGCCCTAAATATGACGTAAAAAGATTCTGCTGTGACACTGTGCCTGTCCAAGAATGTTGAAATATTACTCAGGGGCAACCGCGGTGAAAGATTCATGGTGCTGTGCTTGTGCAGAGTAAAAGTAGCCTATCTACTGAATGGTGAATCCTAAGAGTAGACCGTGGAGCTTGACAATGATGTGAATCGTCTTTTTTGCAGCCAAAAAGACAGAATATCTGTTAGGTCTGGGCAATAACTGAATGCCATTTATTGACTTTTAGCAAAATCATAATCTGATTATATAATCTTATCATCCTATCATTATAGAAATGTAATGATTCAGAGCAAAACTAACAAAATGTATAGCTTAAGTGTTCATTTTACACATTTTGAGTCATTGTTTTGAACATCACTTCAATTATATAATGTGATTGTGTACTTTTGTCATATTGTGATATACAGTATATGCATAGATATCTGAAATGATGCAATGGCTTCAACCATACCACTTAATCTGCTGAGTAAATCTGCAGGATTACACTTACTCAAATAACTGACTTTCTAATGCAAACATAACCCCAAATTGTCATAATCCCAATACAGTAGGATAAACATCTGATTCCTTTTGTAGTTGATCAATTAATTCAATTGATTTATCAAGTAATGAAAACAGCATATGTGGTTTTGAGTTTGACAGTTGAAAATGTTTAAAATTTAAATTTTTAAAATGTTAATCAAATTAAGTGAGCAACATTGACTCTAAGTATTAGCATTTGATTTGTGTTCATTTTGCCATTTCACAGATTACATCACTCAATAATTAATTAATCTAAAATGTGGTCAATTCAGTGATTCAGAGTAAATAGTAGCAGCCTCGATATTGGTGATACGAATATAAGGTACATTATCATTCTAATATCAATATCTATCACGAAGTTGCCACTATTTCGAATGTAATAATCAATATTTGGATTTTAATCTTTAATGTTATCACGAGTGCCAAAGTTATCACATCTGTACTTTATTGATGTTTCATGCCTTAAAATTCCCAGTTTCACCACGCGCGCACACACACACACACACACACACACACACACACACACACACACACACTCCCTTTCTCCCTTCTCCAAAGGCTGACACACGCACGAACACGCACATTCACGGAACACACAGACGCATACACACAAGCATAAACTAATGGCAACCGCGATCAATCACTGTTCCGCACCGTCGCTTCCCGTTACTGATGGATTGACCCACATCTGTTCGTCTGCATCGGTTCCCGTGAATTTCTGGCAGCTTTAATTTTAATTTTAAGCAGCCGTTTTCTGACTAGGTGTCTAATAAACTGATTTAATACGCCGGTGTACAACCAACATCAATTATCTGGTCAAAGTTACCCAGCAGCGGATAAAATATAACATTTCTCAGGCAGGTTTCGGCTACGGAGAGTCCGTTTATTATCCTCAGCTGGGGGTCTGTTCCAACTGACCACTTGGTTAGCTAGCTAATGTCCAGTGGTCGAGTTCTTAGTTTGGACAAATGAGACGACAGTCAACAGAAATAGCCACACACATTTCACCATTAGGACAAAAGGTGTTATCAGTCGTTGTAAAAAGTATCATAAGACCCTCACCAGCTCTTGAAATATTAGAAGAATTCAGCCCGTCCGCATGTCCCGTTAGATACTCCTATTAGCTCTTCCATCCTGTGTCCCCCAGCCCGTCTGGCCACTCGGGGGAAAAAAAAAAAATCCTTTGAGGACGGGGACACGCCCACTAACCACATTCACCAATCAAATCTCCAAGCAGTGGCTTTAACACATGATGGACGTTGATGTAAACCAATAGTATCTCTCTAACTGACTGAGTGACAGAGAGACTCCCCAGCTCGATAGCAGTGTTGCGAATGGAAGAGGCGGGGCTACTGTTGGGCGTTGCTGAAGAGCTTAAGGTTTTGGGTTTTTTTCACGCAACTGGGTCCCATTGCTTGTCAAATTTATTAGGGCTTTGAATTCATCTTAGGGCCTGTGGGGATTTTGCAGACACAAAGACATATTTAAGTAACGAGCAACAGCAGAAAACTGCAAGTTAGAGAGGTTTTTAGGGGGTTAGTAACATGCTTCAGGCAGTGATGCTGGGAACGAGCTGGCATAGTATTGTGTAACACACTGAAATAGATGGACCAGCATCCTGCAGGAAGAGGTTCAATGAGAGGACTTGCTATACTTAGATCTGAGCTTTACTCTCCCAGGTGTGTTCACAGACAAAAACAGTCTGAAGGAGATGACAGCGATCAAAGCAGGGAAAGGGAGCAAAGAATAGTCTCTAGACTGTAAACTGGGTTTGGTCCATTCGAGAGGGAAAGGGAGTTTCATTATTGAAAATGCAGTTCTATTCCTGAACAAGACGGGAAACCATGGCCTGCATTTGTTATACAGCTGTCAGTTTAACATATATAATTGATTTTGCCATGAATACCAAAGCGTACATGTATGTGTTATAAAGTGGGGCGGTTCAGGCAGAAAAGGCTATGTTGGCACTTGAGGACTTATCAGCCAATCTAAAGCTTTTTGTTCAGAGTTTGAGGTTTGAGGTTCTGAGAAGCTGTAGATTTCATGTTGACTGAAAAAAATTAATCAGCTACAGTTTTGATAGCTGTCATTTTTCAAGGAAAAATGCCACATATCCTCTGCTTTTCTTTGAATATTTGCAGGTTTTGGACTGTTAATCAGACATCAACTTATCTACTGATCAAGGAAATAACTATCAGATTACAGCTGCAACTGACGATTATCTTCATTGTCAGTTAATCGATCAATTGTTTCGTCCATAAAATGTCAGAAAATGATGAAATGAAAAAAATATTCAAACCAATTAATTGATTATCAAAATAGCTGCAGATTAATTCCATAGTTGACAACTGATTGATCATCGCAGCTCCATATCAGACTAATCAATATAGGAATAAGAATTTGTTGCAGCAAGTAATGGACAATGAGGGGTGAAAATCAACCTTGTTGTGAGCTTTCTGTAATGCGCAATGTTGTCAGAAGCACAAAGACTGAAGTCAGCGTTAAAAAATGTTTTCTTCCAGCACTTCCTGCCAAAAGGTGAATACAAACCCGCTCAGGTTTGCACCACTCATCAGGTGCTCGCACATAATATCAGCAGTATCAATGTTTCCACTTTTATTGTCAGGATACTTGCTTCATGTAAAATATTTCAATACAATACAGTACAATGCATGTTCCATCTGCCATCCTCCATGCGATTGGTTGGTTTTGTCATCATGTTGTAAGGCTTGCCCACAGCATACAGCAGCAGAGCGCTTTGCCACTCTTGCCATGAAAACAAAACCACGAAAACAGATTAAATTATAAACTACTAAAATCTTTTTTGTCATTTTTTTTGTCCTTTCTGAAAACCCTCAATGCCACAGCTGTGGGAGCTCCACATCCTCCCAGCATGCTTCACAGCAGCTCACTTCAGTCCTTAGCTGAGGCCCTCACAGGGCCATACATACAAAATAAACAGACAAACAGACAAACGGACAGACAGACAGACAGACAGACAGACAGACAGACAGACAGACAGACAGGAGGACAGTCGGACAGGGAATCTGTCACCGCTGGCAGTCACATAGCAGCTTTCAGTCTCATCCAAACTCCAACGGGAAGAGGGTGGGGCGCAGGTGGAGGTGTGGAGACAGGTGGAGAAGAAGAGGGCAGGAGATGACACAACAGATTAACATGTGTCCTCCCAAACCGAGCCATCTTCTCTTGGCTGGTTTGATCATGTCTGAGTAACACAAACAGGTTGGATTCCACCTCAGTATCCACCGCTCTCATCCTCCTGCCATGTGTGTCACCCACCAGGTTTTGCTCTATAGCGGTGTTTCTAATACTGGGGTCATGGTGTGTTATCTTTAAGTGTACACTGTTGTCATTCTGACCTAACAGACTGCTGCAGACAAGGTGCCCTCTGTGGGGTGGGGCAGGGTGGTTGGGGTGGGGGTTTGTTGCCTTGGACATCCCCACATCCCTCAGTACATTCGTTCAGGTGGGCATGGTGAGGGCGGTGTATGCGTGTAAGTATGTATATGTGTGCGTGTGTGTGTGGGAGGGGTGTCTCAGTAGCGGTGGGTCTGGTGGGAGTACTGGGGAGGCTGTTGGGAGGTAGAGGAGTATCCCATGCTGCTTTGGGGCAGTGATGTGCTTGGTCCAGGGTTCTGGTAGGCAGCATGTGGATTGGAGCGCTGCACAGAAGAAGACAGAAGAAGACAGTAAGAAAATATTCATTAAACCCTCATCAATTACAATCTTCGGGCAAAACTTCACCTTCATTTTTTATGTCCGAGCCCTCGTGGTTTAAAGGTTTACAGGTTAATTGATCTGCTAGAGAGAGAGACCCACCTGGTAATCTGAGGTCATGATGAGGCCACCTGAGGTAGTGGTGGGAGGGACAACTCGCACCTTCTTCAGAGGCGGGCCCTGGGCGTGGCTGTTGTCAGGGTTACCAGTGTGCCCAGCCCCGTTCGTGTGGTTGTTTCCCTGTTGCTGCTGCTGGTTCTTCTAATGGTTTAAAAAAAATGCTCAGCCCCATTGTGTTTTTGCTACCTCTGTGCAATGTTTCACTTCACTTTTCTTTATATATTCATGTTTAAACAACAGCAGAGACAGTATTGCACATGGATTTCTTACTTTGTCTGCCTTGTCCTCTGGCTCCTCCTCTGTCAAGAACTCCCTTTTGGGGTAGGGAATCTGGCAGCCTGCAAACACACTGAAAAAATACAGAGGCTTGTCAATGGAAAACATTTATTCCCATGGCTCTGAGCTACTTGTCTGAGGGACCTGTTCAACATGGTGGATGTCCCCCGGTCATGTGACTGAAGCTAAGGAGCAACACAAGATAGATTAACTAGAAACAGTCTATATGTATGTGTGTGTGTGCTGTGACTCACTCAGAGGTGGGCAAGGGCTCCTCCAAAAAGTAGGGGTCCTGCATGGCCTGCTCAGATGTGATTCTACGGATGGGGTCCATGGTCAGCAGCTTCTGCAGCTTTAATGAATTGCAGACAACATTAGCCTCAAACAAGAAACCATGAATAGAAGGGACATAATGACAAAGCATGCTTCATTTGTCATGGAGAAACGAACTAAAGCTGCATGGTTGTCATGAATTTGCCATCGTTATAGTAATATAATGTCTAGAAGTTATGCAAATTACATGGAAATGCCTGATTACAGAGGCACTGAAACTCACCAAGTGGAATGCTTTGCTGTCTGGTTTGACTTTATGTTTTTCCATGTACTTTATAAGGCTGCAGTTTGTGTATCTGTGATAGAGAAGGAACAAATATATCAATAGCAGTGCAGTGCAAAGTAGAAGTTGCATACAACACTCAAAAATGTCTTTCTGCCAGCAGACAGAGCACTTTGCTTTGCTCTAACTTTGTTTCTGATCTGAGAAAACTGGGACAGCAGTGCTCTGCAGACTCACGTGTTCCTCCTAAAGTCTTTCATCAGCGTGGAGTGTTCTGGCATCTTTTTGATGTCCTCCCAGTCTTTATCTGTCAGTTGAGGGAAAGACAGGATTACACCACGTCACACCCTCCCCTCCCTTCAAGAAGAGATTATTTAGGTTGTAGGGTCTGGATTACAATCTTTGTAAGCACAAATGCTCATGAGTTCCCCACAACAACCCCTTTTACAACAAGAGAATATTGAGCTTTGGTTTTAACTTACAGGTCAAGGTCTGGGTATTTATTCATATATATAGCTGACTTGCTAATCATCAATTATCTCTATGCTTTTTAATATAAACCTCCATTTCATTAACTGCCAAACATTGCAAAAGGATAGCAAAGTTCACATGGCTGGATATCCTGCAGAACCAAAACAAAATCTATCACACAGACTGGTGAGTTACACAACTAGAGCAGCAGAGATGGTAGAAGGAAAAAAAGATCAGAAGCAGCTTAAGTGAACTGGAAAATATAGGCCCAAATGTAGCCCTGCAAGTAAAAGTTTCTATGTTTGTGACTTGGCTTCATCTATCGTGTCAGTTGATGTTCTGAGCCCACAGATCACATTACTGCCTAAAGAAAAAGGAGCAAGACCAACGAAACAATCTTCCTCTGCTAAGAACATAAAGTGTTTACCCTTCCCATTGAAAAGGCACCACAGCAGCTGTGACACTTTGGTATAATAGCAGCTGAACAGTGTTCTTATACATGCATTGATAAAATCTGAAGCCCATATTTCCATTAATGTCACAAGTAACACATCCCCTGAAGCAATTCAGGCATAGCATTCACAAATCTAATACTTTAAAACTGGGCATTTTCCCCATAGAGTCTGGCAGCAATGGACCCTCACCTGCAGGGAAGCCCATGACATTAAAGATGCGGTCCAGTTGGTCATGGTGGTAAGGGTTACTGGTCTTGATGTCCTCCTGGCGACAGTGGAATATGGGCTCAGACGTCAGCAGCTCTGCAAAAATGCAGCCAATCGCCCAGATGTCTGAAAGAAAAGCAGAGCACGCAACTAACTTAAGCCGTCCCTTGACTCAGTAGAACTGCTTGCACACATTCATTAATGGGATGCTACGCAGACTGATGGTGCTGCACAATTCTGACCGATGGCTTTGGTGTAGTGCCGAGCCCCAAGCAGTAGTTCAGGTGCTCTGTACCAGAAGGTGACCACCACGGGGTCGAGATCGGCTAAAGGCTTCAGCGGTGAATTGAAGAGACGGGCAAACCCCATGTCCGCTGCAGGAGAGACATTATAATCAGTAAAGTAAGAGACAAACTTAAACAGTAAATGGCTAAAAAGGAGACAGTATACATACCAATCTTTACTCTACCCCTTTCTGGTCCTTCCCCCATCACTAAAATGTTAGCTGGTTTCTGGGAAGGGAACAAGAGACACAGCAACAATTGCAAACATGTTTCCACAATTCAAATATTTCAAATAATGTCAAAAATAAACCGAGATCGATTCAGAGATTCAGATTAGTTTGGCCCAGTTGAACCCGGTGAACTACAGTCCTGAATATGGTGTGTTCTCAAAACTTTGTTGCTGCCCTCCAGTGGACAAATAAGCCCACTGCACCCCACAAGGGGCAAGGTTTACCATTTCCATCTGATTTTGTCAGCATGTGGCCATTACAAGCAGACGATTTGGCTGTTAAAATTTGTAAAAACAACACACTGTGGATTATTTCTAAGTTCTTAGTTTACAGAACCAACGACAAAACCAGAAAGCTTGTAAGGTTCATTCTGATCACCTGAAATACAACTTGTTTAAAATAAACTTTAAGGAAATTAACTTCCACCGAAACAACTCTAACACATAATACTGCAGAACAAGCAAACAAGGTCAACTCAAACGTGTTCACAAATCACAAGTCCAATCACATTAAAACATTTAAAACGTGTGAAATAAAGTAGTTATGAGCCATAACTAAACACATGCAGACTGACGCAGCATCACATTCCCTTGAATGATTCCCTGCCCAATCAATCTTACGATCTCTCATCAACTGTTGCCTTGTTTTCCCTTCTACCTAAATATTTTCTCCCTCCCCCTCCTCTCTTCTCCTCCCCTTCCCAGTCCTCTTACAAGGTCTCTGTGGAGGACCCAGTTGGCATGGAGGTAATGGATGCCATCCAGGATCTGGTAGAGTAGAGACTTGACCATCCCTCTAGGCAGCTGAAGTGGCTTCTTGTTGGCCTTGGATGCTCTGTGGAACTTAATAATGTGCTACAGAAAGACAAGATCATATTAATTGAATTGTGGTATGTCCGCACATGATGACTGAAATCTATCATTTTGTGTCATTTTCTACATTCCCAAAAGTAAGTTTATGCTACTGGCAAGATGAATAAGGCTGATGTTTGTGGCATGTGTTTCCACTTCCATGGGAGGGGAATGTGAGTGCTGCAGCTTTGTGGCAGAAAATGGCATTTAAACTCAGTTCTGATACGCTGCCAACTGTAATGCTGCAGAGGTTTGACGACCAAATGCTGAATTCTTCTTGGTGTATGTGCATGTTTTAATGAGACTTCACAATGCATAATTAGCACCATTTTCAGTCTCCTTCCTCACAAATGGTTGATGAAGAATGTGGGTATGTGCATCAGCATTATGAGTAATTCTGCACTCGTCTGTGCTTTTGTCCCTCATTTGAAAAATGGAAATATTCATGATACGTGCAAAGATACAGCAGAGGGCATAAAAATATATAACCTAATTGTAAACACTGAGTAAACTAAAAGTACTGTTTTCAAGCTCTCACATAAATGGGAGGGAATCTGCAGTATGTGCATGTGTGTTGGTCTAAATTCATAAAGCAATTATCAAAAATGAGTTATACAGAAAATATCCACATGCATTCCAACTCATACGACATATTGAGTAGACGAGATTTGATAGGTCATGCCATGCAGCTCCAGTGTGTGTTGTGTGTGTGCATTTTACCCAGAGATCATGTTCGGCGTAGTCAAAGAGCAGCCATACTTTACGGTCTGCGTGTGACAGGAAAACCTTCTGCAGTGAGATGACATTGGGATGCTTCAGCTCCCGCAGCAGCTGCAACACACACACCCAATGAGAGGAGCCAACACACCCTCATGGCAGAAATCATGAATGACAAATAGCCAATTTGTAGTAATTAATGCAAGTGTTCATTGCAAAAATTGAGGAATTTATATCCAATTATCATAAATAATACAAATGTTGGTGTACACAATATCACCTTTGCAACTGAATGCAATATCATAAAAAGATGTGCGACACAATTTTTAGGTATATGATGTCTGACATTGTTTTTTTGAGGGCATTATTTATATGAATGATTTTGTGTCTACCCCGTGCGTGCACTACATTAATGTCCATTTTCTAATTTGCTTTCTGTGATTCTTCCTAGCTCATGAGTTGTATGTCTGTTGCTTAACAAAAGCTACTTTGTGAAGGTGATTCGGACATTACATAAACCACCTTGGAATGGCATGAGGGTGCTAAACAGAGACCAAACAAAGGGATGGAGTAAGCCAAGTAGTTCTTACTGCAATCTCTCTGCAGGCCGACATGGAGATGCCAGTGCCTTCAATCTGCTTGAGGGCGTAGTCCTTATCGTCCTTCCTACAAACAGAAAGAGGCAGAGCAACTTCAACACCAGGCCAGACTGCAGGCCCCCTGAGAGCTGTCTGCACAGAAACATAAAGAGGGGCACTTGGCAGCTGGCACAGGGACTCTGAGAAGAGGCCGAGTTGCATTACCTCCAGATTTGTGTAATCAAGCTCACCTCTGAGGCTCAACACAATAGAGGGGGAAAGGAAACAGGCCCTGTCTGGCAGCTGGCGAGGGACAAACAGAGCACTGGGACTGGCTCTCACTTGAATGAAATGGGTACAGCCCCTCCCTCTCCCTGGCCTAAATCATCTCATAAACCCATGCTTTGTGCCTCCTCAGGCCTCCTCCAACTGCTGCAGCACGAATTAGCTTGCAAAGTCTCATAAACAGCAGCCTCCTAAAGTGAACACAAACATCTTTAAACACTTTAGGGCTCCTTTGTGTGGTTCCGGCTGCCAGTATGTCCGGACTGTGATAATGGGCCTGAAGCTGCCTTCAGCTCTGGTCTAGACTGTTACAAGGATTGCATTAGAAGCAGTAAGAAAAAGGGAAATGAATAAGAGGATCAGAAATGAAGGTGGGTGGCACCCTGGTGTCCTCAGGTGCGGATCATGACCCACAGTCTCTACAGGTCAGGTGCAGCCAGGGACCTTTGTTGCATGTCATTTCCCACTTTCCCCTCCCCTTATTTCATGTAATCTCTCTAATATTTACTAAAAGGCAAAGAAATGCTCACAAAGTACTTAAAAAACAGAATGAAGGTGGACAAAAAAAGAGCTTGAAAACACCACACATGTAGGCTTGTTAAATTATTATTATATCATATACTCAAATAAATGATGTTTTAGCAGAAAAAACAGTATTAGCTTTACCAAAGTAGCAGAACATCAAACATTAAAACCAACTCTGCTCTGCCAGACTCCTCTTAAATAACAATAATAATAATAGTTTTAATCATTTCACACAAAGCCTTCAGACCGATGGCAAAACTCAGAGATCTTTACCTTGAGATCCTTCACAAGTGCTTGCACATGCATCTGCTGCATCCTGCATTCACCACATCACATACAAACACTTTAAATCTAACTTAATTAAAGAACACCTTACTGTCGGGCAGCAACACAGAACTAAATAGATGTCTGCGATGCTTTAACAAAAACAACAACACAAGTCAAGCACACCACAGTCACTCAGGTAAACCATATGTCAGTGCTTTTAAACACGTCACTGAGCTGCATCAGCATCCTGACAGCGCAGGTAATTTCAATCCCCTGCCCTTCACTCTGATCTCTCGTTTCTCTGCATTAATCTCTACAGACGTGCCTCCTTTGCCCGTGGCACACGATTCCAGGCTTGATGGGGAAAACGGGAGAAGTGATTAAAATGTATCTGGCAAAGGGAGGACGGCTGGCGAAGGGTTCACTGGCTAGAGGCCTTGCTGGTCATCAACTCACCCATCTTTTCTCTTTGCCTTGTATACATGACCGTAGGTGCCTCTTCCCACTTTGCATCCTTCGTACTCAAACAGGTCCTCGACACGCTCTCTTTCGCCGGTCAGTTTCACTTTAAAATCATAGTCCATTTTCACCACCGTTTGGGCCAAGTGTACCCGCTCCTTCCTTTTTTAAAGCGTCGCTTGGGAGGCAACTACGCTACTCCAACGAGCTCGGTTTGGTAATTCGGCGAGTTGCCTTCCCCAGCGTGGCCCTTTCTTTCTTCAGCCCAGCTTCCACATCGAGTTTTCGGGTCAAATTGTTTGTACCGGAGGGGATGCGCGGTGCTCGGAGACAGTCCAGGTGGAAAACGAGCCCGAAATATATTCCTTTCTCTTGTTGCTGCGTTTCTCCCAGCCGGTATCTGCTCCAAAGAGACGCACTTCACTCGGCAACGACGACGTATTCGCGCACGGCACTGTCGTAAAATGTCGTGAAGACAGCCCTGCAGCAGAGAAAGAGCTACAGAAAATGGGTAGACAGATTGCACCACGTGGGAATTCATACTCGTAAAAAACTGGAGCATACTTCTGTTTTCATTCAATCATAACAACTGTATGAAGAAAAAAAATACATATTTTGCCTTAATATAGCATTTTTCAATGTTATAATGCGGGCGCTAAAGACACATCTGTATTTTACTTTTTTATTGTTAGTCTGCCTGAGTATAACAATATATTAATCCAATTGCCTTGCATTAGTGGGGATAAGGAGGTCATATTTTGTTCCTCGTAGCATAATAAGTACATTATTCTTTAAGGTATGATACTAATTAGAAAAGAAATGAACTAGAACAACATTTAAATCCAAATGTAGAAGAAAGTGTGCATTATTTTAAATAGAATAAAATGGAATAAGATAAAATTAAACAGACAGTTATAGAGCAGTTGTAGGTAGCCAAATAAAAGTGCAAAAGAGAAATTCATTGAACTAAGGTAGAAGAAAACTGCAGTTTAATTTAGATTTGAAAGCTGCTAAAGCTGGAGCACATATAAGATCAGGAAGTGACAAGTCACCACAAAATATGACAGACCTGCAATGATTAGTTGATAAATTGATCAGTTGACCGATTTATTGCTCCAGTAATTTTTCAAGCAAATATGCCAAACATTTGCTGGTTTCAGCTTCTTAAATGTTAAGATTTGTTGTTTTTCTTTGCCATTAATGATAGTAAATGCAGAATCTTTGGATTTTGAACCATTGGTTAGGCAAAAGTAGTAATTTGAGGACATCCCTTTTGGGTCTTTTCACAGTTTTTTAACACTTAATAGATTAAATGATTATTTGTGAAAATAATTGGCAGATTACTCAACAGGCTAAAGGCATTTCATTGTAACATTGCTGTGGTTGATACCCAAGAACCCATTACCACAGACTCACTTGAAGAATACCAGTATGTTGGAGTATTACAGGCATTTTTTGATTGGGAAATATTTAATGATAGAATGGTCATATTATCAAGATGTTGCAAAGCTTTTAGCTGACCATGAACATGATGTGTGAGAAAACAAACGAATCAACATCCAGCAACCTTAAGAGGTGATGGTCAACAATGCACCTGAACACTAACAAAACACCCAAAATGTAGTATTTAGTACATATGTCTTTGTTTCTTAATACATTTTTTCAAATGTTGTGGTGTACTGTTCTCTGTGATACAGCAGCAGCATCACGTTTGAAGTCTATTTGACTTTGAGATGTTGAGGTTTCAAACTATAATTTGAAGAATAGAATAATTTTGCTGATGTGCACCCCTGGTACTTAGTTTGCCCTTTTTGGACAACAAACGCTGGGGCCTGTTTTGCAGATGTCGTGTTACCTAGGAACTAATGTAGCCAGGGAGGTTGTTTTCGACGGACACTGTAATGTTGCACCACTGGTCCCATCTTGGTTTGAGAGAAGGGAGAGTAAAGCAAACCGTCCATATTACCGCTGCTTTGTCAGGTAGTAAATTCCGTTTAATGTCATTGTCATCACTTATAAAAGTATGCTAGGGTTAAGTGTGAAATTCCGTATTCATTAACTGCTTCATAAAACGGTTTGTCACATTTATATCTGAAGAGTTATTTAGCCTTACAGCTAACTGGCGAGTCAGCTAACACTAGTGTCGACGGACTGCTATTCGCTAACGTTAGATGTGCTAATTTGCTAGAGCTTGGTTAGCAACTAAAGCGTTGCGCATTCAAAATGACACTTCGGAGCGTTGGATTGTCCACAAAACTTACTGTTGTAATTGGGCGGCAACACAGTTAACCATTGCCAGATATTAACACCGAGACTACCTAATTCTGCCATAAAGCTGACAAGATTCTTTGTCTTTCCTTCTTTGCCCTGCGTTTACATGGAGGAGACCTCCGTTTAGTTTATCGTGTGCCGCCTTTGTAGAGCAGTGATTGGACGCTTGGCGTGTCCGTCATTAAGACTAGGCCGGCCATTGGTGGTTAACCAGGATGACAACGCCAGTTTTGTTGCATTATTCCCCTGCCTTCAACATGGCCTTCCGTAGCCACTGTTGTAACTTGGCTAATATTAGCTCAGCTGAAGACTATGTTGTTATAAGGGTGTCTATCGGCTGTTCCTTACAGTGAACTAATTGAGCATTTATCCACACGTTAAGTTAGATGCATTTACGGCACCAGTCGTTGAGTGAAACGTTAGCAAGCTCAACGTTACTATAGCCTTATTCGGTCTCTTACTGGTGGAGTCTTTCGATAGAAAATGGATGGCGTTGTCTTAACTGTCGCCCTTGGCTAGAGATTAGTCACTACAAGGCTAAGGTAATCGAACGTGTCTCACTGCATTGCACTGCTTTTCATCTTGCTGTAGTTTCTAATACTACTTAGTGAGTCCACGCTGTATAGCTGAGCAGGACGTTTGTTCTGTATCTATGCAGGGAGTCAAATAGCCATTAGCTTGTCTTTTTCATGATCAACATATTGTAATGACATGGGAGCATGTCAGCTTTAACAGTGCGGTGGCAAGGGTTCTGTGTGACTGCAGCTCTTTATAACGTCAAATGTAAATGCTGTAGTGGGTACCTTCAAATGACATGCCACCCCTGACTGACACCCTCACTTATCTGTCTGCTAGCACTTTTCACGGTGATGGACCCTCCTGGTGGGGGAGACGAACGGCGGAGGCAGGCAGAGCGTCTTCGACGGGAGGAAGCATACTATCACTTTATTAATGAACTGAGTGAAGAGGAGTACCGCCTAATGAGAGACAACAACCTGCTTGGCACTCCTGGTGAGGACACACACATCTTACTAAATGCACTGATCATCAATGTAGTCTTACAGTACCCACATATATTCTGAGCATCTGAACTTTACATTGTGTACATGATGTCACAATGTATGATGCTTATAATAGTACAGGAGACGGCATTGTTGTTCTTGACCCACTGCTGGCCGTGTGTTTCCCAGGGGAGGTAACTGCCGAGGAGCTCCGGCAGCGTCTTGATGGAGCAAAAGAGCGCATGTCATCTCAGCCCCGTACTGAGCAGCGCTCGCAGACTGCTGATTCCGGAGAACAGCAGGGGAGCAGCGGTGATGGAGAGGAGAGAGGTGCTGGAGGGAGACGAGGGCCAGGTAGGGAAGAGGGAGAGGGTCTTATCTCTATTTGATCTTTCCAAATCTGGCTTTCTCTAGTCATGATGCCAGACGGCTTAGACTAAGTCACTGCTGATTAACAAAGAAGCCAAAAAAAATCATGTAATGATAGGTCTGCACTGGGCCAATTTTGCTGAACTGTAAAACAACTGATGTTTTTCATCATAGCTTACAAAGCATGAACAAAAACTGCATGCTCTTGAAACACTTTTCATACATTATTCAGGACAATTATTGATATTTTTTTATTTTCATGTGGTATTGGCTTTGGCAAGGTGTAAACAAGGTGGCAACACAGTTCAGCTCTGGTATGAAACAGACTAAAACTGTTAGTGTTTTAAGTGGACACCAGGAAAGAGCAATGTTTTTATTAGGGTTTTCTTGTATAACAGAGTACATTTTGGGGTGAATACATAGTTTACACTTCATTTGTACAGTCTTACCAATATCTGTTTTTTACAGGGGCCACAGAGCCTGGAGCAGAAACTTCTAATGGTGACTCATTACTGGAGTGGCTGAACACTTTCAGACGCACTGGTAATGCTACTCGCAGTGGGCAGAGTGGCAACCAGACATGGCGTGCTGTCAGCCGGACCAACCCTAACAGTGGAGAATTTCGCTTTAGCCTGGAAATCAACATCAACCATGATCAGCCAGAGCCTGGGGAGCACAGCGACGCTGCGGACACTGCAGAGCTGCCAGTGACTGCCCCAAACACAACTTCACCCTCTATACGCACCGCTTCCTCTTTCTCCAGCCCTCGCCCGTCAGCCACGTCAAGGCCAACCCCGTACCCCACCCCCCGCCCAGCCCTCAGTAGGAGGATGCAGACACGGCGTACACGCAGCAGCACTACCACTCTTTCTATGAGCCCCCCTGCACTTCCTGCACCAGTGGCTGCTCCGGCCGCTGCTCAGAGGAGAGGTGCCACTTTGCACTCTTTAGCACCTCCTCCCACTGTTCCCAACCCTCCTGTTGATCAAACTACACCTTCACAACAAGCCCTGAATGCAGAAGTAGAGCAGAGCAATGATGATATGTCTGCTTCTATAGACTGTCCCCGTGTGTCACCCCAGTCTGTATCTCAGGCCTCGGCAGCGGGACATGAATCACGTGGCAGTCGGACTCGATCACGTGGTCGTGCACGCAGGGCGGTAGCTGGGGGTGGGATTTCATCCCGCTTATCAAGGCGAAGCCGTTCCCCCTTGCACAGAATACCTGTCGCCACTACCACTACACCATCAAGCAGTGGTGTCAGTGCCTCTAGCATTCATACCGTTGAGCCAGGTAATGGCACGAGCTCCATTTCCATGGAAACAGGGGAGGCTATAGCAGAACCTGCAGCTTTAACAGAGCTGGCTGCAGAGACAGGGGAACGTGAGAGTGAATCACATTTAACAGGATCAGGAAGTTCCGCGGTTCGACGGCACCCAACCATCATGTTGGACCTGCAGGTGAGAAGGATTCGACCTGGTGAAAACCGCGACCGGGACAGCATCGCCAGTAGAACGCGCTCACGTGCCCGCGTTGCTGAGAATACTGTCACATTTGAAAGTGACAGTGGTGGATTTAGACGCACCATCTCCCGCTCTGAGCGAGCTGGGATCCGCACCTATGTGAGCACTATCCGGATTCCACTGAGGCGCATCAGTGAGACAGGCCTGGGGGAGCCCAACTCCACTGCCCTGCGTTCCATCTTGCGCCAGATCATGACCGGATTTGGGGAACTTAGCTCCCTAATGGAGACAGAGGCTGATTCTGAAGCTGTTGCACCTAGCCAAACAGATGCTAGTGGTACAGTTAGTAACACTAGTCCAGCTAGTCGTCTACATACAAATGAGAGTGCAGCTGGCCAGGTTGGTACAGGTGTGGTAGATCAGGAGAGGCTGGGGCTGGTAGGAAGTGAGGAGGACCAGGGTGGACAGGCCAGGCTCGGAGGAGGGGTAGTGAGCACCACAGAGGGACGGGCCACCAGCAGAGACACCAACAACCTGGTAGAAAATGGCACTCTACCCATCCTGCGGCTTGCACACTTCTTCTTGCTCAACGATGAGGAGGATGACGAACACCCTAGGGGCCTAACCAAGGAGCAGATTGACAATCTATCCACACGTACCTATGGTCAGGCCAGCCTGGAGGGGGAGATGGGTCGTGCATGCAGTGTCTGCATCAATGATTATGCCCAGGGCAACAAGCTGCGTCGCCTGCCCTGCTCCCATGAATTCCACATCCACTGCATCGACCGCTGGCTATCTGAAAACAACACCTGCCCCATCTGCAGGCAGCCCATACTCGCGGTGCATCATGACTGACCTATTTGCTCACAGAAACAGCTATTATGTTCCTGGCTGGCTGAACTGAGCAGACCCAAGTGAGCTTTGCATGTACATAGCGCTTTCATGGCTAAATTTGTTTGAAAATATCCATTGTGTTGAAGTTGAAGAAGGTTGAACCAAAAGTGCGGAAAAAAGAAACTATAAATGCAGAGATTAACAAAACTTTATTTTTTTAGACTCTTTGTTTTCAGCAACTTGTTTGATTTTCTTCTTCCTGTGACCTGTTTCACTGGTCTCTGTCACAAAGCTTCAGAGGCCCATGTCAATGGATGGCATTAATGCTTAAGGAGCTCCTGTAGCCGCTGCTGACTAGTCTCACTTTAGCTCTTTAATGTCTGATACATGTGACGTCTTTGTCACAACTGGACTAAACAAATCACTTCTAGACTTGATTTATTCAGTATAAGCTGTAAATAACTCAACACTGCTTGTATTTAAGGTTTTGAAGCAAGATGCTCCTCACATGCTATCTGTTGAGAATTGAAGCAGGAAACCTTCAGGGTTTTTTTTTAGTTTCACCATTTTAAAGTTTCGATATCCATTTTAAAGTGTCCCTTTAAAGGTCCAACATGTAGGATTTAGTGGCATCGAGTGGTGAGGTTGCAAATTGCAACCAACTCAATGCCCCTTGCTTCACCATCCCCTACAGTGGTTGCTAAAAACGGGAATGGCCCCCTCTTGAGCCAGTGTTTGGCTCGTCCGTTCAGGGTTACTCTAGAAACATGGTGGTGCAACATGGAAGAGGATCTGCTCCCTCTGTAGATGGAAAGAGCTGTTTCTAAGGAAACAAGAACACAACGATTCCAGGTGACTATACACTAATGAAAACATAATTCTAAATATTATATTCCGTTTATGCCAACTGATCCCCCTAAATCCTACACAGTGGACCTTTTAAAGTTGGTTAAGAAATGTATGATTTATTGGGATTTGTATGAGCTATGTATTTAAGTTTGAAATAAGTTTAAATCTGTACATTTACCAGTATTTGTTTGTTAGGCCCTCTCCATACACTTGTCCCATATAATTGCAATACAGAATTCATCCATAAAAGTCACCCACTAAAATCAGCCACTTTGAAATCATCCTCATTACCCATATGAGCAGCACAATTTAAATGAAATACAGAAGGCATGTGATAATCAGGAATTCAAAGTCGTAATTTAGTATGAGTTGTGCAATATGGAGCGAAAAGACAGTATTGTTTGTTTTGCTGTTCATTGTTGTTTACATTGTAATGCCTGATCATCATCTCCACTTCAAAACAAAGTCTTGTTTACCCTGAAACCATTGTTTCCTGTCGGTTCCTGTTGCAGTTTTGGGTCCATACCTTATGGACACCCTGGGATCTGTGTCATGACGCTGCATTGAGTAGTTAGCCCGATCCATCCTCTGAGCAAAAAAACCTGGAACACGGAATTAGAAAATAAAAAATGAAAATTTTTACAGTTGTTCAGCTAACTCTGAAATCCTTCATTAGATAGGTGCTGGAAAGTTAATGTATGGAGCTCTGGCTCTAACACTGCAATTTATGCTAATGAGAATCATGTATGTGAGTTCCAGTACCAGTGCAACACCTGAGCGAGGCAGTGTTAGCAACATGATATTCCTGTGCGCTTTTTATGGTTTGTTTTTACATTACATGCGCAGATATTGTCCGTTTCTAGTGTAGCATAGGTGGATTATTTAGCCACCTAGTCAATGTGTTGCCACCAGGTTCACTTTGCGCATCAACAGCAGTACACAGGAGCTGCAACATTTCTGCAGTTAACATGTCACTAATAAAACTGCAGGAATGATACAGTCTAATATGTCAGAGTGTGTGAGAGTGGGTTAAGTGCGTAAGGTTGAATTATGTGTGCATGTGAGTGTGTGCGTGCTGAAGGAAAGGTCCCAGTAAACCTGGTTCTCAGAAAGCTTCTGTTCGGCTCGTGTCCACTTTGGGAGACCTGGAGCGGGTCGTGGCCACTCAGTTAAGAAGTAAATATTTATTCTGTTCCTATTTAATAAGATGGAAATCAGCTTTTGAAATATGAATATGTATTATGTTACAATGTGATGAGAGTAAATGAAACAGTTAACTATGTTACTATGTAATAAAATGAAGACATGGGTTTTCTTCTCTGCTCCTTAACATGGAATAAAATGCAGCTTTGTTATGCCTGGACATGTGGTGTATATGGCTGTATGCATATACTGTTTGTGTGTGCGCACACAACAACGCACGAGGAGAACACTGCGCGTGTAGGTTTGAGCGACAGATTTCAACGGCAACCGCGCGAGACACCAGCAAGGTTTTTTGTTTTAACCACATTGCGGCGAAAATAGGTGCTTTGAGTCAACCAGTCATAGGAATGGTCAGAGAAGTGTATTATGCGGCAGAAGGGATTTAAAAGTTTCTGTGAGCGGTTCGGTGGCTTCATATAATCGTTACACTGCGGCCGTTGGAGTGAGTGTTTGCTAACGTTCCACATTCACAATGTGTATTAACGTATCATCTGTTAGCAAACTTTAAAAGTTGCTGTCTTAGCGTCAGTCAGTTAGTCTTATAGCCAGGTTAATGCCTCTTCTCTACTGATGTAACTTTACGTTAGCGTTGTGTTTTACCATTTACTGCTATCCCCTCTGTTTTAAATGATACGCAGCTGTCACGTAAGCTCACTCTTAAATACTGACGAATAAATTAACGCTCTCAAACATGTCGTACTTATACTTAAATCTCATCTTTTGCGTCCAAGAGGCACGGGGACGCGCACGCATCTTTTCATATGATGCGCGTCCCCATGACAGTCTGAATAGGCACCAGACTGTCATAAAGCCAGACAGGACAGAAGCAGACGTGTGACAGTCGCCCTTCAAAATAAAGGTTCACTGATCATTTCTTAGATGTTGTACTGCAACAAACGATTATTTTCACCATCACCACCATTTTTTTTTTTGGCCAGTCTACTAGTTGGTTGTCCATTACAATTTCCTAAACCCCAAATGATATCTTGGTGTTTTGTCATATGAATAGTTGAAACCCTAAACGTATTCAATTAACAATCGCATAACACAATGAAAAACATCAAACCTCACAATTAGTTAGACATTTTGGTTGAAATGACTTAAAGGATTAATTGATGACTGAAATAGTTGCTGGTTACTTTTTTGTTGTTTGACTATTTCAGTAGTCAACTCATTAACTCATCAAATGTCTCTAATAGTGGTCATGTGGTTGTGGACTCTATGGTGACTGAATGTAATTAGTATTGATCTCTTGAATACACCAGATATTTTGCTGTAAAATGAATGATGATTAATGGAGTAGCCTTTACTTAATCGTAACTTTACTTACTAACTAATGCGGATAATCCTAATCTTATACATCAGTATGCTGTCACAATAGTCTTTATGCCAACCTACTTATTTTGAAAGCAGTGACAGGAAGTAACACATTCTTTGTTCCGTCTGCCTTGACGCTGGATGAAGCTGCCCTTCACAACATTACCTCCGCGGTCCAGGCGAGAAATAATGATCCCCGAGCAGCAGCAGCAGCAGCGGCCGCAGCCTGGGCCCGGAGCAGCAATCCCCTGCTCTGTCGGTGAGCCATGAGCATGCCACCGCTCCGGCCTCCTCGTCCAAGCTTCACCGACAGTCTTTCACCACCAGCAAGATGTATTTCAACCGGAGAGCCAAGAAGATACACAGTGAGGGAGGTAAGCTTAAAAAAAACCCACATCAAATGTTTGCTCGATGTAGGTTCCGCCCGCCGCTTGATTCGTGACATGTCACTGTAAAATCGTGTTTATCTCTGTGTAAATGATAGGCCTGTTATTGTGGAGGATATTGCGGCCTGTATATAATCGTGCGTATATGATGTGTGCTTGGCATAATAACGGGGATCGGTGTTGCCTGGACTGCGGCATGCATATGGGGTGACTCGCTGTGCCGGTGTTTATTCTCCAGCCCTCGCTCGTTTTTTGGCACCGGTTGGGGTGCAAGGGCAAGCAGACTGCAGGTGTCTGCTTATCAATCTGTGCCCAGGATGGTATTTTTATTCTGATAAATGTAGTGATATGTGCTGTGACTTATCATCACGAAAACATAATATTCATTCTTGTTAGGAGGAATATCAGTATGTTGTGTGACCTTATCACTGTCAATGGACTGCTCTTTATTTCGCATGGCATCATTAAGGTATTATATAATTTGATTGCAACAGCCCCTTGTATCTAGTCCTCCTGAATTGCATCGTATGGGATATTTTCGTAAGGGTTAATGCGCCTAAATATGACGATTTATTGATATGCTTTTATTAGTAAGTAATGTAAGTCAATTTGTATTTCAAACATCCAACTCAAGCTCCTATAGATCAGTACAAGAACAGCCTATTACCGCGCCGACTTAAAAAACACGTGACCGTCTAAAGAGCCCTCCTTATTCTGAGCCCGTCCGGAAGTGAATCTCTTACCTTAAGTCCCATCCACATCCACAGCCTGTATTCACATCACATCATTTTACACACACACACTCACGTGTTGGAGAGGGGTGGCTCAGGCTGTTGCATTCAGAGCCTGTGTCTTCTAGATGCTGTATGAACCAAGGCTGTTAATTTAAATAAACCACCAATGGGAAACTGTATAGTGGGGGCTATAGTCTCACTTTATTGGGAGAAAATGCGTCAAATTCTCCTCAGGGATGGAGAGAGGACATTGATGTTTAAACACAAGGCTGTGTTGGATGATTTCACATATGGCAAACTGACATCGGATTGGATTGTCCTGGAAGAGAGGAGCATGTGTTTGGTTCATCCACTGGCTTTTAGTAGTGACTGGGACATATTGTCAGGCTGCTTTACTGTTGTGTGTGTGTGTGTGTGTGTGTGTGTGTGTGTGTGTGTGTGTGTGTGTGTGTGTGTGTGTGTGCGTGCGTGCACGTATGTATGTGTGGCTGCATGCCTCATGCAGCTTCCAGAAATAGAAAGCAGGGCAAATTGTGAGCAGAGATGAGCGCCAACTGGGCCACACTGTCTTTGGGCCAGAGTTTCCCTCAGATATGTATTTATTGTTAAAAAAATCCACCCCTGAGTCTTTTGACTCTGGGGCAGCACATTTTTGCCAGAAGAAAGGACAAAGGTTTCAAAAGGTTGCAGCTTCCATTTTTTTGACAGTATAGTGATAAAAAGAAGTACATAAATCTCACTTTTACCCATATTTTTAAACTGTGACTCTGAGTTATTTGTTTTTCATGTATATTACACAATATTTACCTAGCCATACAACAGCGCTTCAATGATAAGATTCACTAATTTTCCTCTTATTTATATCAGAGCAATTAATATGAGACTTTCAGTAACTTCAGTGGAGACTTCTTTGGTTTTGTGTGGGCTAAAAGTTGTACACAAGTGTTTACCACTGCCATTTTTAAAGCACAGCATGGATGTGGAGGGGTACTCCCTATGAGAGTCAGCCGGTATGTACATGTGTTCCCTGCTGGATTCTCCATGCTGCCTTTACTGTAATCTCTTGGAGCTTGACCTCTTGATTCTTTGTTCCAATTAGCGAGCTGCACATCCCTGGTGATGACATCTGCCCCTACCAATCTGTCACATTTACTCACACACTCCAAAACACATTCATGCACAGAGTAATGGTTTTATTTGTTTGTATTTAAGAAGACCATAAAAAAGTGGATGATACACACTCTGACCAACATTTGACTATGTTGTTGTTTCTGATAGCACCTTTTACACATGAGTACTCACAAACACACAATGGTCTTCTCACATTGGTTGAGAAAGCACATTATACTGTATAGGAAACGTATTTTAGCATTATGTCACAATATAAAGCTGAAAAAACAACTGAAGATGTATATAGTTTTTGGAGATTGTCTTTGTGTATATGATATATATTTAAACGTTAGGGCGCATTTTGTCCCAGTGTTGTTGTGTCTAGTTTATGTGAGTCATGCAGCTCAGCCAACTGTCAACAAACATCTGTTTTGGGAAGATAATGACTGGTTGTCATGGATGCCAAGCTCCTGAAGATGCCATTGGGAGATAGAGAGAGGCCTAATAAATTGCAGCATTTGAGGTATTTACATAAGTTGGACACAGGGGGGCACTCCTGGGCAAGCTACATGAAGTCCATTCCTGTGTGCAACTTCTCAGGCCTGCCTCTTTCATGTGCAGACATGAATCCTATTTCACTGTTCTTCCAGTGATAAACAAATACAAACACAATTACAGTTCAGTTACTGGCACATGGATTTGTTGTGTGCCGTATGTGTATATTGACTTGTTGTCTTGTGTGTGTTGTTTTCTCCTGCCGCGGCCTCTCTGGTGCCCACAGAGCAGTTAGTGTTGACCACCATTAGGCAGGAGGCTTCTGAACTGCAGGACCCAGGCCAAGGCGCCAGCGCTACCATGCGTGCCTGCCTCACAGACAGGTTTGACAAAAGTGAGTTTGCTCGAATTAGACTGGATGACGCCCCATTTGTGTCCGGAGTCCCAAGGTGCATGCGGCCATGCGCAACGGCTAGGAGCAGGTGTCACCCAAACCCTGGCCCTCAAGAGCTACAATGTCTAGTTACAGTACTTACTAGAGTGTCTGTGGTTCTTGTCTGCAAAGGTTAAGACATGATATTACTGCTGAGGACCCTGAATAATGTGTAGCTCCTTGGGGCCTGGAGTGATGAATGCTGAACAGGAATTAACCCTCTCACTGCATGTGCTTGTAGATAGTGGAGTGACCACTCATTTCAGGCCATGCTGATGAAGACTGATCAATACACACTGAGGTCTTAAAGCAAAAACTTTGAATATGAACACAAATGCATGCTCTACACAATTCATGCATGTATGGACATGGCATGCCTGAATGGAGCATGCACATGAACACTGCTGCATGCATGTATGACACATAAGTGAGCTGGATTTAGAGAGGGGGCAAGGGGGCAGCTGCATGTTGGGACCTTGCATCTTTGCTGGCATTAAAAGATACAGTATATCTATATGTGTGTATGAGAGTGTGTCCATAATACAATGTCAATGTGTACATGTGCATATGCATACATTAGTGTAATGTGTGTTTGTGTGCGTGGTGCAGTCTCACCTGTAGGATTATCAGGTTATGGATTAGCAGCAGGTGAAGTTGCAGAGCAGACACAGAGGGGATTATCGTGCTCACTCACTTGGCCCCTAAGAGGCTTTCTTGCCTTGCTTCCTACAGCATTACAGTGGAAAATGGACCCACTGGGAATGCTTGAGACTAGGTCAATCGGGACCTGCAAATAGGGTCTGCAGGGTCACCTAGGAGACCAGGACAGCCATGGGACGTAGGGGTCACTCAAGCAGAAGATGCTCTATTGGTAATGCTTTCCTGATCACACAGGATTGTGGGCTGGACAAGGGAATATGGGGGAGGATATTTTGTGTTTTTTTGTGTTTATTTTATTTAAGTTATTGAAATAAGTGCAGCGGTTGTGGTTTAGTGTTAAAGTTGAAGAACACTTTGAGAGGGCCTGTGCCTGTTGGAGGATTAAACCCTGAGACTTTACTGTTACGGGGCAATGCTTCTAAAAACTTTGTGGCCATGTTTCCAAGAAAGGAAGACAACATGCTGGAATAAAATATGCACATTTTATGCAGTACCGTCTGATTTGACATGTAGTTTCAGCTGCACAAGTGCGTTTGCATCTAAAATGTTCTGACACTTTTACAGATGATAAAAATGCAGCAACAGCCAGAGTATCTGTCCTCGGTGTGGCTTGTGGGGGTGGCAGTGCTTCGACAGCTGGGGATAATTGTAGCTATTCTACTACAACTGCTGTTGCAATTAGTAGCTATTTCCTTTCTGGCTCATTTCATCTGTGGGTTGGGTGTTTGGAAGATGGTGCCTCTCTATTAAACAGTATTAAATTAAATGTGTAAGCATCTCAAAAGCTATGTTTGTGCCATTTAAAACACAATTCTGGCAGTCACACTAATTGACACAGCCGCTGAGGGGGACGTTGTAATGGGGCTGACATATGACTTGTTTCTTGAGTGAAGGCTGGAGCGCAGCATCAGGGCAGAGTGTCTGGTGAAATATGCTCTAGACATACTGGAAAATGGAGACGACTTATGCAGCCTGTCGCTATCTATTATTCAGTAGCCTAGTCTGCTTTTTAACAGTTAAAGCTTGGCCTCAGGCCAGGGCAGCTTGGGCTCAGCCCAAAACACAAGGTTAATACTCCATATTAAGATGTGATGAGTGACATCTTCTTCAAATGATATGTATGATGGATTTAACTGTACATTGCCCTTGTTCTGCTTACTGGAACAGGTAATTTTAATTTTATGTGATTAAATTAGTAAGCTTTACTAATTTATGCATAGGGTCATTTTTAAGAATGGGGACACGTCTTGTTTAAGCCTCAGCAACCAAATGGGTAAGCTGGTAGTATCTTGCTACCAGGGTATGAGATCCGAGTGTTTGTTGAGGTCTGATCAGTCTAGTCTTACCTGTTTTGGCTGCAGGTTATCAGACCTACGGTACCTGTCCGTCTAGCCTGGGTGCTTCATGTGTAATTGACCTGGCTGTGCTCTGCTGGGGTTTGCTGCTGACTCATCGGAGGTGCATCAGTAATGAGTTACGGAGGTGACTGCGTCTCTTCTCCATCAGAGATGAGTAACCAAGGCATTGATCTCCTCAGAAATGATTCAGAGCCGAAGTGGGCTGCTGAGAAAGACATTATTGATCCGCCTGGAAAGGTAGATTCTAGGGGGTTAAAAAGTGGAGGTAAGGGGTGGTGAGTGGTAAATAGTTCTATAAGAACAAAAATAAGCGACAAGGTGTAGAAAAGGTAGATAATTCACAGGGAAGAGAGAAAGATATCAAAAGGAAAAAGAACTGCTTCATGGTGGTAAAGTGAAAGATGACCTTGCAGTTACCAATGCGCATTGCCCTTGACTACCTTTAACCTTTTGTAATCCTTCATCATTTTCTTCCAATCGCTCATTATCTTGATTGACCCCTGTGCCATTTGCAGTGTGGAGTGCCGAGCTGTGACTGTGACTTATAGCCCTGTTAGGTCCAGAGGTAATAGCCTGAGAGATAGGCCGCTTATTATCATTTTGCTTGGATAGACTTTGACCCTTGCTCTTTGCCTTCTGCATACACTTTATGCGCTGATGTGCTATATCGCTATACTAAGGTTGGACATTTTAACAATGTTCAACCTCTTAACATTAGGTCTTCAAAGTTCCAATGACAATGAAGTATACTACAGTAAAAGACTGAAAGTTTACCTCTTATAAAAGCAAAAAACATACAAATGTCTGATGTACAGCTAACCCCAGTTGCACTCAAAATATATGCAATCACTGTAGCTGTTTCCTGTAAAACGCAGACAGTTTAATGTCTCTTTCAATGTAAAAGTGGAAGTCTGATGATAGTGATAATAGCCCACCCAGTGGATACTGTAAGCCTGACTGGCCTATTTCCGGGTCATTTTACAATTCTTTGCTTACTTTAGAACAAGCTTGAGTGGAATATAATTGTATTAACCAAATTTTGGTTATTGATGAGGGGAGAGAATTACACATCCATTGTGAGAATGTAGTGCTGCAGAAAGAGAGTTTCAGGACTACGGAAATTCAATCTGCTACACCCTGGCGGTGCTTATTCTTTTCTAAATTATTTATGCAATTAGCCTGTTGTTGTTTTCACGCACAGGCTCAAACACAGAAACACACACGCGCACACACACACACACACACACACACACACACACACACACACACACAATGGACTTATCCCAAGAAATGATACAGCTAACTAGTAAGAGTGAAAATAATCCCATAATACATTTTAGAAGAAGCATTATTGAAGGACTGTGTTTAGTGATGCGTTTGAGTACATTATACACGAACAACTGAGCACCACAGGCACACGCATGTAAGGATTTGTGGGAATATTATATCAGAATAATGAGGCGTAGCAGGTAAATGCATTCTAGACCATTCTACTTTACATGACTGGAGATGCAGTGTGAAACGTAAACTATCTGCGTCTATGCAAGTTAATGAGAAAAATGTGAGGAGCAGAAACCTGTAGTAGGTGAACACTGCTGTTGCTCTGGCATCTCAGTGGAGGGGAAGCGAAATGAAGTGATCTCCTGATGGATGGCTCCTGCCTCAAGGATGTCATTTGACCCATCTGTGCCTGACCACAAGACCTTAAGGCGATATAAGGCTTCTGGCCCTTTAAAAGCGGAGCCCCGGCTTTGCCCCTCCGCGGCACTGAAGGAGCTCCATATGGCTTTCTCTTGTTGTCTGGACCTGCAGCAGTGATCTGCTCAGCATCAGTTTGGAGGGAGGAGATCGTCCAAATCGCGACCGTTAAAGGCTTCCCGAGGCGGCAGGTGGCCAGATGACACGGCAGTGGAGCTTGGCGGGCCAGTATCTTTCACGAGGGCCGGGAGCTTCCTCTTTAGCAAGGCCGGGGGAGGAGAGAGGACGCACGGGCGTGCTGCTGCATCTGTCCTCGCCCAGGTTCGCTGTTGTTGTACCAGCTGAGTAAACTGTGGCGACCCGACCTGTTTGCATTGCTCTCACTTTACCACAATGTTCCTGCAGAAATGCACATATTATCCCGCAATTAGGCGCACTCGAGGATGAAAACCGTCCTGCTCCTGGAGCTCGTGCGGGGGTGACTGAGCGGAGATCACGACGCTTTAAAATGGTTGTAGATGACAAAGCCAGGCTGGCAGGGAGGCAGGGAGTCTGCAGAAGAAGCGTGTTGCATCCTCCTCTGTCACTTTTTTCAAAAATAATTTACGCCTGTAGTTTGATGACAGCCGCGACGCGCGCCGGGTCTTCTCTGTATTACATATGGACAAGTTGACATGCTGATAAAACAGACAAACCCGGTGTGTTTGTTCGCCATTGTGCATCCCTCAGCACATCCATTATACGCGGGGGTCCCGTGGGCGTCGCGAAACGCGCGCGTGTGCATTGACGGTACCTGCATAATAATACTGAAAGACAAGGGGGGCTGTTTATAACGGGAAACGTCATTGAGTCGACCCCTCCGGCTTCAGCATACATCAGCATACAGTAGCCTCTAATACTAATTGGTCGCCTTCGCTTTTGAACCGTAAACCACGTCTCCCGTCTATGTCTCTGTCCCCCACCCCCCCCACCCCCCTCCTCTCTTTCTATCTCCGTCTCGCTGTCTCTCACTGGCATTCACTCAGCCTCGCCTCTCTCCCATCAATCCAACGGTGCAGGACCTGCTTGCTCGTCCGCCGGTTACCGCAAGGCAGATGATGAGATGTCCGGGACTACTTCCCAGGCGGATCCCGTAGACGCCACGGCGCGGACGGTGCTGCTCAACCGGCCACAGAATACCAAGTTCTGCGACAACCATGTCAGGTAGGTGCTGTTACCGACTGCACGTTTTGCTGTGATGCATGTTGTGTCGCTTGTATGCAGCTTTTTCTGTTGGGTGTTCACTGAAAGTCTATACAAACAGTTCACATCAGTTGATCAACAGAGAAATCAGCCAGCGAGAGTTACGCAGATCAAAACTTCTTTAGCGTTTCAGTTGTTTCTGACAACTTTCAGTCACAGCTTAACAAAACATACCACCAAGTATTATCACCAGACTTATGAAACATCTGCTCATCTTATCTGATACTTTTTGTTTATTTTGTGTTTATTCCCAGGATGATAAGCTCACCCTGACTTTATTTACTTTAATTGATTTTTTCCTCTTAGCCTTTTCCAGGGAGGTCAGAGTGCAGGGTCAGTTTCTAGGGATTTGGTGACTTGCTAAGGGATACTCCAGCATTGTGGATATTTACTCACCGGGCTTTCCACCAGTGCTGGGTTGAAGGACGTTAACAGTCTGTTTGTATGGTTTTCTTCCCAGCATGCTGTGTGGCATAGACTTTGGACCAATGAGATTTTTTCTCTCTCTGTTTTTGAATATCTTCCTTACTTTTAGTTTTGCCTTATATCACAGTGACTTAACATTTTTGTAGTTCTACAAATACTATACTTTTATAATTGAAACTCTATTGTCAGGGCTGTTTTAATAACTCACCTATTAAGTGATTATTTGCAACTTTGCAGCAGCCGCTACAGGTGAGGCTGACGTGTCACTGCCAGTTGAAAACTGCTTGGTTTAACAACTTAACATGGCCGTGTTGCTTAGTCATTACGTCCTTGTGAATATTCAATATTTAAATAAATATTTAACATTTAAGTAACTCCACTTACTTTTGTTTACATAAACTACAGAAAGCACCGTAGCTGTGTCCGTCAGGTCAATGGTGTATGTTGTGTTTATGGTGTTTGAGAAATTGTGAGGGGTCATTGTAGAATGAGTGGCCCTGGATTTCACTTAGCGTAAAAGCTGTCTGACCTGGTTTCTCAGACCTTGGTCAAAGGCTGGAGTTGTGGTTTGTTTAGTCATGGCTTTCTGTGGTCTAAGCAACTGAAGCAAGAAGAAGACTACTCAGGACTACACGTCCTAAGAGTATCATTATTTGACACATTGTGCTGGTGTGTCCCCGCCTGGGTGTGAGAGGAAGCATCAGAGGGGTTTGGGTGTGTCATCGAGATACGTACTCTAAGGGGAATTATTGCATCTCTGTTTTTTGCAGATGATGGGGTTCAGCTGGCTTCATCAGACCGTGACCTTCAACAGGCACTGGGGTGGTTTAAAGTCTGAAGCAGTTAGGATGAGAATGAGCACCTCCAAATCTGAAGCCGTGGTTCTTCATGCTGCGCTAAGCGAAAGAGTTGAAGTATCTCAGGGTCTTGTTCATGAGGGGGTAAAATGGAGCATGAGATGGACAGGTGGATTGGTGTGGCATCAGCAGTAATGCAGGTGTTGTGCCAGAGCATTGTTGTTCCAAACCTCATCTACTGGCCCAAGCATTGGGTAGAATGTGATCGCACATACAAGCAGCCAAAATGAGTGTCCTCCGCATTGTAGCTGGGCTCAGATGAGGTGATGAGCTAAGCTCAGACATCCAGCGGGAGCTCTGTAGAGAGCTCTGTAGAGCAGAGCCACTGCTTTTTTGTGCTCAAAGGGGCCAATGGAGCCTCTGGTTGCCTCCCCTCAGAGGTTTTCTGGGTACATCCAACTTATAGGAGACCCCGGGTCTGGACTACCTTGCTTAACCTGCTGCCACTGAGATCTGGTCCTGGATAAGCAGAAGAAAATGGACAGATTGATTGAGTCAGCCAATCAGTATTTGAGTTTGATTCAGACAGATGCCAATTTAATTTGTCCCTTGTCTTTACCGTTTTATTAGTATTAGTTTTATGTGCAAACTATGCATGGCGCCAAAGGGAGCACCAGGCTCATGTTCTCATGAGTTAAAGGCTTGTCATTAGTCAGATGACATTCAGTGGTCTGCCATTATTGTGAGGAGATTCAATTTCACTTTGAAAAGAGCCTATTTCAGCTCTACAAATAAGATTAAGGCAGGTGCTGCCTGGCTCATCTGATTGGATCATGTGTGGAGTTCTGCCCCCGCTGTATGCTGATTGGAGAGTCAAGAGCACTCCGGCTCCAGTGGCATGCCCTTTGATGTCCCTGTGTTCCTGTAACTCTTTAGTTTATGTTTTAAAGGTTCAATAGCCGTATTGATTTTTCAGAGATTAAAGTCTTGTAGCTTTTATCTGCACACTCAACCCACCTCTTCTCCATTCCCTAGGTCCTCCTCTTCCATATTTCATTGCATGCCATTGTTTTTATACAACGTGAGCATTAGTGCTGCTCTCCTGTGCTCAAATACAGCAAAGTAAGCTCTTCTCTTATCCTTGAACATGATCATTTCTTTAACAAATACTTCAACAAATCTACCTGCCTGTGTTCTCCTCTCTGACTTAGGACCAGTGTGTTCTCTTGGTCTATAATGTATGAAGAACACTGACCTTTTTTATAAAAAACATGATGAAGCCACACAGCGGTGGGAGAGCATCACCCCTGCAGCTAACAGCTGTTAACACCACCAGCAAGTTGGACATCTATAGTATGAAAAATAACACAGCCAGATGTTTTTGCCTCTTTTTTGTTTCTTCTTTCCTGTGTGTGTGCATGCGTGTGCATGTCTGTGTGGTGTCTGGTATCACTTGTCTTTGATTAGATTAAGTCAGGTTTATCTTCTGGATCATAGGTGTAGTATCACTAACTCTGTGGTATCCAGAGCATGAGGGTCAAGACATTTTGTGTGTGTGCATGTGTGTGCGCGACAGGCTAGCAGCTGTTACTTTGTTTTTGTGTGTAATGTCCAGCTCTTTGTGGTTTTGTGTCTCTGTATGTGCGGTAGACGGAAAAAGCGGTTATGGGTTCATCTCCTAGGAGATTCTGAACCATGATTGAGACGTGTGTTTTGCCATTTTGTGCATTCATGCACACAAACATGCACTATCCATTAAACAAAAGCCATTGCAGGAGCTCTTACTTTCCAATCAGACCACACAGAAAAAAACAAGTGAGGCCTTGACTTGAAGGTTGTCTTTTTTTTATTTTTAGCCTCTCTAAAAGCTCTTACGGTAGCTCCTTGTTATATCAAGGCTAATCAATACAGTTGTCTGATCAATACAGTTGATTGACAGACCGGTGGACATGCCAAGGTTTCTTGCCCCTATTTCCAGGGTGTTGGGGGTAAATTTAGATTACTGAATTTAACACATTGGTCTACTTTTACCGTAGGTGTGATGTGTGTGCAGCCCGTAATGGCTTTGCCCTCTCCGAGCACAATTGAGTGTTGCTAATAGATTTTCAAGTGCCACAACATTGAAACCCAAATGCAGTCTGTTGTTATACAGCCTCTAAGCTAATACTGTTTGAGTGTGTCAGGTTAAAAAATCATTAGCACACAATGTGTGCATGTGCTCCCCCTTCTTTTGCTATTGCACTTGGCTCAGCCTCCACCTGTTTGACTGTAAACCTCTTGCCTTGTGTTCTCCTACAGTACAACCAAGTATGGAGTGCTCACCTTTCTGCCCCGATTCCTGTATGAGCAGATCAGGCGGGCTGCCAACGCCTTCTTCCTGTTCATCGCACTCATGCAGGTAAACCCCACACACAAAATGGTAACAGCAGTGGCCTGTTTGTTTGGTTTCAGTTTGACTTTGTGGCCCACACAGGCTTTAGCTGATCCTGAAGAGTCTGTTTTAAAACCGTCCAGATTCCCACAGGCCCAGCTATTTTTGAAATACTGCATTATGGATTATTGAGAGTTGTTTTCTAGATGCCCAAAAGTAAGATTTGGTAAATTTCCTCAGACAACCAGAAGGAACTGAATAAAAAGGAAATATGAATCATTAATATTTTACAAATGGGTCGCATCAAAGGCTTGTTCTCAAATGAATAAATCAGTACATGTTTATCAGATATCACTTATTACGCATTTGCACAATTAAATATTATATGTTGCTTTTATTCATCATTTTGCTCACAACATGTTTATCCCTTTGGCAAATAAATTTTAGTGAAATTAAGAAGCAATATGATCATAGAAGATGATCAGTAATCCCACACTGTACTTGCCACCTGATTAGTTTACAATATTTTCTTTCCCAGGGATGGAAAGACGAGAGGGGCACTGTTTTTTATTCTCTCTACGTGAGCCTCAGGAAAAGTTTCATTGCCTTCCATTATGCACACATGGCTCTGTCGCCCATAAATAAAGCAACCCCTCTCAACTGCTCTGCTATCAGTGTCAGCATCCAAGCTGAACCAGTTATTCTGAATAATGAGCTTAACGCAGTAACAGCTAAATATTTATCTTTGCCATCACGGTGATGGTCCATTATGGGTCATTTAAGCTATTCAACAATAACTGTCAGCAATGATTTCTGAGTGCTGCTTCTCTTGACTTTCATTAGCAAATCCCTGATGTATCACCAACCGGCCGCTACACCACACTGGTCCCACTCATCTTCATCCTCACCGTGGCAGGGATCAAAGAGATCATAGAGGACTATGTGCGTACTTTTTTAACCTGTTAAGTTTATGAGAGACAGACATCATAGGCTTATCTTAAAGGCTAATGCATCTTTATCTGTGTCTTTACAGAAAAGACACAAAGCAGATAACACAGTAAACAAGAAGAAGACAACAGGTATCGTCTACGTGTGTGTGTGTGTGCTTGTTAATGCCTATCAACTGTCTGTGCGCTTTTCCATGAGTGTGCTTGTGTCTGTTTGTGTGGGTTTTGTTTTCCTTTCATGGCTGAGTGAATAGCTGTTGTCTGTCACTCACTATAGTGCGGACCCCAGACAAAAGTTTAGTCGCTATGAATACTGTATGAGTGCTGCTCTATAGGCTGACTGATGGCTGTGTTGTCCTTGTCTCTCAGTGCTGCGGAACGGAGCCTGGCAGACGATCATCTGGAAACAGGTATCGCTATCATCACAGACTTCATCTTTGTTGCTTTTTCACTCATCACTCCTGTCTTTCTCTCTGCCTCAATCAGTTTTAAATTCAGTTTAGCGTACTTTATTAGCCTGAATGAAGTAAAGTAATACATTAAACATCTGAGAAGTGCAAGCTGAGAAGACACATTTCTTTTAAATACAGAGAAAATACTAATTAGATGACAAAACTTAGAATAATGATACAAATGACGCTACAGGATAGTATTGTTAGATGTTGCATATTTTGTTGGATATATTTTTTGAGTAGTTTTGTATAGTTGGGGATTAACATATAAAATTTCTGATTTTATTATATTATGAAGTGGTTACATTTGCCTAAGAGGAGCTCAGCTTCTGTCTCAGTCTCACCTGTTGTCCTGTGATTCCATATTGTCTCGTCTTTAAGTTTCCAGGGTTTTCATGTGGTCTGCTTCTTGTGGCTAGTCTGTAGTCACTCAGTCTGTGTCTGGTCAGGATCTGTCTGCGTCGGATCTGTGACAGTAAAAAGATACTCCAACAATTAGTATTGATGTTTCAGAGCCAGATAATAATTGAATTTGTTGTTTTTGGTCTTGATTTGCACATTCCACATAGGTTTTCTGCTGAGGACAAACAGAGTCCATCTGAACCAGTGAGTCTTATGACCTGTCTCCTCCAGTAGAATCTCCTCCAAAATAATGAACACTTGGTTTTCACAGTACATTGCGTGTTCACTATATGTTCTTACACAACTAAATGCATAACTGTTTTCTTGAGATCTTGGTTTTCTTCTTGAGTGTACTCATTAACTGATCTCCAGCTGGGAATAGTCTTGCTCTAGCAGGTCAAATCAAATCAAATATGAGTCCTTGTGTGTGACAAAAGCAGTGAGAAGGAATTTAGCCCCATTGTTATTCAGGGTCAGAACAGGTGAAGGGATTTGTTCAGAGCTGCCTTGCTTACTCGGGAATGTTTATGTTAAAGAGGCATGGTGACAGTTTAACTTAAATGGCTTTTTCTTGAGAGGAGAAGCTTTGTTTTAGATACTCCATATAATTCAACCAAACCCCTTTGTGGTTCCTTTGAACAGAGGAGGGTCTCATACCAAAGCTGTGTTTATGCATTGATAATAAACATTCCCCAGAACACCGCTCATGATATGTGTTGACCTTAACTCCTGTGTGCTGGGAAAAGTCTATGCCTTCAGATCTCAGGAGAACAAGCAGCCTGATAGACTGAATGGTTTACACCACACCTGATGTGGCTCACTGGCTGTGTTTGAGCTCAGCTGTCTGTCCTGATGATCTACTCCACATGCTTTCCCAAACCTCAGATTTCGATGTTACAATATAGTCCTTCTTTGTAACTGGGTAATTCAGGGAACGTTTACTCGTCCTTTTGTTTATGCTATTAAGTGTCAATGTTTTTTTCCCAGTTTTTAAAAACTGATTTTTCAATGGATGGCTGTGGCTTATGCAGCACTGTACCACATCTCCTTGAACTGAGCTGAAATATGAAGTCCTCAACTTCTCCGTAGTTTTGTTTGATCTTTTTTCTCTTCTCATTCTCTTTTATATCTACGTACTTGTGAACTTTGTGTCTTATCTTGGTCTGCCTGTGTTGCAGTCCAGACAAAACCGTTTAAGCTATGCACTGCTGTGCTCACTGTCACTTTATCTCATGTCTTAACTTGCCTCTTGTTTCCTTTCTCTGTCCTCCTCCCTTACCCCTCCTCTTACCCCCTACCCTCTGCCGTAACACCGCTTTTTCTTTCTTGCACTGCTGTATTCTGGCCACAAGGTGGCAGTAGGAGACATAGTGAAGGTGACCAATGGCCAACACCTTCCAGCTGACATGGTTATTGTGTCTTCCAGGTCAGACAGTGTGTTTGAGCGTGTGCGCTTGTGTGGGCACATTTGTGTGTGTTTGTCTGTTTATACATGTGTTCTAATCATTTGTTGAGTGTTGTACTACTTTTTATGGCTGCAGCTAATGATTATTTTCATTGTCAGTTAATCTATTGATGAGTCTTTTGATTAAGTGATTAATCATTCAGAAGATCAAATGTAATGATGCAGTCCCACTTCATATTAAAGGAATCTAAAGTGTTGTCTTAAAATTGACTGCCATGCAATTTAAAATTGCATGGAATTATGTGAATGAAACAAATACTCATACTTCAGAAGATGTAACCAACAAATATTTAATAACAATAATGCTACTAGTACATTTTAAACATATAAATGTTTAATTGATTATTCAGTGTTGAAAATTGTCAGTGACTGATTGATTAATGATCATTTGAAGCACAACATTGTTTTGATGCAACTCTGCCTCTTCTCCACAGTGAGCCACAGGCCATGTGTTACACTGAGACCTCCAACCTGGATGGAGAAACCAACCTGAAGATCAGACAGGTATGACAAAGCAGCAAATCTCAGTGGATGGATGGGTTCTGCAAATGGTCAATGAGAAACTTGGTTGAAAGAATTGGCCATATAAACACTAGAAAACCTAAAATAAAACTGTGATTAGATATAGTATTTATACACTTTAATAACTGTGGTGGGTCAGCCATGTTAAGGAGCAGCTGGACCACCTAGAATGAACATAAAATCAGGCATAGAAAATTAATGTAAAATAAGATGAAGAACAAATGAATAAAAGATGTTGAAAAATGTGGGCATCAGCTTTCAGGACTATCAAATGAAACCTTACTTCCTCACAATCCTCACATTTCCATCCATGAGGCATCATGTTTCTCACAGCTCTTCTTCCCTTTTCATCTCCTGTTTTTTTTCATGTTTGACCTGTTTTATTATATGAACCTTTCTTTTCTGTGATGTACTTTGTCACAGTCGTATTTGGTAAAAGCGCTCCCTCAATAAACTGTCCTTGACTCGACTTGATACATTTTTTTCCAGGGTCTCTCGCTGACAGCTTGTGCTCAGACCCTGGAGGATCTGATGGCACTGTCTGGTCGTTTGGAGTGCGAAGGCCCCAACAGACACTTGTATGACTTCACTGGCACACTGCGGCTGGAGAACCAGAAGTGAGACACAGACACACACTCACAGTTTTTCCTGATTATTGATTGAAAATAGCAAGTGTACTGTCAGTGTCATATTTTTTTTCACTAGTAAGTCAATCGTCTCTAAGTAATATTGTGGTATAAAGCAGTTCTGGTCAATACAGCGGGATAAAAGCACTTACATATAGTAGCTTTCATTGTCAGCTCATCTAGCACAAAAGAGATAAGCTTTAACAGTCAAACAGGAAAGTGCAGTCATCATAGAAAAAGCATTGGCATTCATGAATTAAGAAGGATTTTATAGAAGAGATCTTTGAGGTGACTAAGAAATGCAGGAAACCTTAAATCTGCATTCATTTATCATGTTTTGAAGCTTATTACCTCTCTTCTTCTTCTTCTTAGTCCAGCTCCCCTGGGTCCAGACCAGGTGTTGCTGCGGGGCGCTCAGCTCAGAAACACACAGTGGGTTGTGGGAATTGTTGTCTACACTGGCCATGACTCCAAACTGATGCAGGTAAACCCAATGTCTTATTTGACTTCAGTAAACTGTGGATAATGCGTGAAAAATTCTGTCTTCAAAATGCCTAAGAGCAAAGGACTTTTGGAGTGTAATTTGATGTTTTTTTTAATAAATAGACTCTCCTGTCCTTGAGAACTTCATAGGAATAGTTTAGAGATTTTAATTAACTGTGTGACGCATTCGTAACTGGGAGCACATCCAAGCCAAGAGGTACTTTTAATCCTCAGTCCCAGTGTTTGCACTGCTGGCAAATTTTTCCACCAAAAATGATAAGAACATTTTAATAAATAATAAAAAGTTTCATGTTTGTAATTGTGTATGACAAATTAAATTAGTGAGGCAAATGTGTTAAAAGGTTGCTGCAAATTGACTTTGTTTCCCCAGAGAAAACATTATAACTCTGTGAAACTTCAGCGTCATCCAGCACTGTCTCAACGTGTTTCTCACTTGTTCTATTCATTGACCTCCCAGAACTCCACCAAGGCACCGCTGAAACGCTCTAATGTGGAGCGAGTGACCAACATGCAGATCCTGGTCTTGTTTGGCATCCTGCTGGTCATGGCTCTGGTCAGCTCCGTGGGCGCTGCCATCTGGAACAGAGAACACACTGAAGATGCCTGCTGGTACCTGTCCCGGGCCGGTGAGAATACACACACATACCACATTTCACAACCTTTAAGATAAGTCTCCTTTACAGTAAGGAATAATTAGGGGTAATATGCACTTTGAGGGTCAGTAAATAAGTGTATGTTGTGTGTTTGTGCAGGTGACATCTCCACTAACTTCGCTTATAACCTTCTGACGTTCATCATCCTGTACAACAACCTGATCCCCATCAGCCTGCTGGTCACCCTGGAGGTGGTCAAGTTCACACAGGCCCTCTTCATCAACTGGGTATTTGTTTTTGTAATGCATGATTTTCAAATGTACTTATTTTTAAGTAGGCAAGTATTCCTGCTCACTTTGCTTGTCTTTTGTTTTCCCCTCAGGACGTGGAGATGTACTACTCTGAGACAGACACGCCGGCCATGGCTCGAACGTCCAATCTTAATGAGGAACTGGGCCAGGTCAGTTCCTTCCCCCTCCCTACCTCCTTATCAGTGGCTGTATGATGGCAGTAGGAATGCCCAAAATTACCATTACATACACACTCAGTCAACATTCACTTGATAAAATGTACTGTGTTTGCTTTCATTGCTTATTATCTGTCCCTCCTTTCCAGGTGAAGTATCTTTTTTCCGACAAGACAGGAACTCTCACCTGTAACGTCATGCACTTTAAGAAGTGTACCATTGCGGGAATCACATATGGGTCAGTCGTCTCTTTTTTGGTACTTTCATTTTTACCTGTTGGCTCAATCTATAAACCAAGAACCATACTAAACAAAAATGATCACATGCCACTAAATCCACTTTTGCACTGCATTTCCTTTAATCTCTAATGTTAAACTAATTGTCTTAGATTAACTTCTAGTAAAGAGTCAGCTGTTATCAATTCAGTTCATTGGAGTCTTGCATGCTTGAGCAAGTGAACTCAACTTATTAACTGATTAATTCCTTTTGCAATACAACCTCATTCATCACCGCAGCCACTTCCCTGATCTTGACTGTGATCGTTCAATGGAGGACTTCAGGTTAGTGACCTTCTCATCTGTCTTCCCCTTTCTAACATTCTTCCATTCAAGGCTCTGCATGCTTTGAGTTATTAATGTACTATGCATGTTTTTATCAGAACAATAGAGAAAAAAGTGGACAAAAACTCACCTATTTTGGCCTGCAATGCTATTTGAGTGCTGGAAACTTTCTGCCATTAATCGCCTCTTCTTCCCTCACAGCAATCTGCCGTCCAACAGCAATAACTCCACAGAGTTTGATGACCCAACTCTCATCCAAAACATTGAGAAGAACCATGTAAGTGTCCATGAAGCTTTTCTCATATTTCTTAATTTGAAGCAAAACTATTCTGCCCAAAAATGACTAGAATGACGTCCAATTTGTTTGTGTGCGTCTATCCAGCCTACATCACCTCAAATCTGTGAGTTCCTGACAATGATGGCAGTGTGCCACACGGTGGTCCCTGAGAGAGAGGAAAACCAGATCATTTACCAGGCTTCTTCGCCAGATGAAGGAGCGCTAGTCAAAGGGGCCAAAGGACTCGGCTTTGTTTTCACTGCAAGAACCCCACATTCGGTCATAATTGAAGCTGTGAGTGTGTATCTGTGTGTTTTACTGCAGTAAGCCGCTTCTTTCCAAAGTTATGACCTGACATTTTGTTGTGTATTTCAGAGGGGAAAGGAGATGAGCTATGAGCTGCTGAATGTGCTGGAGTTTTCCAGGTAATACTCCCATAAATGTTCTTCTCAGTCAGTAAATAACTGACTGCAGAGTGTTTTGAAACTAAACCCGGTGCTTCCTTTACAGTAACCGCAAACGTATGTCTGTGGTGGTCAGAACCCCCAACCGGAAGCTACGGCTGTACTGCAAAGGAGCTGTATGTTTGTCTCATTAGAATTTTAATGCAGCACTTTGAATGTCTTTGAACATTATTCATTTAATGCTGAATGTCTTGTTTTGTTGTTTTTCAGGATAATGTAATTTTTGAACGTCTGACTGAGGTGTCCCAGTACAAAGAATTAACTGTTGCTCATCTGGAACAGTTTGCCACTGAGGGTAAGAAAAAGAGAGAAAGAAAGAGAAAGAGAGGAAACCATATTGAGCTTCTCTCTGTTTAAAAGACACATGTTTATTTCACTGGAAGTCCATTTATCCATTCCATTCTGTCTGCTACTCAGCATTGCGATGGAAAAGCATTGGATCATTCATTCCCCTTTAAAAATGATAATGTATCCCTGCTCTATGATCACACTGACTGATCATCTTATCCTCCTCCCATCTGTTCAGGCCTGAGGACTCTGTGTTTCGCATATGTAGACCTGGAGGAAGACGCCTACCAGGAGTGGCTGAAGGAATACAATCGAGTCAGCACTGTGCTCAAAGACCGCGCTCAGAAACTAGAGGAGTGTTATGAACTACTGGAAAAGGTAAACTCAGGTTTATTTTTACCACCTCCTCCTCCTTTTGTAGCATATATGAAATTGTCTCGTGATATTGATAGATTGATATGACATCAAAGCAGAGACCTGCAAGAAGGTAAGATTCTTCCAGATGCATTCTCACACACACAAACACACGCTTCATGGTTGCCAGCAGGTGGCAGAGTGGCTCCATTGAGTCCCACACTTCAATAAACATGGCGCTCTTTCACAGCCCATAAATTGCAAGGCACAGTCAGATTTCCCTTGGTGTGCGTCTTTTCTTTTAGGATAATGTAAAATGATGAAATTGTGAAAACCTTGTACTAGTTGGCCAGAAAGGTAGCAAGGAATGGGGGGAAAAGTCAACAAAATACTACAGAGATTTCAATTGTGAGGATATCAACAAGACAGTTGAACTGATAGGTGGGAAAACCAAGGATTTAGCAAAGAGAGCCGAGGTGAGAAAAGTAAGTGAAGAGGAAAAAAAGAGGAAGCTGGAGGAGGAGGGGAGCTCAGACTGGGAGACCACAAGGGTAATTACCTGCACCAGCCTGCCAAAAGCCCCATAAAACTGGAGTCAACAACACAGTAGTGTTAACTTGTGTGTCTGTGCGAGTGTTTGTATGTGCGTCCGAGTGTGTCTAATGAGGGTACACATGCATTTAAATGCTGAACAAATTAAAGCAAGGGGAGGAAAGGTAATGGGTTACTTCTTGGCACGAAGACACAAAGTTGGTTTCAGAGGTCCAAAATGAGCTGCTGTACCAACTGAACTTAACTCGCTGGCATCATTCTCATCCTCAAATTAGATATGGATGATGTTTTCTGGAGAGAAAGAGCCCTCACATACAGGCCAGTGACATCTGGATGAATTTGTAGCCTAAATGTGATTTATTCTAAGCTTCTATCCTCTTTTGTGCCATATTTTGTTCTTCTATTTCTTTATCTGTCATGCTCTTCTGTTCCACCAATAGAACTTAATGCTGCTGGGCGCCACAGCCATAGAAGACCGTCTCCAGGCTGGCGTGCCAGAGACCATCGCCACTCTGATGAGGGCTGACATCAAGATCTGGGTCCTCACTGGAGACAAGCAAGAAACTGCCATCAACATAGGTGAAAGCATTTGAAATAAAGTCAACATATGTAATTAAGTCACAGCAAGAACAGTTTTGCCACAAGCAGATGGAAAGTAAGAGCAGCTAAACCGGATATGGAGTATGTGTCAGCGATGAAGGCAAATCCAACAATGGTGTGGAAGTCCCCTTGTCACTGCAGCATGATGTGCAGCAGTGTAGGAAACCGTATGTATTGTGGAGTCAATTAAATCATGGCTGGAAGAATAGCAGGCATTATGGGGACTGTGAAATGCCAGACATGTCTTCAATCTCCAAGTGAAATGTGCCAGTGGCCAGTGGGCGGAGGGTTAAAGTTGCACAGAAATGACATTAGTGCATTTAGTTTCCCTTGGCAGTCGTGGAGGAAGTTGGTGGCAGATGTCCACAAAAACAAGAGTTGAAAGCAACATTTTCTGAGTAGACATTTGTCGCTGATGTGGGACATCATCTGCCACTTTCCACACTCTCTACACCTTTATTGGTATGCAGAATAATTGTGAGTTAGCAGTTCTGCTATGTTTATGGTGCATGATGTAGTTGAACTATGCATAACAGACCACAACAGAGATATGATGGCTTGAGGCCATCAGAGGAAAATGAAGTGTGTGAGAATGGAGCAGGATTTTGCAAAACCAGTCAAACACGAGACCAGTTTTTCACCAGTGTTTTGGGTTTGAGTAAATCTAATCTCCCTCCCATCCCCCATTCGCTACCTTCCACTATCTGTTTCTCAGGTTACTCCTGTCGTCTGGTGACACACGGCATGTCCCTCATCATCGTGAACGAAGATTCGTTGGATGTGAGTACACCCTCGTCTTACTTCTGACTGTGTACAGTATAGGGACTTTTTGTGTGTGTCCATACAGGAGTGAGGGCATGCACGTGGTCGGGTCTTAAACAGGTTACTGTGGGAACAAGGGTGTGGTCCGCAGCCAGATTGGTGGGTGGGGCTCTTTGTGTGCTCACAGGTGCAGATAATTAAAGTCTCTGGTGTCCCTTTGGAGAAAGGGATGAAAAGAGACAAGTAATGAACTATCACTTCTTTCCCTCTCCCTTTCTTTCCCTCTCCCTCTGTCTCTCCATCTTTTTCACAGCATTCACATACAGTAGCATGTACCATGTACATGTGTTCAGTCTATTTATGTTCCTTTCGCTATTTAGAGTGAGATGTGAGATATTCTGTGTGTCCAGATTCGATTTCTACCCCACTTATGTGTTCTTTGCATTCATGTTTCATGTGTGACTACTTAACTTAAGTCGCTTGATTACTGTCATGTGCCTCTGTGTCTGTCTCTCTTTCACGCTCTCACCAACACCCAAACGTGTGCTTACACTCAAACATGTATACAAAGACACACACACACACACACACACACACACACACACACACACACACACACACACAATCACAGTGTGTTCAGTTTTACAGTTTGTTTATATGTGAGACTGGGGAGATTATGCCTCATAAATTTTAAGCATAAGCACTGAGCGTGCGTGTGTGTGTGTGTGTGTGTGTGTGTGTGTGTGTGTGTGTGTGTGTGTGTGTGTGTGTGTGTGTGTGTGTGTGTGTGTGTGTGTGTGTGTGCGTGTGTGCTTGTGTGTGTTTGTTTATGGGTTTATGTGTGAGTGCAGTGTTTGTGGGCCCAAAGTGTGTGTTAAACCTTGATGGAGAGACATCTGTGTTTACATTCATAATTTTCTTGCTTCATGTAAGTCATTGCGCAGATGGCGGGTGTCTTGACCTGTGAGCTTTTAGAAGGATTTTATCGTCTATAGCACGATCAGCATGGCACTAAAGACCTCTGTGTGGTTAACATTGAATCCATTTTGAATCGTTTGTGAGAGGATTTCAACGTTGGTCATGATTTTAAATTTAATTGCACAACTTCACACCTATAATCACTTTGCTCTCCCATGTTATGCCAACATCTAGTAAAAGAAGTAGTTGTGATGTCACATTTACATGCATCAAAGTGGTTTCTGGAAGCTCCCAGACTTTGAGAACTGCTGGTCAAAAGCTAGACAGTGTGCAGGGTCACTCAGACACTGTGTAAATTGAGTTGGAAAGGGTGAAGATTAATGTCAGGCTAATAAGGGTATTTTAGAATCGCCTATGCATTTAGTACAGAAGGGTGAAAGCCAATGCAGTTAGCACTGTAAGTGGATCGTTTTTAATATGGTTTGGAAGGTTTTGTTAGCAGCCATGGTTGATCACGTACCATACGTTTCCAGTAAACAGTTCAATTTCTGAGTAGATGTAGAAGTCTGCTAATATAATCTGGGTCGGAGGATGAAACATTTGGCTCTGATAACAGCTGATGACATAAAAAAAAGTTGTGCCTGTCATTTTTTTTGCCCTGCCGTTATTGCTCTTACATACTTGAAATACTTGTCCATAAGCTTTAATTGCAGCCATAGGGAATGATACGCCTGCCTTCCTTCGGGAAACTCCTTAAGATTACACATAGATGTACGGTAGGTAGGTCCAATAACACATAAGACAGGAGTTCTTTGTTATCAGACTGTCTGAGTGTTTTTTTGCGCCTACACGCAGAAAAGAGAACTTTCTAATCCCTTTAATTAGAAATATTTTGAGGCAGAAGAAAGTCTCTTCTACAGCTGAATGACTTGTATTGGGGCAGAATGTGCTGTAGCAGAGAAGGATTTAGGCCATTGCTGTCTAAAGAGGGGACAGTATAAACGAAAAGACTGTGATGAGAATGGTGTGTAAAGTGAGTTTTTCAAAGTACACTTTTTCCAGACAAATCTCTCTATCATCTTTAGTTCAATGAAAGTTAATGACAACAAAAACAAAAGGAAATCAATGGGAAGGAAGGAAAGAGAAAGAAAGTCAATGGCACAGAGAGACTCTAGAAAAACTGACATAACGCTCACTGTGATGAGAATTATTCTTAATGTAATTTTATGCTCTGCAGTTTTAGACTTACCTTTTGCCAAATGCAGACAAAGACTTTCCATTCAATACATTCCATTTAGCAGCAACTTTAAACAACTTGGTGCCGTAGGGAATCCATCTTTCATGTGGAAAACCTGGCCTCATACAGAAATGGCAACCGTCCCCACTGCTGATGTGTCCTTGAGCAGGTTTTTGAATCTGTGCCTGTTATCATTGTTGAAGAAGTTAAGATTAAGTATGTTATTATCGTTCAGAGAGTTCTTTTGTAAAGTGTTAAGTTTGATATGGCACACAGAGACAGGAAAGTTGAGAGGGACAGCCGGTTGACATGAAACATAAACCATGGGCCATGAGTGGAATTTTTCATGTGATGAGTGTATGATCGATGTTTTAGAGCCGTGGCCGTTTGTAGCACACTTTCAAGTGGGTGTTGGCAAATATGACACAGAATGAACAACATGACAAACTGCTGCAACAAAACCCAGTTATTAAATGGGAATAATGAATGCTGGTTCACATCTTCGTATACACAAAATACAGTAGGCAATCAGATGCTTGTCAGATCAGTTATTCAGTATCCTCTCATAAACATATTGATAGCTTGACTTTCATATCCATAGCACAACTTTGGACATAATATATGCATGTAAGAGAGGAAACGTCTCTCTCATGTGTATAAATGTAGCCTGTCGGTGGTGTCACAGTCATGCCTGTCAATCCGGTGAACTTCAGAGGGCTCTGGTTGTGTTCGGCGTGGATGAAAGCGACACTGTCTTCAGAGCAACACTTATCTCACACTTAAAATAACTCGAGCTGGCTCAGCTTCTTCATGCATGCAGGGCCTGTTTCAAAATGTAACCTGCACATGAGCAAAAACAGAAGCCGCTCATCAAATCTCACCTCGAGGCTGACCTCTTGCCCCCATTTTAAAAAATTTGTCCCAACTTTTCGCTCCCTCTTATTGCACCTTCTTTCAGCTGTTATCAGTTTGAAGGTCAATCAGTGTAGTGGATCTTGCAGTTGGCGGCAGATATTCCCCCAACCCAACCCTTTCTCCACTCCATGTCTCCTTCACACCACTACCTCCACATCTGTCAGCACCCTGTCTATGCACAGGAAGCAAATACACAGCCTCTGTGGTGTGTGACAGGAAAAATGTGTGTCTTTTAGAGGGAGAGCAGGAACAAGCAACAAAATATGAGTGTTTATCTTAGTACAAGCGCAGGGGTGTGTTTGTGAATAAAGCCAGGGGGAGTGTTTATTGTACTTCATGAAGGAGATGGACAATCTGGATAGAGAAAGAAAATGGGGAAAAGAAGGGGGAGATTTGGCTGAGACATGTGAGGGCGATGAGTGAGTTGTAATGCGATCTCCTTTTGGTGCTCCTCCTCATCAAAACAAACCCTGTGAGCAATGCCTCCTGGGTAAACGGTTTGCAACCGCTGAAGCTGTGACAAGCACCATCTGTCACCTTCAGATCACATGCCACACACAGACCAACACAAATCTTTTCCCTGTCTCCATCTGTTTAGTCAATACCAAAGGACAGACAAGCATACAAATGTAAGTCTCCTTTCATCGTCTTATTTCTGTCTGTGAATCTGTCACACACACACACACATTCTGTTTACCCTTGATGCAGTGGCACATGATCATGCTGATCAGCTTGATAGTTCTGAATATACATTACATCTAACTTTCCCACAATCCCCCTCTCCTCGCCACGCTGCCCGCAGTACAACTCTTAAACAAACAGCATCTCTCTTCTGCTCATTAATCATCTTTATACACACACACACACACACACACACACACACACTTTTAGTGCCTCAACTTGCTGTATTGTTCTGGGATTTCTCAGTTTATATTGGTTTTGGTACATCAGGCCTCCCACTGTTCAGACCACATGTCTGTCTGTGTCTACTTCTCGGTAAGCAATGTGTGTGTGTGTGTGTGTGTGTGTGTGTGTGTGTGTGTGTGTGTGTGTGTGTCTGGCTCAGGCAGAAGAGGATGTGGGTGTTTGCACAGATGCACAGTCAGATAATTAAACGGTATATTAAATCTCACTGGTGGTGACAGAATCTGCACTTCAGATATGAGCATGTCTTTCCCCGCCTTCTTTTCACTCAGCAGCTCTCTCTCTTTTCCCCACGTCTGGTTTCTTGTCCTTTGTCGGCATCCTTTCCTTTGTACCCTTTCTCATTTGTCTTGCTTAGTGCATTTCTGTATATTTTATACTCTGCCTATGTACATTTGTCATAATGGCACTAGCAATTGAGCTCTCTTTGAATGGAGAGGGTGGCCTGGAATAGATCAACATTTGGCTTTCCCCATCTTCAGTTTGTTCATTTAAATATACATACATGCATTATATAGATAGGTATGTGTATGTTTGTGTCTGTGTGTGAGTGTTTGTGTGTGCTTGTGTGTGTGTTTGTTCTTTGGCGTTTTATAGCAAAGTATGCACTGAGTGACGGTGACCTGTTATATCTCAGACTGTCCCCATGCCCTGCCTAATTTGTGATCCAAATTTAAACCTGATAAAATTCCATGGAGAAGAGCCTGTGAACATTGTTACGAAGTCTGTGTGTGTGTGTGTGTGTGTGTGTGTGTGTGTGTGTGTGTGTGTGTGTGTGTGCGTGTGTGCGTGTGCGTGTGCACATGCATGTGTGTTAGTGTGTCTGCCCTCTTCAAGCTCAGATGCATATGAAAAATAAACATTTACTTTGGAACATAAAAATGCTTGCTAATGAGATCTGTCACATTGCAACTCGTGCAATCAAAGAATTAAGCATTTTTTTCCTCTAAGGTCTCCAAAAATAGCAGTTAATTTAGCGTGAGAAAGAGTAAAGTTGCATAGTAATGGATTTTTCTTTGGTCTAGTGTTTATTCTCTTTGAGAAAGTGTTAACAGATCATAGTGGACCTTTTGTGAGCTGTTTCTTTTCATCTTAGTTTGGCGTTTTTTGTCATGAAGATATGGTTAGGTCTGGACTTGCTGTGCTTCAGTAAGTGGCTGCCTGTTAGCTTTAAGAGCTAACTAGTGTTTGTACCATAGTAACCTTTTTTTAATCTTCTACAGCTCCCTGCAGACTCAGCCTGGTTATTATCCTGAGTTATCTTCGCTGCTGCTAAAGCTTTGACTGGACCTGCTGTGACAAGTCACTGAGGTGTAGTAGCACCTCATTGCTGGTGAACTGTTTGCATTGACTTGAGGATTGACCCTTTTATACTGTGAAACACTACACGAGTTTACATTATGATGAATTTCAGGCACAACTAGCAGCTGAGCCATTATTACATTCCACTGAATAAATCCGTGTGGAATTGAAAGCTGTCCCCTCACATCCACTTGAATCATGTTTGAAATAGCTTCACAGAATCAAGGCTCATGTAGAAAGCTGTGCAAGCCTTCAAGCATCAACACCCACCACTCCAAATATGTGTCATATACAGTGTTTTTCTACAATCATTTATCACTTATGTGCTGTTTACTTTGTATTATGCTGCTGGGGCTTTTTGTGTCCATTCCTCTTTGATGAGGTGAGGTCAAGCAGGAGGAAAAAGGAGTTTTGTCAGATTCTCATGTCTCACACATGCACTACATGTGCACACACACAACCCCTGTGCACTGACAGGCAAACACTCATACATGCATACACGTGTTTGACTCCTCTGTAAAAACACATGCACATCACACACACACACACACACACATAGACGCTTTGAGTTTCAGAACTCTGACAACCTGTAATCTCCTTTAATCCTTTCATTATGTTTTTGTTTTCCTTTCCCCTGTTTGGGGGAAAAAGGTGAATGCAAACAGGAATTCCGGCATACAAAGAAAAACACACAGCCTCAGGCTGAGAAAACAAGAGTGGGGAATTTTTGGGAAGAGGAGGGACACTTGTGTGCGGACGCATGTGTGCATCGTTATTTGGCTAGAAGAAGAGAGGTTGCATTGTTCATGCAATTGTGTTACATGCATGTATATGTGAGTGTGTGTGTGTGTGCTCGCTGTGTCGTCTCTTGCACATGCTGATTGGTGGACAGAGGGGTTATCTCTCTGCGGGTCACTGGACTCTCTCAGGTCTGATGGTCGCAGTAACCCACTGTGAGAGACTGTGTAGGTTCTCAACGGTGCCAAATTTTCAAATGTTTGTGCACTTTTGTGTCTGGAGTTTGGTCTTGTGAAGCTGATTACCATGTATTTAGCTGTACTGCCCATGTTTCCATAAACAATTCCTGTTATGGGGCATTTCATTTTGCGTCATTCATTGTTTATGATGTACTTAAGCTCAATTCCACGTGTGCAACTAACAAAACTGTCCTTAGATTGACAGATATTGAGCTGTTTGCTACAGTATTGGACAACAGTTGATGGATAAAACATTCTTTTTAGTGTTGCAGTGATATTAATAGGCTTTAACCTGAATTCACATGGTGATCTCTTTAATGTAAAGAGTTCTTAGTAAACATGATGTCAGAGCTGGAGCTGTTAAGCCAAATGATTAATTTTATTTTTCACAGTTCTTTCATGGTTTCACGATGATTCATTATTTGAAAGCTAAAAGTTGTTCATTTCTATTTTTTATTTCATATTCAGTATCAACAGAACTTCTATTTAACATCTAAAAGAGGCTGACAGACCACACAAGACAAGCATAGTGCATATTGAAGCTTCCAGTGGTATAAGGCCATGTTAATATTGGAATTCCAGGGAAATCATAATTTCAGTCAGTGGAAATGTAGAATTCAGGTGTGTGTATCTGTGTGTGCGTGTGGCCCTGACTAGTAGCTTGTAGCGTGCCTGCTCCTCCACATGGAATTCATTACAACTTTGTGGGATGTTTATTTTCTCTATTAATCCCTGTTCCTCTATTATCAAGAGCTCCATCAAAACTGCCCCAAACGACTGCCCTGCAGGCAAGCTGGCATTGACACTAACACACACAGACATGCACACGCACACATACACACGCACGCGCACGCACACGCTCTGCTGTTAGAAATGAATGATGCAGTTTACCCTGCCACAACATTAGTCTTATTTTGTCTCCTTTGCATGTTTTCAACCACTGTGGTGTGTTGCTGTTCTGCGAAGTAAATATTTAAGATTTCATGCAGTGGTTCAAAATGCCCCCAGGACCTTGAAGCATCCGTGTGTTGTAATGAAGTCTAGGGCAAATGTGAACTTTATGTTGGCATTCTTAATTGTTTAGTGTACACAGAAGCAAATTCTTCCCCAGATGAAAGCAGCCCACGTAACCAGGAGCACATGTCTTCCATTTACCACCAGTGGTTTTGACCTTTCAACGAATTGCCCTGTGTGTTTTGACGTGTGTGATTTGTATTTTCACCACTTTTCGAGGCCACAATATCTCCACAAAAACATAAAATCTGAATATGCGGTCACTTGAAAGGGCCGCTACTAGATCTCATGAGGAAAAAGAGTCATTTTCATGGTGAGAATCAGAGTTATGATTGGTTGGGGTGCAGATTAGGGTTAAAGACCAATTAGTGGTGAGGTTCAGGGTTAGAGGTTAGGTTTTTACTGTAAGCCAGCAGCATTTCCTGATGCTTCCCTGTGAGCACTGGTGTGTTTGTGTGTACGATCCAACTGTAGAAGAGGTATTAGAGTTAAGTTGTGCCAATAAATGCATGTTGATAATGTGTGAAAGTGTCCAGTGAGTCTCTCAAGCCTAGTTTCTCATTCACTGTGTCTTTGTCTCCTTGCAGGCTACTCGTGCCACACTGACAGCTCACTGTTCATCCCTGGGCGACTCTCTGAGGAAGGAAAATGAGCTTGCGCTGATCATCGACGGTCAGACGCTGAAATATGCACTGTCCTTCGAGCTCCGCCAGGCCTTCCTTGACTTGGCGTTGTCCTGCAAGGCTGTCATCTGCTGCCGGTAGGGAAGACTCATTTTTCACACACATGCACACACAAACACATGCATTAGCAAACGTTGGGAGTATCTGCACAGGTCTGGAAAGCTTGGAAAAGTTTGGCATTCTGAATGCAGAGAGCACAAAAGTATTCAAATCCAGTGCTTTACCTTGTTTGTGTTCAGATTTCACTTTTCAATCAGCTTCTTACTCAGAAAATGGTTGCAAGATATAAGTCAAAATTACTTAACGGTGCAGTGCTGGAATAATTAGTGAAAAGGAAATTACAATCAGTTTTGGTCTATGATTAAATGTAATTCTGTTGAAGCACGGCATGGAAAATGCTTGTTGCCCATAAAAGGAGCATGAAAGGTAAAAATCTCACCAAAACAGCAGCCAAAAAAAAAAAAAAAAATACGGTGTGGACAATCTTGTGACCAAACAACTGAAACAAATTAGTCTGCACAAAGTCTGGAATTTTAATTGTCAAAATGACAAGAAGTCTGTATTTAAAAAACTTTTACAGATACACAGCATCACAGTGCTGCTGTGGGAAAACCTCCGTGTACAACTTGCAAGGTCTTTGTTAGGCAAGTCCTTGTTATCAGCTGTTTTTCGTCCATCATGTATGCGTTTTGACTACAAATGGTCTTGCTCAGGTAAAGTGAGGGTTTGAGCTGTGATGACACATTAGACATCATCTATGAAATTAATCCCGATGACTGCTAAAAGCCTAATAGAGCCCAACTGTTTTTTTTGTTTTTTTTTAAATTAAGTAAATCAGTCGCCAACTGGTGGCACCTCATGAAGAAAAAATGCAATCCACTGAATCCATAATCACACACAGATTAATTCTCACTTTCTGTTGTGTGCCTGATAAAGAGTGTGCCAGAGAGTGTATGCACATGCAGGCCTGTATGCCCGCGTGCATGTGTTTGTAAAGGTTGTCGGTTGCCTACGGTCAGTAAATGAACAAGGATGATAAAAGCACAGCAGGAGTAATGTAATACACTACTCTGCATGGAAATGTCAAAGCCATGACTCACATACTGCTGGTACCCCTGGAATTGGCACCGACTCACACACAGGCATAGCCATTATACATTTCCATTCATACAAAGTGCACCCTGTTCACAGAATGTTTACTGCATGTTCCCTTTTTTGGTCATGTTCCACTCGACACCAGCTGTGATGTTTAACAAAAGAGTTTCCACTCATCTTTTGTCTCCGTCGGTGCTTGTGTGTGTGTGTGCATGTGCATGTGTGTGTGCGCATTTGTGAGTGTGCATGTGCAGCCAGGAGGGAAGTAATTGACTCTCCCTTGCATATTTAGGCCATATCCGGACTCAGGTCTCACAGGCCTTGCAAACAGCCTCCAGCTTCCTTTCCTCTACCCTTCACTCCATCCATCTCTCCCTCCCCGCTCCCTCCTCCCCTCCATATCAGACTTGCTACCTTGAAAACATGTAAAGTACTGAACTTTGACATCAATTGTCTGGTCCGATTCATTGCTAGTTCCTGATTAAAAGCAATATTTAGCCAGTTTTGGAAAATGTGCAAAAGAGCAAGAGGAGCAGGAGGTAAGTGAGGTTTTCATAAAAAGCCTTTATTAGTTATATGGTTTGTTAATGAAAGTTCTTCAGCAGGGTCCATTTATCAAAACTCGATGCACTTCTGCTCCTCTTGAGGACCTGAAGTTTGCATACTTTTCAACCTTTTTCTGTACTCTGCAGTTTGTTGTGTGCATCCCAAGATTTACCTGTTGAGAACAACACTGTCTGTTTGGATTTGCCAGATTTAGATTGTATTTTATGTGAATATTTAGTTCTTGTACAGCTGCTTATGTTAGAAAATATTTATCATTTGAGAGGTGTGTCTCCGTTTGAAATATTTATCAAAGTAAGAAATCAGAATTACTGACTCTGGTAGAGATTTCTATTTTGTACTGTAGGTTTGTGGTTCCCAACCAGTTTGTGCATGTTACCCTATAATACACAGCAATGTCATTACAGGTTAAATTCAGGAGCTCTGTACACTTCCACCAAAGAGTTCAGCTGCTCAGACTCTTTAATTTGAATAATTATGAGAGGCACTGTGAGATAAAACTACCCAGGATTGCAAAAGGGGAAAGAGGAAGATTAGAGAAAAGTTGCAGAATTAGTTTTGTATTGTTTCCTTTACCTGTAATCATCTCATGATGCCTTGGGAGGTCCCGACCTGCATGTTGAGAACCGCTGCTGTAGGTGATTGCTGGTGTGAGGTTGTGTGTGCATCCAGGGCACGATGCTGTTAATAAGGTGCCTGTACATAATGAGATTTGACTTTTAAGTATAGAGGTGCCTGTGAGGTAATGTCTCACTTACTGTATGTGTGTGATGTTTCACAGTTTGGGAATGTGTGCGCGCGTGTGTGTGTGTCTCAGGGGCGGCAGAGTCAGGGTGCACTCGTACGCATGGCTTCCTGACTTCACTGTGCGTTTGTTTATCGGAGGACTTAGCGTCTGCTTATTTTCTGCTCAGTTCCACCGTGAAGAGCACTGGGAGCCTTTCATCTCTCCAATGCCACTTTACACAATCCCAGACACTGTTAGCAGTGTTTAGAGGAAAGGTAGAGTGAGACAGAGAGAGAGAGATAAAGAGAGATTTGTGATCAGACGCCGAGAGACACACAGACACACTTGTGCACATCAGACGCAGAATCAGGGAAAACAAAGACCAGAGGCTGATCCCATCCTTTAGCAACAACTACAGAGGCCAAGACTCTCCGTGGTTTTCCCTGGAAATATCCTCTGGTGCATGGTAGTGGTGGTGGGTTGGAGGTGTGTGTGTTTGTGCATGTGTGTAAATTTGTGTGTTTTTGCACTCTCCTATGTATAAATACTAAGCAGACCACCCAGCTCTGTGACTTCAGCTTGACCGGGACTTGATCCTTCGTACATATTCATACAAGATAGACCATCTTTATGACCTGTGGGCTCCAGCCGGATGTGCGTGTATGTGAAGGGTCATGCATCTGCTCGTGATTTCATTTTGTCATATTTTCCTCAAAGCATTGTATTGTATTCTGTCTGCATGTGATGCTTCATGCAGCTGCACAGAATTTGATTTTGTAATATCGTTATCAGAGCACTGATGAACATGTTGGGAATTTGATGCTAGAAGTAAGAGCTACAGCTGTACTTGTCACACACTCAAAGAAAGTGACTCCCCCTCCTCTTAGGAAGTGTTTGAAGTATTGTCCACACTTTAAGTGGGTAGGCCTGTGTTAATACTCAAGTGACTATCACCTAATACGTCACTGAGGCTCAGGTAACTGCTATATCATTAGGGAAATGTAATGTAAATATTTAATAGCTGGATTTCAGTTAATCTCTCATAATGCAGCCAGCGGGGGAGTATCCTACTGTACTTCCAAATGTTTGAATTCATTGTAAATAAATATTTATATAAAACACAAATATCCTATCTTAAGATGTGGTGAAATGTTTTTTCTTTCATATTGTGCATAAGCCACTACAGCTGTAGTTGTCCTGTACTGTGGGAAATATGACTGGCTTTGTTATACAAGTTTAATCCCAGTCCCAGTATCAATTTTCTCCCGTCTCCTCCTCTGTAGATATACTTGTTTTCACTGCACAGTATACAAGTGATACAGAACAAGACGCACTTAAGCTGTGTGCATGTGAAAGACAGGCAGTTAAATCTGAATTCAAAATGAATGTTTTGAAGACTTTCCATAAGCAAGCAAGACCAAGAGCACAAGACTGTCTCCTACTCTTTATTTTTTATTTGTATTTCCAGCAAACACAAAGTGAAGCCTTCACAGTTTCTTTCAATGGTAGATGGTGGGAAAAATTAATTATTGGTAGGAAAAAAACACTTCCAAAACAGAGGGCATCAGCTGTAGCTGTGGTCTCATTTGTGTGCGGATTCAACACCTGGCACCATAAAATGAAAAAAAAAATACCCACAGTACTTCAGCAAATGCAGCAGAACACCCTACTATCGTCTCTCAGCGGCCCCAAGGGAAATGCCTGTAATGGAGCCTCTCTGGGTCCTCTATTGTCATTGAAGAGACAGAACCGGTTATGAACGGGAGGATCAGTGATACAGGTCAAGAGGGTGGAGTACCGCTGGAAGCTCCCTGAATACACATGCACACACACACACACACACACACACACACACACACACACACACACACACACACTCAGATGTATGCAGACGTGTGCACACACATATATAAACACATCAAACGTGAGCTACCCAGAGACTTACTAGCAGAACAGTGAATCACTGTTTCCTAATACCCAGCGAAGAGCAGTAAACACAGCCCTGTGTGTGTGTGTGTTGCTGCCAGCAGCCTCTCATCCATCCTTTTCTTTTTCCCTTTCAACTGTTTCCCACTCTTAGTTTTTCAGGCTTTATTCGTCTTTCCTAATTGCTGGCATCTTTGATTTTTTTCCTCCTCTCTCTAAATTTTGTTCTCGTTTTCCTCATTTCTCACAGTATTCTTTTATCGTCCACTCTCTGCCTCTGTAATTTCCTGCTGGTACAGACAGCTGTATACACTTGCAATATCAGCCAACCATCTCGGCCTTTGTCTTTGTATTGTTTCTGCAGAGTTTCTCCACTGCAGAAGTCAGAGATCGTGGATATGGTGAAGAAACACGTGAAGGCCATCACGCTGGCGATAGGCGATGGTGCGAACGATGTAGGCATGATTCAGACGGCTCATGTTGGAGTGGGGATCAGTGGCAACGAGGGCATGCAGGCCACCAACTCTTCTGACTACTCCATAGCACAGGTGGGATGCAGACAGCATGGAGACATGCAGAAGACAGCCTCAGTGAAGGTCATGCAGATATGTTACATGAACATAGATACTGGATTCATGCCTGTTTGTCCACCCCGCTCAAGTGTCCTTAGGCATGACACAGAATCTGTACCTGCTCAGTGTGGAGCTGATCCTGATCTTTGACCTCCCTGGGGGGGCACACTGAAAGGAGAATTTACTTACAGGGGTCACTCAAGTATCATGTTTTCAATACAAACAAGTGGCTCATCTTGAGTATTTATATTCTTACAATTAAAGAGAGTCCATGATAAGTAAAATATTTGTCATTTGCAACCCTGGTGCCCATTAATCATCTGTGTGGCAAACAAAGACACCTCTTCTAATTACTGAGGAATCTTGTCTTTTCTCACACAAACACAGTCTGTCACTTTCACTGATTGAGTTGTTTATCTCGTAGCCTTTGGCCATCTTGCATGACTTATCTCTATCAGTGGGACTTTCTTGTCTCCCTGTCACATTCTTGATGTTCTGTCTGTTGCCTGTCTATCTCAAATTTTCAACTTGTTTTTTATTTTTATACATCTCATTTCTCTCTGATTGGTAGTTCTCCTACCTAGAGAAGCTGCTATTGGTCCATGGGGCATGGAGCTACAACCGTGTCACCAAGTGCATCCTCTACTGTTTCTATAAGAATGTGGTCCTCTACATCATAGAGGTAGGAGCTTCGCCACCACACCCTCTGTTTTACACACACACACACACACACACACACACACACACACACACACACACAGAGTTACATTAACAGAGACATTTTGCAGCTGTTTGTCGACATGGCTGACAGTGACGGATGAGCTGCCCTTCTGGTGTCTGCTTTCTGTCTCTTATGCACACACACACACAAATGCACACACATGCAAAGAAAAAAACGTGTTTAGATCAGCAGTGTCGAATCCTTGGCTCCAGGGGTTGACAGCCTTGTGTGTGTGTGTGTGTGGTGAAGGGGCACAGTGCAGCCCTGGACTGCCTGTTATGGGGGGTATTTGTCAGCTGTGCTCCACCCTCTCTCACCCCTCTGTCTGACATTAAGGATGCCAGCAGGTGCGGGTCCTCATGGGAGCAGCAGCTTGTAACTGACTGTCCCACAAACCACACTTTGCGCCTGTGCGTGCGTGCGTGCGTGCGTGCGTGCGTGCGTGCGTGCGTGCGTGCGTGCGTGCGTGCGTGCATGCGTGCGTGTGTGAGTGTGTGTGTGTGTGTGTATGTATGTATGCATATGTGTTTTCACGGTTATCTCACATGATTGCAGATCACTCTAGGCCAAAGGTTAGAGACCGTCTCTGTCCACGCGGTGGAGACTGAGTAATAGATGTGTGTGTGTGTGTGTGTGTGTGTGTGTGTGTGTGTGTGTGTGTGTGTGTGTGTGTGTGTATGTATGCATGTGTGTTTCCACGATTATCTCACATGATTGCAGATTACTCTAGGCCAAAGGTTAGAGACCGTCTCTGTCCACGCGATGGAGAGTAATAGAGTAATAGATGTGTGTGTGTGTGTGTGTGTGTGTGTGTGTGTGTGTGTGTGTGTGTGTGTGTGTGTGTGTGTGTGTGTGTGTGTCTGCGCGCGCGTGTCTGACCTCACCCCTAGGCTGTATGGTCCACTGTATGCCCAGGAATGCCACAACTCCCACCAGCGGCCCCAAACATTTTCCCTATCTGCCCTCAGATCAGCCTGTGTCTGCTGCTGTGTGTGTGTGTGTGTGTGTGTGTGTGTGTGTGTGTGTGTGTGTGTGCGCGCACGTGTGTGTGCGTGTGTGTGTATGAAGGCGTTAATGAAGGTTTTGGTCAATTAACTTCTCTAAAGTCAGACAGTGGTTTCAGAGCCAGCTTGTGTGAATCCATTTAAAACTTCTTGCCACAAGACTTAATGGAGCTACAGAAAGTGCAGCTACTACATGAGCATATTTGATATTTAAAAATCAGTGTACCGTTGCCAGATGAATCATTATGCTTTGGTCTAATTACTGTAAACAATGGGATTGTCTTTTGTATGCCTCTCACGTCAGTGTTGGCTCAAGTGTTTCTCGAAATTATGACCACAGTTTCCTTGAACCGCAGTGCATATGTCCAGTTTTCTATTAGCCTTTTCATTCATTTGCTTTCTTTTCTTCATGCTTCTTGTTTAGCAAGGTACAAGTCTGTGGAGATTAAAATCTATTTTTCAAGAGAGACCTTTCTGTTTTTATTCATTACAACAATAAATACAAACAGCAGGCTCAGACAACTGTCATACTCTGTAAAAGAATGTGGAGAATATCCTGTTCAAATTTATATGTTCAGGTGTATAAAACTTAATAACAGACCTTCAAATACAAGTGACAGTGTGCAGAATTTCTGGTTTCTTCTGGCACTGTGAAATATAAAATGCTCCATGTTCTACTGGAATTATTTTATCCTTCGTCCACATCATTTTTTAAACTAATTTGGCCATCTCTCCCCGCTGTTTCCACTATCAGTACATCCCTAAGGCGGATTTACCCTCTGCTATTGTTTCTCTCATCCCCTCTCATCCCTCTCTTTGTGTCCCAGCTCTGGTTTGCCTTTGTCAACGGGTTCTCTGGCCAGATCCTTTTTGAGCGCTGGTGTATAGGCCTCTACAATGTGGTGAGTACCCGCCCTCGCTCCCTCTCAAACTGTCTCACTCGTTTCCATTTCTCCACTCTCTCCTTCAGTCTCACCCTGTTTTACTTAAGTGCCGTCTCTTGTCGTCTGCCTATCTCTAAATCAATCTCACTCTACTTTGTCTTCTTATCGCCATTCTTTCTGAATGCCAGAAACATTTGTATTCACATGTGTTCAAGTGTATGTGCACTTATGTCTGACTGCAGATGCCTTCAGGGTCCTCATTCTTAAAACATTATGGAATTTCTTTTAATGCCGACAGTCTGATCTGAACACTGATTGTCCAGCTAGTCAAAGTGTGTGTGTGTGTATGTATGCACATTTCTCTGTCATTGTGCGTTTTAATGGCTGATTTTGCATCTTGTTTGTGATGCAGATATTTACTGCACTGCCTCCGTTCACTCTGGGGATATTTGACCGGCCGTGCAGCCAGCAGAACATGCTCCGCTTCCCACAGCTCTACCGAATCACTCAGAATGCCGAGGGCTTCAACACCAAGGTATACACACCTTTACAATCTGCATGCACCCACACACACACAAACTACATGCTGCATCTTAAATCAAAGCTATATCTGTCATTTTTACGCTCTGCATTCAACTTGTCATGCCTTGTGGGTTGTCTGTGGGATTGACGAGTGATGCCTGCTGTTTGTCTGGGACGCCAGAGAGTAAACAAGAGTGGCATGGAGACTGGGATATATCCATGGCAACCTTTAATGAGATTCATAGGGCCAGAATAAGGAAGTCTTTCATTTTAGAGGGTATACCAGCAACCCACCTACTGTATGTGTGGAGTGTGTGTTAATGTGCGTGTGTGTGCAGTACAGGAGGGCACTTTGGATGGCAAGAACACAGTGGAAGTTGTATGTAACTGTGAGGAATTGCTGTTTTCATGTGTGGGGGCATATTTGTGCTTTGGCATTAGTTTGCACTGAGTTGTTTTCCTCTCTTTTCTCCCCTCTTCCTTCCTTTTCTGTCTCTGTCTCTCTCTCCCTCTCTCTCTCCGTCTTTCAGGTGTTTTGGGGTCACTGTATCAATGCACTGATTCATTCAATTATTCTCTTTTGGTTTCCGCTCAAAATGTTAGAGCATGGTAAGTGGTTTGCTGGAGTTACTCCTCATCTACATTTTCATACTTCTGTAACACTTTGTCATGAGGCATCTGTGTGTGTGTGCGTGTGTGTGTGTGTTCCCCACAGACTCTCCCTTCAATGACGGTCAGGGAAATGACTACCTGTTTGTTGGAAATATGGTCTACACAGTAAGCATCTTATTTGTGTTTTCTGTGTATTTCTGCATATATTTATGTCTGTGTCTTTTGGCATGCAGATTTGTCCTTTTTTTCAAATATGCACAGTGTTTATTTACACACCAGCACTGTGCTGTTTCCTAAGCCGTTATGAGTCTCCAGTCAATCTAGTCTCGTCTAGCCAGTCTGTCTCCTCTCCACACTCATCCATCTCTTCTCTCTGTTCACGTCTCCATCTCACACTCTCGATATCCTTTTACTCCCTACAGTCTCATGTGAATGTCAGTGGTGTTTATTTGTTGTGTTATGTGTGTGTGGACTTCAGGGGGGGCTGTGGGGATCCTGAGTATTTTAACAGACATTGCTGAGTTTACTGTATAACATTAATGTTTATTATCACCACAGTTGCCAGCAAGCTAATCCTGTTTCTCTGTTTTTTTATTTGCCCTCCCTCTCTCCTGCGTGTGTGTCTTTGTGTAGTACGTGGTAGTTACTGTATGTCTGAAAGCTGGAATGGAGACCACCGCCTGGACCAGGGTAGGAACAGCAACACACTCTAATATGATATACCACATGTACTGTATTTTACTCAACCGTTAGTAAATAGATGAGGGGGTGCTCTGTGAGAATTTCAGTATGAGGGTTTCGCATTACCTGGTCTAAATGCTTCATAGTCAGGAAAGACACAGGAAAAAGATGTGGCTTACCTTGATCTTGTGGTGGAGGTTTGAAGTTTCAACTACTGTTACTTGCACCAGTGCACTCTTCTTAGTTCACATGTGGCTTTAATTTTTTCCATTGCTTGTGTTCAATATTTCAAACTTATCCACTTGCTTAAAAAAAATCTCCTCAACTCAATTTGGAGTTTTGTTGTAAACAAACAAAAGTTATGTTTACATTCAGTGTTAGTCACCAAAATGCTTAGTGTGTATCCTCAAGTTCTAACAAACATGTCGAGTGTAGTTCCTTATAAAACATTTGCAAAGCCAGCTTTTTTAAAAGTATTTTAAAGGTCCATACTTTTATTTGGGGTGTCTACAAGAAAATGTTAACGCGCCCTAATGTTCAAAAAACCATTTCCATTGTCCATCGCTGCAGCACCTCTATTCACCCTGAGTCTGAAACGCTCCATTTTGGTGCCTCTTTAGTGTCTCTTTAAGCCCCCCTCTCAAAAAGTCCAGTCTGCCCTGATTGGTCAGCACTGGTCAGTATAGTCGTGACTAGTGTTAATTTCGATAATGAAAATTATGACCAACCTTTTTTTTTTATAACTTGTACCAGACGAAGACCAGACGGCACCGATATCATTAACACTAACTGTGACTGTATCAACATGCAGTTTTGCTGATGATAATAGACAAGACTAAAATGTAGTTTTAAAAATAAAAACTTTGCCAAAATCTCTCTTTAGAGATGTTTTTTTCAGTGCAGAAGTGTCATGTCCTGTGCTACACTAGCACAGCATAATGAGGACTCAGTGATGTATTTTGGCAAGTATTTGGTGACATAAAAACAGTGTTTATTTGCCCTTCACGTTACCATCGAAATGAATGTGATGTGATTTGGCATCAAATTGAATCTTAATGTTTTCCTTAAATTGATACCATCAGACCATGAGACCAGGCACTTTGTGCAAAGCTGCATTCTTAATCATTCAGCCTGTGTTTTCATCAGATAATGAGGAGATAAAATCTTATGTGGAGTAAGTTTGACTGAAATGACAAGAAAGTATTGGTTTTGGCTGGACCAGATTGACTGAAATGTTCAGTATAATAAATTAAAAAAAGACTAAAACACTTTTCTTTGACGAAGATAAGACTAAATGCTCAGACTTTTCTTTCACTAAAACTTCACTAAACAAAAAAACAGGATGAGGTTGACAAAAAATTCTAAAACCTAAGACCGCCATTTGACACAAGACTAAGACTAAATAAAAGTGATACTTTGTGGATTTGAAAAAGTGGATTTGTAATCAAAAAATATGTAGAAATCTCACTTTCTACAGCATCCATTGTTTACACCCACATGTACTAGCTTGCAGTCTTCTTCTCCCCTGCATTTGCCGGCACATTTCAGCATATCTTGGTGTCACTCACGACCAACACACTCATAGAAAAACTGCTCCATAACGCTACTAGAGGTCTAAAACTCCACAGGGAACCTTAAAGTGTTGAATTTATTTTAAAGGTGAAAGTTGAAAAGGACAAATGAACGTCATCATTGCTCAAAGCACTGCAAAGGAGAAAAACAGATCAGGAAACAGTGAGATTACCATCTGTTAGAAGAATAGTACATGCAGTAACATAAGAGAAATCAGCATCGTTAACTTAAAGCCCAGATCCCCTCCTCCTCCCTTTCAGTGTTCTATTTGAGTCATGAGAAATGTATTTTTACACTCCTCTATGTGGTTACTGTCAACTGTTACTGTTGATATTAGATAGGCTACTGATGAATAATGAATTTCAGGGCATACATCCAGGACAAACATGAAGGATACAGACACTACAATGTCATGGTTATATATTTACATTGCCAGTATTAAAAGAACATCTTGCTGGAAACCAGTAAAATCACTTTTTAAATGTAAATTTGGATGTGGCAGTCGTCTTTTAGAGCGCTAACCAAGACTACACAAAGTTAGCTTGAACAGTGAGTAAAATTACCTGTGATTTGTCCCAAACCATCAACAGGCAGCATGGGTTAAAAGCACTGACACCCCCGACACTAGTAATGTTAGCATGTATGAAAATCCTGCTGTTTTTATATAAATATATATGCCAGATGTCTGACAAAGGTGCAGAAACTCATAGTATGAGATGACTGTGGTTTATACAGACAAAACCTGAACAGCTGTACATGAGCTTTGCCTCAGTAAAATACTGTAAAACAGTTAACAGCATTGTTTTTTAAGCAAGGAACCATCTGAACAAAGAGTAATTAAACAAAACTAAGAATCCGATGGAGTACTTGGTTTGTACTTTGTTGTATTGGAGCAAAATTAGATGGATATAGGGTTTGGGACAACAGTAGCTCGGGGCGTGACGGCGACATGATTTGGCTGCTTTCTACTGCTGGAGAGGGAGAGAGAGATTGGCAAGATGCACAGAAGGGCGCTGACACTTTTGGCCGTTCAGCTGTCCACACAACAGCCTGGCAGTAATGAAGCAGGGTCCCACTGGAATTCACACAGTGTCCCCTTACAGCAGATCACAGAGAGCAGGATGAAGACAGAGGAAGGAGGAAGGGAAAGGTTGTGTATATTCGGCTGGGCTGTATGTAAACTATTCAACCTCATGCTGTCTCTATTTTCTGTCTCTTAATCTCCATCCTCTCCTCCCTTTGGCTTTTCTTTGCTCTCCTCCTTCTTTCTGTGTCCCTCTTTCTCTCTGTTGTAGTTTTCCCACCTGGCGGTATGGGGAAGCATGGTCCTGTGGATGGTCTTCTTCGCTGTCTACTCCGCCATCTGGCCCACCATCCCCATCGCCCCTGACATGCTGGGCCAGGCAAGTCCCTCTCCATAAACATGTGTCAGTCATTTCAGTAACAGGGGGTGAAGGGGGTTAAAATAGTCCTTCCCTCTACATCTCTTTTCTGTAACCTCCATCACCTGCCCCTCCCTTGTTCTTGGTTGCCAGTACATGGCGCCTATGAGACTCACCTCTTGGGTGTTCCACGTCGGCACTGCTGGAACCCCGGGGGAGATTTATGCCCCACCAGCCCCTCTCACCAGGCTTCCTGCACCTGCTGCGTGTCACCCGAGCCCCACTCTTTTACAGCCCTCCGTGGAGGTGTTGATTCAAGAGGGTGGGCTGCTGCTGATGGTGATGAGGGTCCAGTGGGGGTGAGGAGAGTGTGCGTGGAGACCCCTTGATTGGGAGACTCATTTTAGAGTTTGTGCATCAGGCGGGGGGTGAGAAGAGGTGCCCCATTGAGTGTGTCGAGTCTTTGGAGGAGAAGGGAACAGGGCTGTCTAAACTCCCCTCAGCCCATTAATTCAATTTGTGTCAGAAATCAGGAATGCGGTCAAATATCTGCAGCTGCTCTGTCTAACTGGGGAATGGTCAGAGACACTAAACCACCACCCCCCAACTCTCCATCATCCCCCCTAACTACCCCATTACCTCTCTTATTTCCCCTGCTCCCGCTATCTGTATTTCCATCTGTCCATGGGGTATGGGATGGAAAAGAGCTGTGTGTATCTGCTCAGAGTAACTGTGTGTGTACTTTTGTGCATATGAGAATTAATGTGCTATGTGTGTCCAGCTATGTGTGATTTGTGGTGATTATAAAGTGGTGCATACCAACAGTCTGTTTCTATGGATATAACAAATCAGAGAAAATCATTTAGCATGCCTGCATCCTCAGAGTGTTTGAGGACAGTGTGATATAATGTGTGTCCAGTGCTGTAAAAATGAACTGTGTTCCTCTGTGTGTAGGTGTTTGTCACATACAGAAAGATATAGAGGACACATGAGTCCAGTTGGATCATCTGTGACTTGGTTGCAATCCCAGCTGCTACAGAAGATGTTTCCTAATGGTTTTTCGATTAATTTTTTCCCCCTGTTGCCTCTCCCTCTGGGAACCAAATTGTCTCTATATCTCTGGATACAAACGCAGGACACAGGAAACACATGATATGGACAATAAAGTAGTGGAAGTTAAGTGTTTGTAACTATTGACTTAAAGGTTCACGCCTAGAGACAAAGACTTAGGTTTGTGAAACCCCACAGAGCTCTTGCAGATAAGCAAAGAGGAGATATTGGGTAATAAAGGGAAAATGGAGGGATTTACAGCAACAGGCGAGGACAAGCAACAGAACGCACAGTCAGTAAAAGAAGTTGTGAAAGAGTAAGATTGGAGGGCGCCAGAGGAGAAAGAGATGAGTAGGAGTAAGAGGCAAGGAGACAGACTGACTGACAATTTCAGACAGTGGTTAGATTCAAGATTAATCCCTGGAGACGGATGGAGAATGAGGGTCAAAGGTCAATGGGGCTGACTGCAGCTGGACTGCAGAGACAGGTATGGGGGGGTCTGTGGTTACTCACTGGCATTTTTATCTTTTATCATCACAGAAGCATTGTATTTCAGCTGTGGGAACACTGTTAAATCCAGTTTGTGGTGTAGATACAGGGTGTGAGAAAGCCGTTAAGTATTTTTGGCTAACAACTCTGGCTAGCTCAGATTTTTTTATGCTGTGAAAAGCTTTCTATGTGCTGCGTCTCACATTTCTCTCTGCCTTTTCCGCATGTGTTTCTCTGTGCTCGTTGCGGAGAAAAATGACTTAATACTCAATTTGAATTAATATACGGAGAAATAAATGGAGCCTGTGTGTTGTCATTGCAGGCTGGCAAGGTGATGCAGTGCTGGCACTTCTGGCTGGGCCTGGTCCTGGTGCCTACTGCGTGTTTACTCAAAGACTTCGCTTGGACCGCGTAAGTAGAACACATTTAATATAAATACATGGGAAATCCATACAGAGACTATTTAACTTAACCCAAGCGTTTACATAACCCATATTGAGTCTGTGTCAACACTTACGCACACTTCATATTATGAATCACATATGTCTGCAAAGTAAAACACTCTAATGCCCCTTCATGGGTCTGATGAGCTTATTTCTGCTTTGCAGCACACGTCGCACTGTGAGGAAGTCTCTTCTAGAGGAGGTGCAGGAGTTGGAGGCTCGGGCCGTTGACCCAGGGGCAGCTGTACTTAGGGATGCCAGCGGGCGCAGGTATCTACTGTGCAGTGTGTTGCAAAGCATCATGGGATATCACCTGCATTCACTCATCAAATTCATTTATTTTAAGATTTGTATAGGGTTATTGAAGTAGTGTGACTGCATACAGTCCTCAAGAATAACACATTATTGTTCATATTATTATCTGCAGATTTAGTGTAAAACTCGACATACATTAGGTTATATACTCAGTGGCCACTTTATTAGGTACAACTGTAAAATTTACTACAATCACATCAGCCATAGATAATAATTAGATAATTATGTTCAGTCCGGTTCAACACCACCATGAACCTCAATCTCAATAATAAACGTATTGTTCAATTAACTGAAACTGGCCCTTTCAAGCTTTGTAAATGATGAATATGTGGCTGAGCTGTTGTGTTGGATTGCACTGGATCGTACAGGTGTAGCCAATAAAGGGGCCATTGAGTGTACAGTATGTTTCTGTTTTTATGTTGGTATTTCTAACTCCCTGGTGGCACCGTCCACAGGGCCGAAGCCAAGGCTGAGGTCCCGCTGTAGCGCCAGAGCTGTCACATGCTCACAGAGGTAGTTTCTGGGTTTGCACTGTCCCACTGTGTGAACTGTGACCTCAAACGACCTGTGTGCCCCACTGCAGGCTGCTTTTGGAGTGACCCTCGCTTCCTCGTTTTCCATTAACTGAGTTCACACCTCTCTGTTTATCTGTTCATCACTCGTTCCCCTTTGTCCTCAGTATCATTTTTACATTTTATTTCTCTCCTTATGTGCCTTTTTTCCATTCCTTCATCTCTGGATTGCTTCATAGGTGGACCAATTTGAACTGCTGTACAGACCTGGTGTGTCTTCTGGTTTTGTCTTTAGTGCTCTCACTGTGATTTAGCTGTGTGTATGGTGTCACTAGAGCTGTTTTAGAAACAATTGCATGGTTTAGTTTTGGGGAAAATTATTAGGAGGTTATAGATACAGTATGTATTTAAGATTTTAGAGGTTTGACTATTCACTAGCAGTTTGTGGAAAGTAACAAAGTATATTTATTCAAGTACTGTATTCAAGTTCTATGCAGGGCCCCGTCCTGGACTGACCCTGCTTTAAACCCAGGACAGGATTCTGGGGCCCTCTCCATTTAGAATAAGAGAAAAGGGCAAAGAAGCAATGGAGCAAAATGGAAACGAGCACATCTGTGTTTGTAGTTCCTGGGGAGGTCCTGGGGTAGGCATGGGAAAGGGGGTGGAAAGGTAGAGTACAGGAGCGTCTCGAGGGAAGAGTTCAAACGGCGCACATCCTTGGGCCTTTTCGAATCAGAGGATAGCCAGAAGAAACATTAGAGAAGGAGAGAGGACAACTTGAGTCGTACTGATGCATGAGCCTTTCATGTATTTGTCCAGCCACCACTTAGTCTTTTATCATTCACTCAGCACTGTCATCTATCTAACAGACATCATTTTTTTTGGCCAAAGACTTCTTGAGCAAACTTCAGAGCCCCTCACTTTTTTTCTTTTTTTTATTTTGACAAAAACTCTAGTGAAGGTTCCCAACAGTCACATACAGTTTTAAGAATTTCCTAACTGCCTGGTCCAAATTTTAACCTTGGGACGGCTGGCTGTAGTCCAAAACTAGTCCGTTGATCATCATAAGAGCCAGGGAAACCCCTCTTTTGTGAATTCAATGGTGCATCGGAAGATGAATGTATTCTTTCAGAGAGAATTGGCTAAAAACTTTCTGATGCAATCGGCAAAACAAGCGACCCTGCATTTACATCCAACACCTTTGCCTAATGACACAAGTAGAGACTCAACATGTGTGTGTGTGTGTGCATGCATTTCTGTGAAATATCTGGAAAGGCCTTAGTTATTTTTGGTCACGGGAGGAGAGGAGCCGTGACGGCGTGTGGTCTCAGAACAGAGGATCTAGTCTTCTTCTTGGAAAGAGGGGGAAGAAGAGGAGAGGAGAGGAGAGGAGTGGGGAGCTGGGGAACAGTTTACTGTGGATGCCCTGTTACCCTGCAGCCAGTTTATGACTTACTGTTAGTTTGAATTGGATGTCAAAAGCAGTCAGTCTCAAATCCACCTCCTACCAGCTTTCTGGTCTTAAATCCATTTTGTTAACTCATTGATCTGTCTATTTCTATGTCGATCCGTGAAGGAGAAATTTACTCTTGGCTTATATCCTGCAGTGTTTTGCTCAAGGACAGCTGAAACGTTAAAACTGTCTTAAATCACACTGCTGCCTCAAATCTGTGGGTAGTTTATGACATTATAACTTCAAAAAGCTGCCACTGCTCATGACTGAAAGCATTAAGAAAATGTATCCCAGTAGCTAGTAATGGTGTTGTGTAGTAGTGCCAGTAGAGAAGATTCCCTCTGTAATTTCCAGTAACTGAGTGGTTATGTACCTTCACTGTGGAGTAACTGATCTTTCTCTCCTTTCTCCTCAGTCTAAACGAACGGGCCCATCTGTTGACAAGAGTCTTTAGGAAAACACCTTCAAGCGTAGGACGCTCAAACTCAGTTCAACAGACTGTGTCACGTGAGTGTCCTTTCCAGACACACACCATAATGTTATGCAAATCCTGCTTCAATGCAGGCCTTAAAACTAGCACATGATGATATCCAGTTATTGTCAGTGGTCATCAGTTGCTTCAGTAAGCTGTGAGTGGGAAAGAGAGAATTGTGTCTCTTGTCCTTCTCATTACATGAGGTAAAGTCTTACAAAAACAGATATTTAGCTTCACAATCAAGACATATTCTGCCAATATAAACTAAGGATGAAGACGAAGAGAAGAATAGTGTGTTGATCTCTGTTTTCTTTCTTTCTTCCAGAGCTCAATTTGTTTCCTTTGTTTGTTTGGGTGACATTTCAAAATCTGGCAAACTGTGCACAGTAAATGGAGAGAGAAAGTAATGCTATTCAGTGTTTCTATCTTACGCAGCCCAGAAACAACAAATTGACAAATTGATTCCCAGTATACTTGGCCAGGAGCACATCTACTGAGTGACCGGAAAAATAGAAACCCTGTACAAAGTGCCTAGATGGCTAATCCAGTGTAATAGTCCTGTAACTAATACCACCTTTGTGAAACATGATTCAACTTTATGTTAAGTTTTGAGGCAGTGGTTTGTGGCAGAAGCAAAGGTACAGCCTCAAAACATGAACTGACTCTGCACACAAACACCAAAGCACTCAGCAGAATGTTTTCGTGTGCTGCGCTGCATTACACCCAACATTCACTCCTCTTGTCTCTCTCTGCAGACGGCTATGCCTTCTCTCAGGAGGAGCACGGCGTGGTGTCCCAATCCCAGGTAGTGCGCTCCTATGACACCACCCGCCAACGCCCCAGCCTCTAGCCCCACCCCTGACCAAGGCTCCGGCTCACCGTAGCAACAGTTGTCAAGGCGACAGTGGAGACAGACTCACGTAACACCCTCATGCCGGGTGACCGACCCCTGCTGTGGCCTTACTTGGAACTATGACCTGGCCCCTCGCTCGGGGCGGGGTCACGGTCAGGTGTGGAGACCGTCGCTGGTGCATGGAGGACTGACTTGAGAGAAGGGGACCAGGCCGACTTTATGGAATAAACATTCTTCAAACTCACACAAGCTGCACAAGCATGAGCAATCATATCCACGCACAGACATGACAAGTCAAACTCAGAGACTGCTACTCATATCTGTATACCCCACAGACTGGGTTTGCTTCATGCTACTGTGTGTTTATGTGTGTGTGTGTGCGTGTGTGTGCGTGTGTATGTGTGTGTGTGTGTACATGTGCATTCCAGTGCGTCTATATCTGCCTGTGCATGTATGTCTGCACGCATTGGCGCTGCTGTGTTTGTGTACATGTGTGTCGGCCCGTGTGTGTTAGCTTCCACAGCTCCCTCTCATCTCTCTCATGAGGTGGGTTTAGCTAATCTGTCATCACATGCCGACGCAGGACGCTGAGGGGATGTCAAAATAAACACACACACACACACACACACACACGTACACACACACACACACACACACGTACACACACACACACACATGCGCCGCTGAATTCCTTTTTAAAAGGGAAGGAGGGAAGCAAAAACCAAGGAGCTCTGCACCCCAGCTACAGGCAAACATCCACCTCTTGTCCCATCACAGCACCAAGCCTCACTGCCAAACACCACAGAGATGCCACTGAGGCAGAACGCTCACGCCAAACTGGACCACCACCCTGCTGCAACCCCTCCTATCCCACTGGGACCTCCTCTGGCTTATCTCTCCCTTCATTTCTTCCTGCCTATCAACTCCATCTCCTAGTTACTGCAGCCTCACATCTCTCTTTTAAGAATCCACTTTGTTTCCTGATGTTTATGACCGCTCCTGTGATGCCGCCTGTCTAGCATCATCAGCTCGCATAGAAGCAACAAGTCTGGCATTAGAGCTTCCTCCTTCACTTCTGTTGGAATTCCTCTCTTTACTGGACTGTTTCTTTTCTCTTTTTTTATTAAAGTGGACATTAATGTGTATGTGTTTATAATTTTCTTTCTTTTCATTAATGCCTGTTTTTGTACTCATATGTGGAGACGTGTCTTAGAGGGAATATTTTACTTGAACTAGTGCTGATAGGCATCCAAACAGAAGGGATCTGATTGAGACACTCGCCTGGATCATGTGTTTTTCTGGCTCTGGGATTTGTCTGAATGTCGAGTCTATTGTCTGTGTGCTCTACGTTGAGGACACTCTGATTCAGGAATGCAAGGCTGAAAGGGTGGGAGAGGGGGGTTGTCCATCTGAGTCCTAATCATTAAATCTAATCAATCCATGGCCTGACTGCATGTCTCTGTTTCTTGATTGGAAGCTGTCCACTCAGTTGGCGGAGTTTACATTTTATGCTTAAAATGGATCAAAAAGGCTTGATTTGTACACGAAGTATGATATATATTGCCAGAATCAAACCTCTCCCACGCTCCCTCTTTAAACTCAGGAGAGTCAGTGTAGACAGACCATTAGCCGATTAATACCCTACCTCCCTCTGCCCCCCCCCCAGCACAACTGGAGATCCCTTTCCCCACCCACCTTCCTGGATGCGGCCCAGCCCAAACCGACTACAGCTGCTTCAGGATGGAGAATCCATCGGGCCATGGCCGAGCAGAAGCCAGAGAGACATTTATGCTTTTCAACTCGTCCCCAGTGACTCCCCAACGGCCTGCTCCGCTTTCCACATTTCTGTAGCTGAGTTTCTGAGGAGCCTGCCAAAACTACACCTCCACATTGCTATAGCTTCAAACTGTCCATTGTTGCAGTGTACTGTTCCTCCTCCCTCTGAGTCGGGTGATGTGACAGGTACTCGTTCTGTCCTCTGTGGGTGGTAGAGCTGTCTGTGAATGGGTGTAATTAGTGTTTAAGTATGAGAGTGTTTGTGTTTCAAGAGGATTAAGAATTTGAGACAGCTCTGTGTGCAAAACCCATTCGCCACACATTTGTTTTTTGTTAACCGAGTTTCCAAGTGTGTGTATGTAAATATCACTTATCCAGAGGCGCAGTGGCAACAAAAGAAATCCACCTTTAAAGCACAAAGCATTGCTTGTCATGCGCTTTTTGTCAGTAAAAGGAGATAAAATGCAGAAACACGCAAGCTCTCAACACACTGCAATCTGTTTGAAAGTTTATTTTTGTAGAATTCGTATGAAAAATGTCACTCCTGCATGAAATTGGGCCAATTTTCATACACAATTTTATCGATTATATTGTCACACACAAGCTGCCAACTGTACAGACATGCTCTGAGCACAGATGAGGTACAGAAAGATGCCGGTTTCAGGACTGCAAGCTGCACACTCAGTAGAGCAGTACATTCCTCAAGTTGCATGTTACTGAGTTACCAGTGACCCAGCTGCACAACAGTACAGAGAACAGTGGAAAAAATGCAACCTTAACTCATTTTCTTCTGATTCGCAACCAATAACAGACATTTCTTTGCCCTCCTTAAGTGGAAAATAATGAGTCAAAGCTGCCCTGGAGCTGCCGGTGCCCTCCGCTAACGCATTGAACTGTGGGAGTGTTAAATACACACACATGCACACACACCTCTCATGGGAGAGAAGTGAAGGGGGCAGCTGGCTGAGTTTTCACTGTATAATTAACTCCGTAATCTTCAGAGAGCTGCCTCTCACTCCTTCTCTGTCACACTCTCACACTTGTCAGGTACATTAACTGTCAGCCTTGCGTGAATATTTAAATTTTCTGGGGGTCTGTGTGTGTTTCCACCCAGGGCAGTTGGGGATTTTATGTGTGTGTGTGTTTTTTCTTTTTGGGTGGCAGGAGGGGGGTTGTATAGTAGGGTGGAGCGTCACAGTCTATGTCCTGTGTTCACTTCATTACATTTTAAATGGTCTACAGGGAGATTGTGACTGCCTTTCACATCACGCCACCTGCATTTCCCATTACACACAGTTCACTCACAATTACTCATACGACCACATCCCTCCTCACTTCACACCAACTCACACACATACAGTACAAACATCTTTTCACATGCTTTCTTTCTTCATACTTTCAACACAAACATATACCGCATTGTATAAACCACTCACAACAATTCACAAGTGCAGATGTGCACATGGCATAAACACAGCATGTGGTCATAGTTGTTTTTTTTTTTTTTTTGCTTGAATATCCATTTTCCATACAGTTCACTGCTGTAAATCATCCAGTCGTCACTCATTCCAGCACATACAAGCCAAAAAAAATCTTTTCCTCATACTCACATACACATGCATGCAAACACAGACACATGCACAGTCTTTATTTGAGCTGTGGGCTGCAGTGAGCTGTGCATCATCACCCATCTGGGCTGTTTAACCCTCCAATATACAGTTTTGTCTTTGCATCAAGACAGAAACTTGTTTATGCATCCATCTTACCCCATCACAGGCTGAGCTTAACTCATTTAAACTTGCCAAGCAGTAGATCATATGACACACACTAAACAGACACACACAATAGCAGGGCAGGTCCTGCTGCCTCAACGGCTTTATGAGTCCTTCATGTGAGTCTGACTCGCTGCCTTTCTTTTTCCACTCTGTCAGCATCCCCCCAAAAGGTCTCTGGTGCAGCCCTCACAGGTTAAACTTCACAACAAAGCAGCAGAGTGGTCTGCATGTTGACCCCTCATCACACAGTCACAGGAGGGTATTTCTGGTCACCGGTGACACTAGACCCACCAGTGGGAGGAGGGCAGGGGGACTGGAGGGGTCTGTATCCACCCTGAGTGGCATCCAGGAAGGCTGGGGTAGGGGACACAGGGTGAGCGTAGCCGATGTACTGCGGGTGCAGAAACTGTCCCTGGTGAGGCATGATTTGTGTGGCCTGCTGGCAGTTGAGTACAGAGAAGTTAGTGGGCATGTTGACGAAGACGCTGGCATCAGGGGGCAGGCAGCAGGAGGCCTGAGCCCGCATGAGGGGAGGAGGAGCGGGGCGGGGTGCGGCGGGCGGGGCGGAAGAGCTGGATGAGGTGGCTGTGCTGGACTGGCGGGATGATGAACCTCTGGAGGTCCCCGCACTGGCCATCATAGGTATGGTTTCCAAGAGGCGACCACTGCCTGCCCCACTTCCTGTTGCACCTCCTGATGACAGTTCCTGTTTGGGCCGGAGGCAGCGGCAGCAGCACACAGCAACCACAGAGCCCACCAAGATGAAAGCCACAAACACCGAGCCCACGATCAGGAATGGCACATAGATGGGCACTACAGAGAGAGAAAAAGACAGACACATGCTTATTAAAAGAAACAGCAATCAAACCTGTTTCTGTTCTCTTCTAACATGAACATTAAACTCCAGAAAGCAATGCCGCCTCACACACTCACACATCTTGCCTCTCTGCACAGGCAACGCTCCTGCATGTGTGTGGAGATTGGATGAGACAGTGAAACAAAAGACTGAGCAGAGTGTTTGGACTTGCGTAGAAGAATGAGCAGTACACTGGGATCGGGTCCCCGGGGAGTCTCAGGCTCTCATTAGCAGTTATTAACTTTGTTTTGATCTGTTTTAATCCTCAGCACCCTGCTGTGTCCCCAGACTCCTCGACCCTGCAGACCTGTGTGTGTGTGTGTGTATGTGTGTGTTTGCATGGGTGACATTCTTAAGGCCGACTGCCAGCAGATATTTGTGACCCTTCTTTTTTCTTCAGCTATTTATGACCAACCCTTTGAAAATAAGTTACTCAAGTTGAACTACAGTACTTGGCTTCGGCTTAAAGAAGGGTATTAAAGTTGACTGATTTAATGTAGCTGAATGGGAGTTTATTCAGCCCTTTAAATCAAAGGAGTAAGCCAATTCCTTCTCACTGACCTTTACTTTCTTTTCGTTTAAAACAGCAAATCAGACTCGAAAGAAAGCACTTGTGTAACTCTCACAATCCCACCAATCAGAGGGTCATTTGGTGGGTCAAATAGCAGAGGCATTATTAAACAGGTAAAAAAAAACCCTGACAGTTTAATGTGTGAAGATCTCAGCTCCAGTGAGCAGGAGAAGCTCCAACAACAACTTTGAAACATGATCAAGAATAACTTTTTTTTTAAACAGTTTTTGTTTTAACAGCACCTTTTCGGCTAAATAATGAAGGCTCAGAGCAAATGTTTTTGGCAGAAACAGGGTGACAGGCGAGATGAGGTCACTTCTGAGGTGTGTTCCCTAACTTGTCCATTCCCATGCCCACTCACACAAACACCTTGCAAACACAATAAAGGCCATGTTACATTATAAGTGATTAGTTGTGTTTTATTGTTCCCGCAGGGTGTAGTTATTTTCCGCTTTGAATGTGCCCGTGTGTTATGAGGTGTAACTGTATGCCAAATAGAGAGAGGTGGCAACTGGCTCCAGTTTCCTTTTGTGTCTTTGAAATACATCCACACGGCCTTGAGAAACTTTTCAAAATGTTGATCAAAAGTAGCAGGGTATTAAAACGGATTAGTGCGTGAAACCTGTTAAGAGCTGGAGGACATTCGTTAGCTGTGGTGGTAAGTCCAAGTGACACATGACACAGACCAGCGACAGCAGAGGCCAAGACACGGTGACATGAAACACGCTGGGACCTTTCCCTTTGACAAGGAGCGGTGTCAACTTCAGAGGCTAATGCACCTCACAACTACACACCTTCCTGTAAACAGGTTTTAACAGGAACTCTGTTATGGCAACACATATATAAGTTACAAGCACAGAAATGTCCCAGGGAGCCTTTGACTGCCCTACTTTCCTGCACTTATATGGCCTCCACCTCAACATCTCTGCTCCCACTCCCTTTTTCTGCATGGATGATGAGGATTAGTAACTGCAAAAACTTTCGTCTTGTGTTACTTCATCCCTATTTTCACTGCAGAGCTTCTCTCCAAAACACTGTACTGTAAATCAGTAATGGAGGGGGAAAAAGGCACCTCTGAAAGTTGGTGGGAGTAATACTCAGATCCTTTACTTAAGTACAAATACCATTACAGCAGCCTTAAAGTGCTTCATTAAAAGTAAAAGTCCTGCTTAAGTGAAAGTACAGAATTATTATCAGTAAAATGTACTTAAAGTATCAAAAGTAAAATAAGTCATTAGGCAGAAATCCACCCTTTGATTGATATATAATTATATATCACATCATTTGATCCTTGATCATGCATCAACATGTAAGCAGCATTTACTGTTGCTCAGGGTGGAGCTAGTTTTAACTAGTATATATTCTGTTAGGTAAATCAGTCCAGTGGCTCTCAACGCAAGGGTTGGGCCCCGTCCCAAAGGTCACAAGATAAATTTGGGAGGTCTCAAAGGGGGCAGGACAGAAGAAACAAGCCTTTGAGTATCTGAGAGGCTGTAGCTGCTCAGGTAAAATGTTTCGTTGAGCTAAATGCTAATCTCAGCATGCTAATATCCTCACAATGGCAATGCTAAGTTGTTTAGCAGGTAGCCTGTAATGTTTACAGTGTTTTGGTTCAGTGTGTTAACATGCTAACATTTGCTACTTAGCACCACAGGTATAACTGAGGCTGGTGTGAATGTCTCAAGTTTAACTTGTTTAGCCAAGTGTTGGACAAATCAATTACAATTTATCCCGAGGGGGTTGTGAATATAAAAAAATCATGGAAATCCAGCAAATAGCTAATGTCAAGACATTTCACTCAAAATCATAACTTGGGCCAAAACCACCAAACCTGCTGGTGGCGCTAGAGGACAAGTCAGGGGATAATTTTGATTCATCCTCTGGGGAACATGAACTAAATGTCATGGACACCCAGCAGTTGTTGAGATATTTCAATCTAGACCAAAGTGGCAGAGTGACCGACCGACACTGCAATCCACAGAGCCACACAGCTAGCATGGCTCAAAACTCATTTCTTTGGACTTTTAATCTTTTTTTTTCAGGAAATGTTGAAAACTTTTACTTCTTTTGGCCTAAAACAGTTATTTAAACTGAATCATCTCTCTTTAGGGAACTGTTACCAACTCATAAACATCTGAAACATGACAAATAGTTCAATCTTCTGATTTTAACATGTAACGGACTCACAACAACAGTAAAATAGCTGTGGTCAAACAAAACATACAACATTTCCCTCTGAATTGTGGTGAATTACGAGTATAAAGTAGCCTGGAAAGTAAAGTACAAATACCTCACAGTTGTACTGAAACAGAGTACTTGAATAAATGTTAAAATTCACTTTGTGCCACTGAATCAAATCAGTCCTCAATCTTGTCAAATTCAGGACTTAACTGTCTGCTATTTAGAAACTGGACTTTATGTCTTTATCTCTTGCTATGTGTGACTTTCTCATCGTGAGCACATGCTTCTTGAAACCCTCCTATTGTTCCCTGTCACTCTTCCACACCTGTTGCTGCAGTTGAGCTGAGGCAGCCATGCCGCAGTAAGTGCAGCCCCCTCTCTTAAGCTCTTGTTTTGGGCACAGTCTTTGTGGCTGTGCTGGCTGGACTCTCCCTCGTCTCCAGCGACTATCCCACGGGCATTCTCCTGTTCCTAAATACCATATGTTCCTTCATGTTGAGCGCATTAATAATTTCCTGCCTGTTATCCATTGACGTTACAGTGTGTATCTTTCCCTGGATGATTAATAGGCTGCAAGCGTATGAAAAATGAACAAAATGCACACGCTGAAATAGGCCTCGAATGAAAAAAAGCTGCTTTTCTTTAAGCTATTTTGGCAGGGGGCCACTGAATGAAATGTATATACCTCTTCCTGCAGTGATAAGGCATGATTGTCTTAGCAAATGACAGATTATAGCTGGAGGTCCAAAAGAGGGCATGATATCCTCCAGGGATGCATGACGTCAGCCTGTGTCGCCTTTTTCTCTGTTGTCCAACATTTGCTCTATTTTGCTGGAGTGCTCTCATCTACTTGTTGATCTTTTATCAAAGATAGTCTCAAGGGTCTTTATGGTAGTGTAATTTATGGAAATGTAAGCACTGATGAATGGGAAGCCAGACCTTTGTCTAGTCTATAAGTATATAAATACTGGAAATATTTAGCTTCAGGTTTTGGCAATGATGCCTCTCTTATGCAGCTTCTTCTGTGAATGAGTATGAGTGTCCCGTTAGGAGCAGGTCAGAATCCCCTGGAAGCCCACAGAGTTACTGGGGGGTTTGGGATGATGGGAAAGGGGCTCCACAAGCCTGAAAGGAAATGACACATAACGCGATTTGTGTGTTTTTTTTAATGAGCAGAGCTGTCAGCGCCTTTGGTGAGCCACTGTCCAAGATCCGGTCAAGTCCAAACTTGATCCCCGTGGGGACAGCGTGATCTGAGCTCGGCCCCCTCTTGCACTGTTACAGGCCAGAACAAACACAGCTATTTATAAGCGCAGCACGGCACAGTTTGCCATTTGTGAGTGCAGTTAACTTTTTTTGAGGAGTCTGCCGCTGTCTCCTGTGCAGCTGTCGTTGCCAACCGGAGCAGGCTGCGGATGAACCTCTCAACGGGGAGACAATGTGAGACTGTTGGGTTTATGAGAGGAAACCGCAACCTGTAACATGTCTGCAATTTACAGTCAAATTGAAGCCATCCTGTGCATGCGCCTTGGGCATGGCATCAACGCACATGGCAGTTATTTTTATTAATAAGCTACTTTCAGCTCAGTTCATTTGGAATATACCTAATAACAAATGGCTGAGACTGCAACACCACTGACCAGTACTGAAGCAACAGGTCTGCTCGATTTCCTACGTTCTTGCGTGCTTTTATTGTGCCAGCCCCTGCACTCCAAAACGACTTCCAACAACAACCAGGCCCCCAGAATCACTAATTATCTTTTATCTTTATCTTGTATACATCATTCTTGTATGGTGTTCCTTTTTCTCATTGCTTTTGTTCTCTCTTGTAGTTTTAACATGTCTTTTTTTTTCTTCAAACTTTTCATAATGATGGATGTGGACAATATTTGTGGTGAAGTTGTTGAAACTGTACAAGTTATAGGCTTATACCTGCGCCGGAGTCCTTGTTCTCCTTGTTCTCTGCCCCGGGATCCTGAGTCTGCCGGTCGTTATCGCAGCTCCCCTGATCCAGCCGTGCGTCCGTGCTGGAGCAGCAGTAGCGCAGCTCGCATTTTCCGCAGCAGATGATCGCGTCCTCGCCGTCTATCTTCTCCGGGCATTGGAACCCTTCTTTCCACGCTCCCTGGGAGTCGTGCCAGCCGTGGCAATACTCCCCGCTGGCTTTCACGTCGATGATGACCAGGAGCAGAGTCACAATCACGGTGACATACATCGGGAAACCTCCTCCCCACATCCTCGGCCAGGTGGCCCGCGACCGCACGACGGCGCACTGAAGGAGACAGAGAGGCTTTCACTCCCCGTGTCTACCTCACCTGGTGATGGGGGTGATACGGTGGATAGGTGCGATACAGGGAGCGGAGGGGATGAAGTGAGGGAGCAAGAAACCACTTAGAAGCTGTCATTTGTCAGAGGAATCCCGTGCGTAATTCCGATCCAACGTCTCCAAAAGCGACTCCGCAGTGTGGGTGATTATCCAAGAGTTGCACAAACCAAAACACAAGAACTGAAATTAAATCTGTCACAGAAATTAGAGTGCGTTAAGCTTCAAGATACTCCAGCTGTAAACCTTCAGAGCTCCTGCTAAATCCAGGACTAAATGATCTCCTCTGGCACAGAGACGAGGCTGTTCATGTCTCCAGACTCTTAAATGTCTTCCCACAGGGATGCAGAGAAGCCAACTGTTGTGCGCTGATCCATGCTGCTGTCCTTCGTGAGACCCCTCGCCGTCAGCCCCGTGCGTAAAGATACCTTTTCAAACTTCTGTGGCTTGGTCCGCATTGTTGGGCGTCAGAAATCAGCCACCCAAGTCTGGGTCAGTCTCGCCCGATTGAACTAAAGCGCGCAGAGTCTATCCTACTTCGCGTCAGAGTGAGAGGGGCGTGTAAAGAGGCAGATGCAAACACACATCCCCCTTAACACAGAATAAACCGGAGGAACTTCCAAGAGTGTCAAGTTGCAAGAGTTCAATACAGTTTCCGCTTGAAACTTTTTAAATAATGTCCGAACTGGGAATAAAAAGCACACATTGAAACTTTATGGAGGCCATTTTTTGGGACAGTACCAATTGGAAAATAATATATCCAAATAAATCCAAATAAGTAATCCAAATTATTGAATGTATAGAAAATACAAAAAATAGATCATCAAATAGGTCATCAAGATCAGAGATCAAGCGTTTTCCCTACTTTAATAGTCACTTAACCGTGCATTTATTTCACTTCCGGTCTGATATTGTTGGCTTGGAACAGCTTTTCTCATCATTCTTTAACAGAGATTTGCTTGGAGCAACTTTTCAAATTCAGTTAAACTTTTCATGGTGAAAAGCAGCTGAGAGTTTTTGTTGTTTGGCGTCCTTCCTCTGCCAGCAGGGATTTACACGGTGACAGCGCCATCTAGTGGAGCCTTCAGATTCTTGCTCATTTACAAACACCTGGAAAAACCTGTAGACAAACAGGATAATAGCAGACAGATGTCTTTTGGTCAAACGTGTATTTACTCAAGTTCTACAAGCTATTTAACTGCAAACTCGGGTACTTTTATTTCATCTGCGCATTTCCATCTATGTTACTTAATAAATCTATTGTACAATCATTTGGGGGAAAATATACTTTTTAGTTCACTACATTACAATACAACAGCTATGCTAACTTCATACTAGCTTTACAAGATTGCACGTTTTTATGTACAAAACCTACAATTTTAATATGAACTGTACTTAAGTACCCACTTTGGAGTTCCTGTACTTGAATTGAATATTTAGCTTTGGTGCTACTGGATAAGTTAACAAATTCTACGCATTGCTATAGGTGAAGCTATAAGTATACACAGCCTCCACGCTCCTCTGTACTTCATTTCCCATCGTGCTCCGCCGTGAAGCGGTGTCCGTAGCAACAGCACAGGAAGTGGCGCGCAACTGTTGAAAAACTGTCACACAACAAACTGAAGACTGGACAGACTGGAGAGTTAGCAAACCGCTAAGCTGTGCTAACACATTTAAAGTTATATACAACCTGAAGGGCTCTTTTAAATAACTGAAAGTGGCTTCGTAACATAAACCGTAAGTGTTATTTTAGTATTTGGGTAGCAACAAATAGCTAACGCTGCTGGGTACTGGTGGTCCACTAACACTTAAGCTAACCTTAGTTACATTTTCTCCTGCATTAAGCTAACTAAAGTGTTAACGCTACATGTGCAAACTACGGGTTAAAACAAAATATCTCTGAAGCCATCGGACGACTCTTTTCATATTGTCTGTGTACAGATGTCGTTTGTGAGAGTGGGGCGTCCACAGCAACACACCAAAGGGAAAAGGCCTGTTCGACCCAAGAAGGCAGCTGCTCCCAAAAGAGAGTGGGTGGTGAGTACTGACAGCATTTCACCTGTGGGAAAGTATGAAGACCACTCACTGACAGCAGCTTTGTCGTGTACTTGTACTTGTACGTGTTTTTTGGGGTACATTCTTACGACAGTCACGTTTATAGTGCGTCTGATGTGGTAATTTATCTGTTAGACAGTTTTTTCTGAAATGAAGAAAGTATTATATTTTAACAATAGTAATACATCCCTCCCTTGTTGTTTTCAGAACACCATCAACGACCTATCTGTGCACAAGCCGACACCTGCAGAGCTGGTGAGGTGATTGATGGTGGCCCTGTTCACTGGTGCTTTGTTATTGTGATGTCTATAACAGAAGCAATGCTTACTTTTCTGTCTCACGCTGTGCATTACAATAGCACTTGAACATTGACTGAGTCTAAAGGTCTGAAGCAATTCGAACAGTTGTTTCCAGCCTGTGTTTGCTTTTCTGATTGTTTGCTTCTGCTTCAGAGCCATCGGCATGAGATCCACAAATCTCACAACAAGGCCGCAGCTCAGTGGGAGCTGAGAGAGAAAGCCCTAAAACGCCGTTTCAGGCACCCTGGGAGCCCCGCGCCTCTCGACCACGCCAGCCTCAGCATCATCAGGGAGGTGTGTGTGACGATGATTTTCATGCTCATTTTAGTGTCTTCTTTGCATGCTGCTTTTTTAGTGTTTTGGAAGAAGTATGATTTTTAGTATTTAATATGCAAATCTGGCTAGGAGTTTGTCACAGGGCCTTTGGTGGTGATGATGATGATGATGGTGTGTTTTACTGCTGCAGGTGTTCTCTGACCAGCTGCTGCTACAAGATGTGCTCGCCCGCTCTGACAGAGCCATGGCAGTGGTCAAAGACTTGTTTGGAGATGCGCCACGCAGGCAGACTGGTAGAAAGCTTCTCGTTCACTCTGTCATAGCTATAGATACATAAATGCAGTGCTAAATGGATAAAAGATATAGAAAATTCCAGATTGTTCACCTGTTCCCTGCTTGTAGACGAATATTTTGTGTTAATTACTAAACTTGTATTTCTCTTTATTATTTGTTCCTGAGATTTTAAAGCTTGTTTTTGGTTGCATACAGTGTGTTTGTGTTTTTCTGCAGGGCACCCCAGTGTGACGATGGCTCCAAACTGTGACTCTGACTCAGCACTGCCTGTTCTCCAGAGACCAGATCCTCCAACTCAGCTGTCACTGCTCAGCCAGTCTATGATGGACCAACAGGTTTGTGAGTCAAAATAATGTCAAACATTTGTGGTTTGTTTGTTAATGTTTTTACCAGCTTTCATCCATTTTAGTCTCAGTTTTTACTTAATAATAATGTACAATATGTGCATCTCTTTTTGTCTCCTGGTTTGCTTTTTTTGCGTTAGAGATTTTGGTTTGTATTAACGTGTTTGCATGTGTAAAATGGTTCTTTTCAGGCTCTTAATGAAGTAGAAGCATCAGAGGCAGACTACAGCGAAGACGACGCCTGTCCTACTGACTATCATGTAATCCAAAGGTAATAATGCCTGCAAAATAGACAGTTTGTGTGCTTTGTTAGGAGAGAAATACCACACCTTAAGCTCTTACTGATTGCTACTGAAGTTTCAGACCCTGCTGATACCACTACATAGCTTGTGATACTTTTCTTTGCAGGGCCAATCTACGAAAAATGAAGGCAAAGTCTCGGGGGAGATTAATGCAGCGACAGAAAGTCCATTCATACCGTGACCTGGCAGACAGAGATAATGTCCCTGTAACCCCCTGCACATCAGGCAGAGCACCAGACCAAACAGGTAGCATGTACCCAATCATGATGCTATCACCTGTTACCAAACAGGTGCTAGTTGGCAAACTAGTTAGCTAGCTACTCTATTGTTTACTGTTTGTAGTGCTGGCTTGTGACGCAGCATGGTCACTCATTTTCATCGGCAGTGGTGGTTGTTTAACGATGATAACAACAGCTCCCATGATCCCACACTACATCACAACGTCATCAAACTCCATCTGTTATTGTTTTGATTGAGAGACCCCCAGCAGCAGAAATGACATACTGTGCATTTAATCAGGTGTGAAGACCTTTTCCCACATTACAAACTCATCCCACTTTGTTTCAGCTCTCAATGCCACAGTGGCTGTCAAGCGTGTTCGGTCCAGACAAAGCCAATCAGAGGAAGGCAAGAAAGAACCGTCAGTCCTGGTTTCTCAGGTCCTGAACCCTGAGCTGCCTCTCAACCAGTCAGGTAATATCAGAAATGTGTCTCTTCTTCATAACGTTGTTTGAAAATGCCGTCATCATCATCAAATGACTAAATCCTGCAATAAACAGAAGAAATGAAGGGTATGTTTTTTTTGTGTTTGCTTGTGTTTTTCAGGCAGGATCAGTAATCGTACCAGCAGGGCCAGGAAGTGTGTTTCTCAGAGTTCAGAGCTGAATGGCTCCTCTGTTGCCTCTCTCAGTGGGGACCAGTCCAGTCTGGGCCTGCTGCAGGCCATGTTGGCTCAGGTGGAGGCAGATTTGGATACTCTGATTCCTGACACTGAACCAGCTTCAGCCCAGAGTCCAAAACAGCACAGAAAACAGGGCCTCACTGGATTCTCTGTGGCCTTGTTCTCCACTCTGGGACGTTTAGTGCACCTCCTCAAACAGGTACAGTAATTGATTATATAAATCTTTATCAGCTGCTGTTACAGCTGCATTTAAACAGTTACATACATTTGGAAACATTAAAAGTAGACTGGGTTTGCATTGTGTTGGATTGCCTAACTCAGGTTTCAGTTACATCTAAACGTAGACAGAATGCTTTCTAAAATGCTCAGCAGTAATATAGATTATGAGATTTGTAGTAAGGGCTACAATCACTGCTATTGTCCCTTTAGGGCTAATTAATACTTGAATTTAACTGTCATTAGAAGGAAGAGGAAGCTTACAAAGAGGCTCAACAGAGGAGAAGACTGGAGGAGGAGCTGAACGAGCAGCGTGGGCTTATTGATGCTCTCACTGCTGAGACGATGACTCTGAGAGAAGAAGCCTCCGCCCTGCAGGTGACACAGAGCTGACCACATGTTCTGAAACCAGTTTGTTGTCCAGACTCAGACTGTGCTGATAAATCCTGCGTCTTTTGTTTTTGGTTCCTCTCAGGCCAGGTTACAGCAGCAGACAGCAGAGGTGGAGCAGAAGCTGGACACGGTGGTGTTGGCAATGGGGGGACTTGGATTACTGGAGGCACACATTGAACCACACCAAGGCTCCGATGTCAAAGCTGCAGGTTCATACTGTGTGTGTGTGTGTGTGTGTGTGTGTGTGTGTGTGTGTGTGTGTGTGTGTGTGTGTGTGTGTGTGTGCGCGCGATCATGTATTACTCACGTTGTGGGGACAAAAATCTGTTTATACAGTCACATGTGGGGACAAAATGCAGGTCCCCACAATTTAAATCATTACTTTTAGGGTAAAGACTGAAGATAGGGTTACGGGTTAGGCCAGGTTAGGTTAGGGTTATGGTTAGGGTTAGGGCAAGACTCCAGGAAATGAATGTAAGTCTATGTAATGTCCCAACAAGTGATGAAAACCCCCTTGTGTGTGTGTGTGTGTGTGTACACGTACGTGAGTATCTGTACAGAAAATAGTGTATAATTTGTCTTTATGTGTTGTAAACAGTTTGTCAGTCTGCACCAGTCGCTGAGCGAGATCCTGAATGCCGACAAGCCTCTGTTTCTCCTGCTGTGTTGCTCTCACCCCCTCGACAGAGGGACAACTTGCAACAAGTTCCTGGTAACTACCTGGTTGGTTATCTAATTTCAGCCGTATGGTCTCATGTCATCTTACGCAGTCTGCTGCTTCCCCACCTTCTGCTCTCCTTCAGTGACTCACTCTGTACGGCTGCACCAGGAGCCTCCTCATGTAGATATCTTGCCTTCCCGTGAGGATGTCCAGGCCCACAGCTCAGCCTCCAGCCTCAGCAGCCTTCCTCTCACCAGCCTGCCCTCCACTTCCTATTTATCGCTGATGTCTGACCCTCTCAGCTCACAGCTCTCTCCTGAGGCCATGCTGGCCGAGATCGCTCAGCTGAGTAGACAGAACGACCTGATTAAGGCCCGGCTTAGCCAGGCTAAGGGCTTTGAGTCAGGGGTAAGAGGATCCCCTACCAGCAGCAACGGGCAGAGAAGGTGGAGCTCCAGCAGCACAGGAAGAGTCACGCCCCAAAGCGCTGGAGAGGGGAGGATGTCAGTTTGCAGCAGCACAGGGAGAAGCAGTCGTCATGTCCAGGCTGCTGATGGAGAGCCAATAGCTGATCAGGTGAGGTTGAGTCTCTCAAAGATGAGAAATTTCTCTGCATCTTCTACCAAATACACACAAGTTTTCCTCCATAGATTTATCAGTTTTCTCTGTTTGCTCAGGCAACATCACCAAATGCCCTCCCCTTGAGCAGTGTAGAACAGCGCCTCCTGGAGCTGAACAGACAGAGTGCAGCAGCGAGGGGTCGACTGCTGGAGCTCATTGATCAACAGAAGCAAAATGTTTCAGCCAGAGTTTCTCCCTCTGATTCCCCCATCCCTCCTTCTGCCTTCAGCCCGCATTCAACAGGTGCGGTGGCTCAACCTGACAGTGTCTGTCCACCTGTGCAAAAACTGTCAAGAAAAATGAAAAAATGTGTCATATTACTCTTAGGAGGAAGAGGAAGTCCAGAGGTGTCCACGCTGCTGCCTGCACAGGAGCTCCAGTCACACACTGGTGGTGGTGAGAGACAGTGAGTAGCTCTTTCAGATGAGAGGGATGATGTCCCAAGAAGACGCATCAATGTCCCACATCGCTTTATGGTTCTTGATTGTAAGGTGGAAAGACAGGTGATATAATTTGGTATAAAGCATAGAACATACCCAATATAACGTTCAGTGATTTCTGGGCACTGAAGTTAATACTTTCTTCAGGTTTAAATGAGAAGAAGTGCAAAATGTTTGATTCAGGGGTGAAATCTTAAAAATGTGCTGTAAGATTGACTTGAATTCACTTTTTATTTATTTAATTAATCTCCTAAAGCTCACTCACCATGACAGCACAGGACTGGCTGTTTTAATGCTATGCATTATGCATTATGGTTATTTTTCAGATATGCTGGTTCAGAAGCGTCTTCTCACAGTCTTGGAGGAGAAAAGAGGGCTGGCCAAACAAAGGTACACACACAAAGTATGGATTACGTGGAAATACTCAGGTTTCACCTCTGGGATCTAAAACCTGGCAACAACTTTTCCTTTTCCACAGCAGATGGAGAGACAGAGGGAGCGAGAGGGCTGGTTCGCCTTGTCCGCTCACGTGAGATGACAAGAAGAGGACTTGACCGGAGGACTTTTTTATTTTATCAATGTGTTTTTAAAAGGCTGAATTAAATGCTGATTTTTGTTATCATGAACTTTGTTGTGTTTTTTGTCTTCACTGTTTGACTGAGTTTGACTTTCTGTGTTTCCTGTTTGTTAGCTCAATGTCTCTGGCTGTATGCCTCAACCTGTGTACATTCACATTGTGCTCATATGTAACGTGCAATCTCGTGTGTGCAGTTGCCTCCTCAAAAAGCTTGTATGAGCATCTGACTGGTGCTCTGCCCCCCTAAACATCTTAACCTTCAGCTCCATGAAATCCTGCTTTAAGGTCCAAACTCGGCGTGGTCAGACTGCCTGTCGTCTTGCTTCTGTGCCTGCGGTTTGCTGAAGTTACGGCCTGTTTTTCCACGTCTTTGATGGATGTTTGATATCGCTTTGTTTCGTTGTGTTTGTGTTTGATTCGTGTTTTTCAAAGGGAGACAGGAATTGCGGGACAGTAAGTCATGAGGAAAAAGGAGCAGGAGTGAGAGCAGAGGAGGAGTAAAAGAGGAGTTATCCTCTCCTCTGTGGTTTCCACTAAAGTATGGCCTCTTGTGGCTATTTATGGTACACAAAGATACTAAAAATGCGCACGCACACAAACATTTGTTTTTCTTCTTTTCTCTGACTCTCATATCTGAAGGCTTTGTTTATCTTGGTCTCTGTGGCCCATGTTGGTATTTGCCTGCCTGCCCCAACAATCATTTCTCTTCTTCTGACACTTGTTTTTTCTGTAAAAATTCATACAAACAATTTAACTGTGATTTACTGGCCCATGTACATCTGATACAGCAAAATCACAACTGGAGCAATCAGTGATCGCTGCTTTCTGTCTTTCTCCTGTACACACACATACTTTCTTACACTTTGTCTCTGTCTAGTTTTCACTTTCTAAGCTGGTAGCATCATGGCCGACCTGCAGCACTCTGAGTGTCCAAAACAACCACCATGGGTATCTGTGGAGGAGGCGCTGCAGCCATGATGACTGATTTCTGCTCATGGTAATGACAGCAGCAGCATGTCATGTCCTTTACTTCTTGTTTATGTTGCTTCTCATTCATAACTTCACTCTGGTGCATTTGTCTTTGCATTCATGTCATGTGATCTGGGTTTTGTGTGTGTGTGCAGGAGAAATTGGTGCACCGCAGTCCAGAGTCAGCAGATGGCAACCTGGAGTCGTTCATCAGAGAGAAACAGCAGTGAGTGAAATCTGAAAATGACTTTTAATGGGTTTAAGTGCATGTGGCTGTGAAGTGGTGTCATGTGTTTTCTCTCTGGTACCCGTGTCCTCTGCAAATATAATGTTCTTCATTCACTATATTCTTGCAGAAATGAAATAATGAACCACATGTATGGACTTTGTTTCGATATCAAAGAAGTTCAGACAACAGGCCTTCATGGTAGGATATTGGTTCAAATGACATTAACATTGGCTTTTTTCAATTAAAATGTCCCGGGAAGCCGTGGCATCAGTGTGCACAACACCTCTGAAACTGAAGAGACTGAAGATTTTTTTTAATTTACTTCTGTTCAGACGAGTCCAGGGGATGACGCTGTGAGCAGTAAGTTGGTGTTTTGATGCCGCAGACGTGCTGTGAGCACCTTATATTGTGCTTAAGGGGGCAAATAGGGAGGTACACGAGGCACAGATAGACGTCTGTCACAGCTGACATTTTGACTTGTCGTTGCAGGAAAACCACAGGTGTAATTAATTAATCACTTGAATGGCTTAGTGGGACACCTGAGCCATGATTAATCAATGTTATTAGTAACACCTGTGCTTCTCCTGCTGTGACAAAGTCAGAAAATCTGCTGGAAAAAACATCTGTTGGGGTGATTTTGCATCATAAAGTGTTGATGAGTGTTTGATTTAAGTTATTACAGTTTCTTTATTTAAAGTGCTAACATTATTTTCTCAGTAGTAGTATTTATTAATGTAGTAACATATTTAACTGTAATGTAATGTTTTATATCGCATGTATTGCTTATGTATATTCAGCTTTTATTATCTCTTCATTCTGTATGTATATTTCTTTCTTATAGCTTTAATAATGCAGAAGTTTTTCTAGAAATTCTCATCATTTTTCGTTATGTTTCATGCTATTTTGATTATTTAGATTAATTCTGGTGACCGTCATGTAAAGTAGTCTGGATATTTTGGCTGTATTCAACTTTTTCTGCTTTTCCAATTTATTGGATAATTTATTGTGATGATACACACAGTCAGGAAAAGGTGAGAGAGGCTGTGACATGCAACAAAGGCCCACAGCTGGAATCCAAGCAGGGATGTTTACGTGTAATGCATCATAACCACAAGGCGTCCCTATAACAGCACTTCTTTGACTCCATTCATTCATTGGCTGCCGCTCGTCTGTGCAGCTTCTTGTGGCCTAAATCAAAAAGCCATAAATAAGTGGCTGTAAGATGACTCGTTCCCACTTCAGGTAGTGTTTGCTGAGGGTTTTAAGGTTTCAGGGGTGATGCTGGAGTAGGAAGGAGAGCACTTGAGTTTTCCAGTCAGTCAGGAGTGCTGTGTGGGCGACGACAATGGCCAGCAGGGAAATCAAAAGGAGTAAATATTGCAGATAATAACAGGATGGAGGCATAAAGGGCCCAGGGACAGCAGCCGTAAACGTGGGGTCAGAGGTCACCATGGAGACACAGGGGGAGGCAGGCGGGGCTCATTGTGCCCAGCCTGGCTGAGTGAAGGATGGGGTGAATGGGGATTAACCCCACCCCAGTGCCTCTCAATGCCCCCCTGTGCTCCACTGCAGGGCTGGGGTATGGTTCCCATGTGACTCCCCCCAACACCACCACCTTTATCTGGGTCTCTCAGCAGCCTCAACACACCTCCTTTACTCCTCATACACACATATTCACACATGCATCACGCAACTTATAGTGGAGGGGAACAAAACTCAGTTGATATTGATTAGGAGTTTTTCAAATTCAGAAGAAAAATGTGCACCCAATGAGACTGAAGCATGCTGATGTCACTCACACACACACACACACACACACACACACACACACACACACACACACACACACACACACACACACACACACACACACAATGATGTGGGGGTGTGGTGGGTGCATGGGGGGGGGGGTAAGTTTTCTTTACTCATTTAAATCTGCCCCCACTTCACCTCAGTGAAGAAGGCTGAAGTCACTCAGAAAAACACACACACTAAAGTCTGTGCACACACTCACACACTTTGCCTTTGATAGCATCCAAAGAGACGCAGGCTTTGTCAGATACTCGTCTAGACTTAGAGACCTGAGCAGGAACTCGTTTATTTCTACAAAGAAAAAGCCAATAATAATTCTTATTTCCTTGTTTTGTTTTTTGAACCATAATTTCCCCTGATCCAAAATCATCATCATGTATCAGCAAAATGTTTACATATATCCTGTTTTCTCTGCAAAGTCAGTAGAAATGATTGTGTTTCTTGTTTTTTTGGTCTAATAATACTACCTCTGAAAGCATTTTATTTTATTTACTTATTTATTTTTTGTAGATTTCTAAAAGTTCAGAGAAGTCATATTGTCTTTATTCTACTATTTCCCTTCGCCTTAAATGTTGCAGTGTGGCTATCAAGCCACTAGAGGGCAATATTAATGTGCTGTAATTGCTCAATTTTGGCCGTTTAGGACTTTATGTATAACTATTTTCTCAACTTTTTCAAACATTTTAATAATGTCTCAACTAAAAATTAAAACATAGTATAATATAACAGCAGCTGTACAAAAGTTGCATAACACTTTATTATTATCCCAACTTTCAAAATGGTTTTGGCAAGCAATAAGCAATTAAAAGAAATCAGATTCAATTGAATTATCACAGCTATTGTAGTGGTTTGATTACCACATAAACCACTGAGACGTTACACAGCAGATCCAAGTTTTTATTTGTGTTGATGCAGGTGCAGTTTGTTGTGCGGAAGCTGCTGTTTTCTCACCAAAAGTGCCTTTAAAATATCTCAAGTTTGAGAATCAGCGTGGTGTGACAAGTGCGTGACGAGGAAGTGTGTGTGTGTGTGTATGCATGTGAGTGGATGCCCATGTGCGTAGCAGTGGACTCCACAGCTGTGCGAGGTTCTGATCTGAAGCAGGCTATTGCTTGCTGTGAAAATATTATTGCAAGTGTTTATTATTGCTTCAGTGTGAAACAGTGGGAGTGTTGTGTGTGCTGCACGGGCTGGTGGAGTATGGAGTGTTTGTGTGTGGGGGTGGGATAGCAGTGGTACCGGTGGTGGTGTAAGGCGGGGGGGTTCTCTTCTCCTCTCCCCTCTCCTCCTCTCTGTTTCCCACCGGCCAGCCCCCGGCCCGTGGCCCATTGCACCCTGGGTAATGGGGAGGCCTATTGGAGTTGATTAGTTCCGGCTGGATCCCAGATAGAGTTCTGACAGGCAGGAGAAACGAGCTCTCAGCGTGACCCCCCACTTCCCCCCACACACCCCTGTCTCAGGCACAATGGGCAAGGCAGGGGAAGGGCTTTTTAAACAACTGCAGCTTCTCTCTGCTCCGCTGCCCCCCCGAGCCCAAAACTGGGGCCATTATTACTGCAAAAACCACATTTACACTGCTGCACACATTCAACCTTTACTCCTATCCATCCACATGTAGTTATTAAGGCCGAGCATGTGTGCAACTTTCCCCCTTTTCTCCGTCCGGACAAATAAAACTAATCCATCAGTGTCCCAAACCGTGTGCATGTTTTATGACTGCTGTATGGAGATGAATGTTTCGGATGCAGCAGGCTCAGTGTGTCGCCTAAAGAACTGGCTGCACACGTCAGGATCAGCCACAGCGCTTTGTGTTTCCCCTGACAAACCATCACATCCACCATGTTGGACACCTGTGGCATAAACTGACGTCCATTAGATACATTCCTCAGCAGAGCAGCATCATTCACACACTTTCCCTCTGCAGCTTCATCCTCTCTATCCTCTTTATTTCCCACTCTACCTCCCCTCACCCCCCCCCAGATCCTCTCTTTCTTCTTCTCTCCCTTTCTCTCTCTCTCTCTCCGTCTTTCTCCACACATAATTGATTAAGGGCCGTTTTCATAAATCAATTTGGGACGCACATCAGTCAGCCCTGAATGGAGGAACCCCCCTCTGAGCAGCGGTATTAATCTACCTCAGCATGCCCTGCCACTCTCACTTAAACACACACACACACACACACACACACACACACACACACACTCACACACACACACACACAGATCTGTATAGTTTGTTTTCTTTACTTAAGGTTTTGGCCGTCGCAGGTTGCCAAACATGAAATATGCAAATGTTTTCAGCAGTTTTTCAGACACTGCGACCTGGAACAGGCAGTCTGACAGACACATACACGCAGTTTCCACTGAGTCTGAACGACGCTCGCTGTTAGGCTGCAAAGAAACTGGAGGGGAAATGTGGGTCTTTGGGGGGGTTGATGGATTGGAAAGGACGACAAAAGCAGAGGCAAGCAGAATAAGTCTTTTTTATGGAAGTGAAAGAAGTCCCAATTCTTTCCATATGTCTTTGCTGTACATCACTAAACAAACAAATATGTTGTTTGTACACTCAGCAGTCTGTCTCCAAGACAAATGCGTCTTACTGCTGTTTATAATTACTCTGGTTTGATTGTCATTATTATTAAATGACTTCATCCCTCTGTCTTTCTTGCTCTGTCTCTTTCTCCAAGTCAAAGCAGTTGTTTTGGATGTTTTGATATTAATGTAACCATGACACCGCCCTTTCTCATTAGAACAACCATGCCAAGTTGCAATGGATTCTGGGAACATGAGCCTGCAACAGCTGCAAGTGATATGCCTGACTTTCCCCTCTCCCCTTCAGTCTGGATTTTCTTACACTCTGCCCTTTTTCTCTCTAACTTTTTCCTTCACCTTGATCTTTTGTTCTTTTTTTTATTGCCTCCTTTGTACCCCCGTTGCTCCAGCTCTATTTGTTTCTCGCTCTTTTACCTTCCCTCCGTCTTTCCCTCTCTCCCCGCCGCCCCTCTCCGTGCTCCAGGGTGTTGGCTTTAGTGGTAGTGAAAGCTGCTTTGCCTTAAAAAACAGTTTGTCTTAATGAGAAGGGGGGGCCCAGGCAGCAGAGAGGGGGTGGAGGGTCACAGCTGAAGCCAATTGCGTCCCTTTCCTGTCTGAGGTGCTGCGGGCTGGGGTCAAGCTCAGGGTCACGCTGCCCCGTCACTCCGGCTGGGTCCTGGTGCCGGTTCTGAATTGCCGCCAGCGTGTGTGTACAAGACAGCGTGTGTGTTTTTGTGCGAGTTAAGAGAAGAAGGGCAGGAGGCACATCTGTTTCTGATCCCCCAGAAAGCTTTGCTCTCCGGACCTGGAGGTGCTGGCGTGCCTGTGGAGGACTGCGAGGGAGAAGGAGGGAGGAGAGGGCGAGTGAACGGTCACACGCACACAGTGTGTGTCGGGTACGATGTGGCTGTGCTGTTTTTACAGCCACCTCCTCCTCCACTTCCTTCCACTTTGGCCTCCTTTACATTTACATTTTAAGAATGTGAGCAAGTTCTTAGAAAAGTCGTCAAAAATATGGTCTTGAATAGAGTCAAATATACCATTTTGTGTCCTCTGTTCCAAACGTCGTGAAGAAATAGTTCAACGTTTGGGAAATACAGTTGTTTGTTTTCTTGCTGAGAGTTAGATGGTTAGCCTAGCTTAGCATAAAGACTAGAAACAGGGGGAAACAGCTAGCCTACCAGTACCTCTTAAGCTCATGAATTATTGTGGTTTTACAGGGGGTTATGTGCCGGACTGTTTCTTGGCCAGGACCAGTACTTTCCTCAAGCCTCCACTGCTCATCTGGCAAGACTTTTTTACATTTATTTGTGCAGATTCAACAAATGAGATGCAACGTGTGTTTGCTCTGTGACAGATTAAGTCCTTGAATTAGAGTTTCTGCCTTTTGATTGCTCTTCTTCCTCCTCTCCGTCCCACAGTGTCTGTTTAGTCTGTATCATGCAGCTTTTATTTGAAGCTGATATAAATATTCAAAACCAAGACTCCGTGTTTTTTTGTTCAAACCGTCTTTGGCGTGCTTTGTATTATTTTATACACATTTCTCCAAAATTCAGCCTGACATTTGGTGTATTTTGGAAGTTCTGTGGGTCTGAACAATGTTTGGCAGCACAGGACGAGTTTCTCATGACTGACCCTTCTGCAGGCCTGCTGATTGTCACGATGACTATTTGCAGATAGGTCAGCATCTGCTTTCTATTTGTGCTTTTTAATTAGGAAATTACTGTAATTTTCCGTTCTTATTTGCATTAAAGGGATCTTAAACATACTTTTATTTCACTTGATGAAACTTGCAGGCATCCAGCTCTTTACTTCTCCCTCTCTGTCCTCCTTGTGTCTGCTTTCTTCTTCTCTTCTTCCCCTTTCAGCATCATCTCACCTCACGCTTTCTTCACGTACTTCTTCTTTGTCTCCTTTCAAAACTTGAGTTTTTGCTTTATTTGCTTTTGAAATTTACCTTTTTTTAAGCCACGATCTTGTATAAATATTTCACAATCCACTGCACTGTACGCTGACCCCCTCTGTTCTCGCCTTCTTCGTCCTCCTCTTCCTCCTCTCCTCTGTTTCTGACTGCATGGAGAAGGTAAGGTTGAGATGAAACACCACATCAGTCTTTGAACAGAGCCCATAAAAAAGGCGCATATTAACAAGCATGACTAACAAGCTGCAGGACTTACAGAGCTGGATCCCACTGCATCACACGCACACACACACACACACACACACACACACACGCACACACACACACACACACACACAGAGATATAGTTTTCTTTCTCTCCCTCATGTTGGTTTTTTGGTCTTTCAGTTGCAGCTTTTCTCCATTTTCCACACACGTTTCATGCATGATATAAACCAGAGCTGTTTTTAAATCCTTTTTTTTCTTCAAAGTGAGCTTCAGCTCCGGGCTTATTTTAGCAGTTTTGGCCCCAGTTTCTATCGGCTGTGATAAGATTGCAGGCTACTCAGCAGAGGAATTGCTGAGATCTGGGAACGCTGAATCAACAACAAAGTCTGCAAACAACTTGAGAGGTCAGACGATCAGACAGATTATCTAAATCATTGTATCTGGAGGTAAAATGCAAAGTGAGCTCACCACCAGCGATCATCTTCTTTTAAAAGTCTTCCTTATACATTTGGTTTCACTGGCATCTGATCATGTGATTGCTCGTTTCTTGCCCCTCTTTTATTTGGTGATGTTGGCATGTCGTCAGCTAACTTGAGCTTAGTGTCATCATATCCAATAATAATGGTGTCCAGACCTGCAACTATGAGGCCCCAAGTTTTAATGAACTAGGCCAAATGACATGTGGGTGTTTCTTTCTTCAGGTCCAAACTTTGGATTTGAATATTTTTGTTTTCAAGTCTTAAAGCGAGTTTGTTGAACTAAAGTGTGAGACTGCTTTTAAAAGCAGAAATAAGTCACAGTCTTCGTTTTCTTAATGAAAAGTTGTATTCATGAGGCATTAAACACACTTTCGCTCATCTCTGCTTGTGCTACTGTAACACCACATTTTAGCATTTACTATTTTCCCACTTGTGGCCACAGTGGCTGATGTTCAGCTAAAGTTACATGATCTCACTTTCTGGCTGAGAGTTAGATGAGAAGAACACTCATTTTAGCACTATAAGCATGAAGTTAAAGCTAGCAACAGTTAGCTTAGCATAAAGACTGGAAACAGGGAAACTGCTATCCTGGCTCTGTCCTACAAGCACTTCAGAGGCTCGATGATTAAAATATATCTAAGTCACACAAAATCCTAAGTGAGATACTGGTTGGTGGATGTTGTTACTTTTGGAAAGAGCCTGTTATTTCCTGTGGTACATGTTCCTTATGCTAGGCTAAGCTAACTGCTACCTGCCTTTAGCCTGCATCACATCTAGATCTTGTAATGTTGCTTTTCAGTGATTTCATTTGTGTTTTGTGACATTTTAGTTAGTTTTTCTCTCTTTGATAGTGTGTTTTTATTGTAAATCACTGCATTTTGAAGGGTGCTGCATAAATAAAGTTAGTTATCATTATTGTTATTTAACCAACGTGCATGAGTGGCGACATGTATTTCCAAAAAGTATCAAGACATTTATTTCAGTCCGAGTCTGCAGCTCACTACGTGTTTCTCGTTTCTTCTTTCTGTCTTTCGGTCTGTTTCTTTTCTTTCTTTCTTTTGGTCCTTCTCCATTTTCTTCACTCATGAACACACACACACACACACACACACACACACACACACACACACACACACTGCTATGACACTCACTAATATCCCCCCGTCACCATTTCACAGTTCCAGACTCTCTGCTTGACACACCTGAGCCAATAAAGTGGAACATTTTTGCCAGGAAAAGCTTTTTCATTCTGCCTCTGCCCTCCCGCTCTCTTCTCCCCCCTAAACTCCCCCATTTGAGTCCCTGAGGCCTTAAAAACTGCCCCGTACTTAACTTCTCCCAAAGCCATGAACACCATTCCCCCCCTAAACCCTTCTCCTATTCCCCAACTCCTCTCCGGCTTCATCCCTGAGGGCCTTAAGCCGACTCCTCCCTCCTCCCCCTTTTCTCTCTCTCCCCCCTTCCAGGCTACTCCAGAGAGGTTCTTTACAACCCTGTCATCCCTGCCAGAGCAGTAAAAAACACATCTGGAATCACACTCTACGTTCTACGCTCTCACCCCGTGTTTAAGAAGCCCACCCTCTCCTACCTCCCCCTTCCCTTTCCCTCTTTCCTCACACACACACACTCACTGCGAAGGGCCACGCCGCAGGAAAAACACTCCCATAACGAGCTACAAACACTGAAATAACACAGTTACCCTAAGTGAGATGTTTCTAATGAGGGCTGGAGAGGAGCGTGACAGAGAGGCACACATTTTGGGGGAGGAGGTGGGGGAGGAGGGACACCGTGAAACAAGACGCAGGCATGTTGGATTTGACTGTATTCATCCACCCACACAGGCTGAGGCCATGTTGGATCTTGGTCAAGCTTCAGCTTTCCTCCCTGCGCCTGTATTCTTTCTTAAGAGCAGTTTGTTGTACGACCCCGTGTTCGCTCTTTCAGCTTTTGTGTGAGAAAGTGTCTCCTGGTCTGAAGCGTGACTATATATACATTTAATAAGGGCCTGTGTGGTGTAGTAATGGGCGGTTGGGCTCGGCTACGGTACAGGGAGGAAATGTCAGCAACAGATAGAGAGCTAAGAGAGCGGAGAGAAAACAAATTGATTCCCTGAAATTACCACCTCATCTGCTCTGATTGAGACCTGTGTGAAGACGCTTTGCTGCAGTGTTTTCATGTGCAGTTTGTGTGTGCGTTTCCAATCTTTTGAACCACTTTACTGCAGCGTGTGTGTGAGAAAGTCTGAGTTATTGTTCCTCTCCCTCTGTCTCAGTTTTCCTGAGCTGGCTCCAGTGATGGATAATAAAGGCTCAAGAACTCCTCCGACTGCCTTACTCTCCCCCTTTTTTTTTTAACTGTGCAACTCAATCAGGATGAGAAAAAGAGGACGAAAAGAGGGGAATGATCGAGAGGGAAAAATATAACTCCTCCTCTTTCACATTTTCTCAGATGGAGTTTTAGAAATGAGAGGAATAACTGCACAAGAGATTGGATTTCATTTGGAGCCAAAAACCTTTTAACCAAGACCATGTGCCACTTCTTGGTTGGTTTGTGTGGATGTATGTCTGTTCATGTGTGTGTGTGTTTGGGAGAGGGAGACGGAGGGTCAGGTTTCGGCGCTGAGGGGAGGTGCTCGGTGCTGTGAGCGAGGGAGAGAGCAGTGCTGCGGTAGGTAAATAGGGCCCTGACCCAGGCCTGCCAGTGGAACGCTCTCTTCTCCCTCTGCCAGAATCTTTTTTGTTTTGTTTTTGTGTTTTTTCTTCTTCTTCTTCTTCTTCTGTAAGACTTGGGGGGTGAGGGTGGAGTTTAGGTGGAGGGAGAATGTGTGTGTGTGTGTGTGGGGGGGCGACTATTAACGAGCACCATCGTTTTTCTAATTAGTGCTTTAGGGAATATTTTCTTAAGGACTGTCGACCCTCCCTGCAGAGCTTTTTGGGGGAAAGGTGTGCGTGAGAGTGTGCACGCGTGTGTGTGCTTCTGCCTGTGCATGTGTGTACAGTATGTGTGTGTGTGTTGTGTGTATTTGAGTGTGTTTTTACTCTGCGGTTTTTGCTTTTTGTGCAGGATCTTTGCAGAAACTGACTTTATGTTCTCTACTCTCAACCAGTCGTGACTTTTACTCACTCACACACACTCTCGTCGCATCCTGAAGGTATGGATGGACACATACACACCGTCACACACACTCTACGCTCCCAGTTAATTAAATCGAGGGGTTTCAGATCCCCTCTCCTTCCTGTGTTCTCAGAGCTCGAGAGCAAAGGAAATTTTCCTTTCTCTTTTCTTCCCTCTCAAAACTTTCTTTTCTCTTTTCTTCCCTCTTCTGCTGTTTCTTTTCAGCGAGTCTGCTGCTCTCGTCCTCGCTTTGATCCCCCTCTCATCCCCCCTCCACCCCTCCACCCCTCCCAGGGCCTCTAGCCAGCTCACTGGAGCGGTTTCCTGAGTCTGCCCAGATTAATGAGTGTAAGTTAGTGTGTATGTATGTGTGTGAGAGAGAAGGAGGGAGAAAGAATGCCTCAGTGTACCACAAATTGTGAGTGTGTGAGTTTGCATACTGTACAAACCCTAATGTGTGTGTGTGTGTGTTTGTGTGTGTGTGTGTGTGTGTGTGTGTGTTTGATCTGTGGTTTCCAAACCAAACTTTATTTTGTGGATTTTTTTTTTCTTCTTCAGAGATCATCAAAGTAAGTGATTCCACAGAAGGCTCGCTTTCGCATTACATCTGGGCCATTTTAGAAGAATTCCCCAATCACGAGGCTGCCGGGATACGATTGCAATCAAGCGGCAGGCGTCTGCAAAAGAAGCCAAACTGACCCAAATGCTCCCAAACTCGCCTCTGTGACACTGCGAGGGGGTCAGTTTGTGGAGCTGGGACTGAAACCTTCATTCACACACTCAGGCTGAGAGTGTGCAAACTGAAAACAATCGCAATACAACTGATTAGAATTCCTCCATGAAAACACAAAGTGCTAAAAATAATCCTCTGATTGGAGCCATGTGTTGAATTTGGGGCAGTGGGGGTAAGGTGGTGTGTGTGCGTGTGTGTGTGTACTGCGGTGGGTCGTACAGAAAGGCAGGAGGCAGCAGAGGGTGGGATGAATCAAACCGGAGTAAAAAAACAGTTTTTCTTTTCTCTGAGCTCTGATAATAACGCCACGTGAGTCCCCGCTGCACAGCGTTTATTTACTCTCACAACTCACAGTGTACACACTTTCGCTCTCACACACACACACACACACGTAGACACACTCTGTCGTCAGCACTGCAGACAAACACACATACACACACAGACGCCTTCCAGCAGACTGACAAATATGGACATAAACATGTAATCACAACCATGCATGGTCCAGTTTCTCACTCCTCTCTGACACACACACACACAGATGGGAGGAGGAGTGCTGGAGACGAGGGGGCTCATAATGGCCAGGTGGTTTCAGTTAGGATGTATTTTACCTGAGAGCAATGAAAGAAAAAAAAAATACAGAATGAGTTAGTTTTCTTGGCCAGGTAAGTTTCCAAGAAATTCAACTTGGGTGGTTCTCGTATGTTACAGTAAAGTGACATGAAACTGAAAATTGCAGCAACGTTTAGAGTAGAAATTTAGGCAAAAGGTCCTTTTTTTGTGATACAGAAGTGCTTTTTAGAGTCTTTAAAGTGCAACTCCACGATTTAGCAAGAGAGAAATGTAAAGAAAGGCTAAAACAGAAGCAGCAGAGTCCAAAATATCTTGACTTTTAGTCTCTAATGTGGGACAAGCTCCAAAATACTGGATCCTTCCCGTAATGCAATCTGGTAGCATCTTTTATTAGATCCTCCATGTCTGGTAGACGCCTGTGTAATGCAGCCACAACAATGTGTGGTGAGATTACCCTGATGACATCACTGTGACATCATCAGGGCGATTTATTTCAGACTTTACAGATCTCCCTCCAGAGCTGGTGTGATGAAATAGTATTTGTCCGAGAGTAGAAAGTTGCGCTTTTCAAGTAGTAAATCCAAAAAATATCCATTTAAAATGTGCATCAAGATCCCAAAATGTGGTATTTAAAGAGATTTACAGAGAAATGTACAGAAAGTTATGCAGAAATCATTTGCAGCTGTGTGATCAGATGGAGTTTAAATGCTTGTGATGGAACTGAAAATGCTCAAATTCCCATTTTTCCTGAGAACTTGAAGGACTTATGGTTCAAGTTGGCCAAAATGCTGAACATTTACATTTCTTTTAAAGCTGGGCAACTGCTGATGAAGATCATGTGATGAAAAGCTCCACAACTGGAAATGTTACATGTTGTTCTGCTTCTAAATGGACCTTAGTGAGAGGCTGTTTCCAAGGTTGAGAATGAACTTTTAACCTCAATATAAAAACTGTATCCTGGGGTTGGATAATTCCCTTATTTACTGTCTTACTATGATTTACTCATTTTAAAGCTGCTTCACAAGAGATGTATTGTGAATATTGAGAAAGAGGCTTGAGAATACACCAAAGAGGCAATGAAACAACAAGAGATGCACTCATAGACTGAATGGATGGCTCAGTGTGTGTAAGACTGAAGTATCAAATTCATGAATTCAGTCACTCTGGAAAGTGTCTGCAGTGACTCTCCAGATCCTTACTGACTCATAAAGGCCTCCATTGTGGGAGCCACCATTGGCCCTTATCTCTCTGTCATAACTGAGGGGGCTGCCATGGTGTCGGGGACAACAGCGTGTCATCTGTCACATCTGCTCTGTAGCTGAATGCCTGAGCATCTCTGAAGGCTGTAAATCAGACACATTAAAGGAGAGCACGGCAGTGACTGCCATCGCCGTTAATGACACTGGCAGCGCTGTGAGTGGCTCATTTAGCTGTCAGTCATCAAGCAGAGGCTCCACTGTACGACAGCCCGGAGGAGAGTGGGCAGGATATCCTCTGAGAGCGCGTGGTTGGACAGCGGGCTAGGAGGCAGTGTCTGCTTATTTGATAAGAAGTCGTCCGTCAGGAAGGAAAATAAACAGGCGAGCGTGCTGCTACTGCAGAGCCAGAGGAAGAGCTGTTACTAGAGCACAACACAATATTTACACTGCTGGACCGACACACATCCACATGGACACGCTCGCACTCGCCAGCACATATACCTGCACACATTTAGGGGTGAACAAACACTGAGACATGTGTACATATACATAGAGTGGAAGCAGGTGCTCGGATGAAAACACTATTTGAGAAACATTTTAGTTGTACAAACAACTGAGATTGTAGTTTTTTGTGTGTACATATATGCAATAGAGTGTATGTGTAGGCCTACATACATTTAGTGAAGGAAGGAGTACTAAAATTTTCTATTGAAGCTGAATTACTTTTACTTTATTGATGTTTCAGTGTAGTATAAGGAAAAGTATGAATTTAAGGAAATATAGTTTAATTTATATGTACTTAGAATAAAGATTACTGAGTTACTTCTTAAAGAGACAGTTCAGGCAAAGGTTCCCAAACTGGCTACTGTAAGATAATTAATGCTTCTCAAATTTTGATCCCTTTCTCTGAAATTCTTCTCCAAAAAATATTCGTGGGACAAAATCAGCTTTTGGTTTAACTGCTGAAAACTCTCAACCGTATTTAGCCAATGACACAGAGATTCATTTTAAGGGCCCCCCAGCCAGTTTGGAACCGCTGGTTTAGATTATTTAGACTGAGAAAACTGTAACGTACAAAAACAGAATGGAAGTTTACACAAAATCCAAACTCATCTGTGCTGACTATTTGCTGCAAATGACTTGGCTTGTTTTCCAGTTTTGCTGGAGGATGGCTGTCAAACATTATTTTCCACAACAGAAACTGAAATGTACGTGACTAAGGATAAAAATCACAATTAAAAAGCTAAAAATCTCTGTTTTGCTGACTTCCAGTGGTTTGACTTGCTCACCTTGCTGCAGTGATGTGGACCTCAGGGTGTGTCAGTACACTGTGACATCACTGTTGGGTGTGGTACATGTGCAACAAATGAAAAACTTTGTTTTAGAGCTGTCAGGTAATCAATTATGTTTTATAGCCATAGCAAAATAATAGCAAAATAACAATATATAAAAAAAATTGAACTTCAAAAACTTAAGTTTGGACCAGTTCACCTTGAGCTCATCTGGGAAAACATGCTTTTTCAAGACCTCAACTTGGCCTGTGCAGCTCTATTTTCTCACATGTTCTAGACTAAACTATTAGCCAAGTGACTGAAAAATACAGGTGATCAACAAATATCAAAAGTGTAGATTCAATCCAAGTGGACTTTCGGCGGCCATAATTGGAGTTATTGCCGTACACTCTGAAAGGTGTTCGTGCTATTGTGTCCACGCCGCTGTGCTCATATTCAGGCTGTATGTGAGAGCATCTCGAGGAGCGCCACTTGTTTGTTTAGATAAGGAAGGAGGGGAGAGCCGAGGGACCGTGAGAGTCCTGACCTCCTGGCTCTGAGACCCCGCCCTCTGGCTGTGACTGACAGATAGCATCAGTTCAGCTCCTTATCAGCTTCCAGCTCCCTGCCCTCTGATCTGGGATCTGCCTCCCAGCACTGCAGTGAGGAGGGGTGGTAGGGAGGGCATGCATGGGAAGAGGGCACAGAAACACACAGTTATGCACATATATGGACAGGTAGAATTACATCAAGGAGACCCTGTTCTGTTTTGGCATATTGTTCAGTTTTTTTGTGATTTGTAAAGTTATTTTTATGCCGTATGTGTGAGTCAGACAAGAAATTAATAAACAGAGAAAAAGAGGAGAAACAACACAGTCTGGTTTGTCTTCAACCAAAGTACCAGGCGGAGTTATTACATGGATTCCTTCTCCCTCACTTTCTCTTACGCTCTTGTCAGAATCAGTCATAATGAGTGTTACCGCCAGTGGACGCCTTGAATTTTGTGTGTGTGCGCGTGTGTGTGAGCTATTGCTCTTGGATAGCAGGCTGTGCTGTGTTTGCGGCCTGTGTTTGGGAGTCTCTGTAAGTCATTTGGTGTGTTTTTTGGAGGGGGTGAGATCATGCTTCGACGCTGACACTGAACATAAAGACGCATTGAGCGGAGTGTGGACCATAGGCCAAGTCTGGAGGTACGGGGGAAACAGGGATCTGTGTATGCACACACACTCTCTCTCTCTCTCAGGGCAGTGAGTGTAGAGGGCTCCCGAGGGCCAGGGGGACTATCGTTTTCCCCGTTAATTATGACCGTCTGGCAGGCTGGAAAGCAGGAAGTCAGAGAGGGAGAGATGGAAAGAGGGAGGGATGGTAGATAGATGATAGGAGGGAGAGGGTGGGGTGGTGGCGGGGTGAAGGGGGGGCTGAGTAAGCGAGTCAAAATAAGGGAGGAGAAGTGAAAGCCAAGATGGATAATGGGAGGAAAGAGGGAAAACTATGAGAAGGGAGGCCAAGAAAGGATAGGGGAGTGATAGAGAGACAGATCCAAATAAAACCATCTGCAGGGAGGGTTTGGATGATAAAACCAGGTGCTTGATAAAAGGTGGAATGTCAAATTTCTTTCTTTTTTTCTTTTTTACTGTCAGGCTTTTGGATGTTTCCCCCTCCCACCACCACTCTGTCTTCTGGCATTCACTCCCTGACTTCTGATAGACGGCTTACACTCCCTGACCTCGGCTTTCGTTCAGCCTTTTGACCCTTTCAGCAACGCCGGCATGAGCCTATAAGTTAGCTTTACTGTCCAACCTTTGGTACCATCCAGCTCCTCTGATGGGCCATTCGTCATCTGACTCCCCCGAGACCAAAGACAAGAGGAGGCAGATGTAGCAACACAGCAGATTGTACGCTCAGACATTAACGTGCTGTAAGGACAGTTCAGGCCAACCCCGGGCCGAGCAGCCACATGAGCCGAGCTGAGCAGAGCGGGTCTGGGATTTAACTGGCTCCAGGTCCAATTAGGACTGTCTGCCGCATCTGGACACAGTTAGAGTCAAAACTCACACTTCAGTCCAATAGGGATATAAAGTCACAACTTTTAGACTACAGGCTTTATACCACAAAGAGCAGAATATTTACTGCTCTGCACCAGTCATAACACGACTACACTGATAAAACCTGAAGGAGGAGAAGGCAGGGAGAGATGGAGTGAGGCTGGCGTGCTGCTGCCAGAGTATGTCAATAAGAGGAGTTTTTCCATGTTGCAACACACTAGTTATGTTTGAGGCTTTTGCTGAGGGCAAACAAATACTGGAAAAATTGCAAGATCAAGATCTCCACACTAACAATGCTCTGAGTTTTGCCTTGAAGTGTCTATTAAGTGTGCAGACTTGGTAAACACAGATACGGTCTATATGAACACATGGAACAAACACATTGATCAGGTAAAGATTTAATTCAAACAAGAACAACTGTTTTTCTTTGCGGTTTATTTTTTGTGTGTGAGCAAAAAAGTATAATTCCACAATCCAGAGTAAAAAAAACTCTGGTAACACTTTATTGGTGCATATATTCACCATTAACTAGCTGCTTGTTAGCCAGCATATTTGTAGCATATTGACTCATTATCAGCCATTACGAAGCACTTTTTAATGCCTTATTCTGGAGGTTAGGTTCAGCTTATCAAAATCATAATTAATGTCCTTTCTTACTATCAATAAGCAGTAAACTGTTAGTGAATGACCTAGTAGCTGTAGAATATGATCATGCAGAATAAGCCATTAATAAGTACTTATAATGATGAATAAAGAGCAAATAAGCTACTAATATGTACACTAATAAACAGCTACTTAATGGTGAGTATGCGTACCTTAATGTAAAGCGTTACCAAAACAGTTTTTATGGAGGGATTGTTTGGATTGTTTGACATTTCAGGAAATATGCTTATTTTCTTTCTTGCTAAGTGAGAGGACTGATGAACGTATGACTGACTGGAAACAGGGGGAGCAGCTGGCCTGACTCAGACCAAAGGAAATAAAATCTGCTTTCCAGCACCTCTGAAGCTCACCTGTTAACGCATTATATTCTAAATAAAAGTATAAAATCTTCAATTCACTGTTCTATGTGCTATCTGCTTCATAATGATCATTTTTTTAATTGCTTTTGGACAGAACCAGGCGAGCCTTTTCGCCATTCCCACATCATCAAGTTAAGCTAACTTGCTAGTGGTGATGGTAGGTAACTTCTGTTAGCAGTGATCATGACCATGATGATTTTATTGTCTTTGAGTTCAGCTCATTGTCAAAACTTTGCACGTTTGCAGCACCTGAGCTTGATTGACTCTCAACCTTTGAAGAAAATGCATATAAAGTTTGTTGCTATGAAACTATAACAATATTTGTTTAGTTTCATGCATTTATTTATCTGCATTATATGAGCAGAGGATGCTACTTAAGTGGCTGGCCAATAGTTCAACTTCTGCAGCAGCTGCTCTAAAACATGATGTTGTTGATCACTAATATTGATGCATAAGTGTGCGAGCATATATTTATTAGTAGTATTCATTCAGATAGCCTTAAACACCTGATTGTCTACTATTTGCACATTGTGATGACAATGGTGCCATGACCTTTGTTTGTCACACTTTTTTACTTTTTGTGTGTGAAGAAATTGATCGCTTCGATTGCGTTTGAGGAGCCTCTTCAAGCTGTCGTTAGAGATAAATGTCAGGCTTCGTCACAGTCTTCTGCAGCAGCCTTAAGAAAAAGAAGCTTCTCAGTGAGGCCAAATGGAAATCGCTCAAAGATGAAAATGAATATTGGATCAGAAGCCACTGCTCTGTGGAAACAACTAATGGGTGAAAGATTCAAACAGAAATGGAAAGTTACAGATTTCAGCTTCGAGCAGTGATGATGACCCGTGTTGACGTACGGAGAGACATCAAATGCAAACTCTTTGGAACGATCGAGTAAACACAGTAAATAAAATAAACCGAATGGATCTCAACAAACAGATGCCCTCACTGCCGCCTCGGCAAAAGGACTCCCGTGCAATAAAAAACAGTTGCAGGAGTCTTGATGGAGATATGAGGCACTGCTCTGCAGAAAAACAACATCTAATCAGAGCAGTCGCACAGCACATTCCACATCATGACACACACAGTAACTCAGCCTGGGGTCTGACCCCACCTGAGCCTGGATCTCTGTCTCAACAGCACAATCACACTGGAATGAGAACCAATAACAGGCTATTAGCCTCTACATCCCCCCAGCGCACACACACACACACACACACACACACACACACACACACTCACAGAGTAAGCTTTACATCAGTAAGAATGAAAAAGAACAATAAAATCTCCGGATATGAAAAGCTCCCGAGGCAGCGATGCACGGTTGAAGTACAAGATGCTCCTTCTCTGGATGTGCACGTGTGTGTGCATGTGTGCGTGTGTGTGTGTGCACTTTAAGAGAAGACATCTGAAGGAAAAAGCTGCCGTAAATCTCTTCTCCCTGAGTTGTACTGAGAATTTTGATTGTGTGTCTGGATGCGAGGCCCAAGGCACCGTGCAGCATAAAACAAGCTAAGAAACAGGAATGTATGTGTATCGCAGTAGTGTGCACGTACTTTATTATAAGCATTTTGAAACTTTATTGTACTTCATTACATTTACCTGATGCCTGTACCAACAAGTATACTTTGCACAATCATGATTTATGCAAAGCAGACAAAAAGCTCATAAAATGTGACGTGTAATTAGAGGTTTTACTACGTTTTTGAGAGTCCTGCTATCTCTGGTTTGTTATTAAGGAGCTAATTGTACATTTCCAGTAAAAGCTCAGTACCTACTTGTTAGTTCTGTTGGATTTTACTCAGGAGGGCACAAAAGGGTAAGAATGATGGGTACTAATCATTAAGTAATAAAGGATTACTTGATACCTCCACAGTATGATGCAGTACTTTTGAGGTTAAATCATGTTTTAATAATAAGTGTTTAATGAATAATTACTAGTTCTGTACCACATTACAGAGTTATGAACACTGTGGTCAGTATGTTAGTTCACAGATATCTAGAAATAAATAGTGACATAATAATGGATTATACTGTAGTGACTCCAAGATGAGTGCTTCTCATCTAACGTTTGGCAGGACAGCGACTAAAAGTATTTCCCAAAATATCAAACTATTCCTCTGAGGTTTGAGAAAATTCTACTGCTTCTTCTGTAACATATCCTGGTTATATCCTGGACTGACTAAGGGCAAATATCACAACAGAAAATAGATCCCAGTTGAAGAAAGCTCAGTATCTTTGGTTAAATCAAAAGGCGGCTCAAGATCCTCAACGCTTGTGATGATCTGGGATCTGTTTTCCTACAAAAATACAGTGAACTCCATCTGAAAAGTAATGAAAGTCAGAGAATTTGTGCAATCCGGAGCGCAGGACTGGTGTTGCTCTTCCTCAAGTGCAGGATTTGTGTACTTTCTCCTCCATGAAGCTGCAGATCAGAGGTCAAAAACACCATCATTCAGTTATCTGTGAAGACATTTTCCCATGAGCTCCTTCTGTGAGCTTTTTTTTAATTTGGAGGACAGGAAAGAGAGACGAAGAAGACGAAGCTGTGGAGGAAAACAGATGACTCCGGCCCCTGCTTTGAATCTCTCATCAGACAGCTCTGACATGTGTTCTGCAGTTTTTCAGCTCACTTGGGTTTATTTTTAGGTGTGTACGCTAAGAAAAGCAGAACTCCTGCCACTGTACTGTTGACTCTACCTCCCATCATGCTTCATTTAATCCCTTATACAGATACTGTAATGGTATGAGGTGTCACGAATGGGAAGGCCTTATAGGATGACACTGGGCTGGTATAGGAACACCTGTTGTTTGAAAGTCTGGGTTATTGTAATGCTCTGAACCATGACTGAGGGTGTTTATGCAGCGACCAGCAGCACATTGCTCCTGTCAGTGCAGATGAACCATGAAACTCCCACAGAGCTTCAGGCTGTTGTTGTTTTCACAAAGAAAACTCACTTTAAAGAACAGATTTAGATTTTTTTTCAGGTATTTATCTTGTTACATTACTTACATGGTCTTCTTAGGGTCTCTATGCACTGTGACATAACAGCCCCCTTCCATGTTTCTATCACACTGTGTGCGATGGGTTTAATAAAATCTGTGATGTGGGCTCTTGAGGAAAGGGGACGCACTGAAGGTCTGGTGGATCGTAGCGCTGTGATGCAAAAATGTGCAAGTAGAGACACGTCATCGACCCACATCACCCATCTGCTCCACTGTCACGTCCTGCAACGTAGAAAACGATAAACAAGCTTCAGCCATAGTCATCAGAGAGCTCTTATAATAGCACCAGCACTGTTATGTCTCTGTCCTACTCTGATTGGTTGTTGTGTGGTTGTGGCAGCAGCAGCAGCAGCAGCAGCAGCATATAACATGTATTTGATCTTTTAAAGAGGCCAACCAGGTGCTTCCCTGATGCTTTAGGGTGCTGCATCTGTCAGCTCCTCTAACCAGCGTTCACCAATCGCGTGCACTTCATGCAGCAATTAGCCGCCTATGCAGAGATGAAAAAAAGAGAAAAAGTTATCATGGCAACGATTGGACAATCAGTAGGTTAAAAGTGGATGCTGTTCATATTGCAAAGTAAACTACCACAAATGAGCAAAAGCATGTGTTTGACTGGCCGATGCAGAGCCTGCTGGATGATGCTGGATTGCATTGTGGCAAACTGAACCAGTTTCAGCTTCTTCTCCCCTGCATCAGCACTTCCTATGTGCTAAAGCGGCAGACTCATTGAAGTGAATGAGGTGGCTGGGGTTTTACACTGAGGTCGCACCAGGAAGGGATCACCTCAGCCAGTATGGACAGCAGGAACGACTACAGTGATCAATTACAGGCCTCTCCATACTGATCAGTAATTAAACAGCAAACAAGTGGAAGAGCCAGAGAGAGAAAGTACAAGATTCTGTCCTACTTTTATGAATGTGAGAGTGAACGTGTCCTGATTTAGCACTCCCATGCACCACAAAGCACAAGTGTGTGTGTGTGTGTATGTGTGTGTGTGTGTGTGTGTGTGTGTGTGTGTGTGTGTGTGTGTGTGTGTGTGTGTGTGTGATTCAATCTGGTTTTGTCACGCTGAGGAAGTGACACAGCTGCTAAGGTCAGCAGGCTACAGAGAGGGAAGGAGAGAGCGGGTCGTTGTCATGACGCCCAGCTAAACAATGGAGTGAGGAGGTCGCAGAGGAGACGGCATCGCACGGCTGAGACTCTCGACGAAAGAAATCACCTCATACGCTGCACACACCCACACACACACACTCAGTGATGAACAATACACCCTTCAATAGTGACACACTAGACAAATTCACACCTGACAGGCGACACCCAAAACTCACCCGGCGCTCTCACTCCGTCTAACTCAGAGTCTTTGTTGGTAAAACGCACAAATCACACGGCTCCAGCGCACCCCCGTCTCTCCTTCTCACTCTCCATTACGTTCATAACAACATTTATAATCATCTACATGACAATCTGTGTGAGGCTCTATAGTGAGGCTCAAGGGTGACAGGGGTTAGCGCTGAAGGGAAGCGGTGCATGCTGGGATTGCGGCCTGCTGAGAGAGTGGCATTCTGGGAGGCGGTGTCCCGCGGGCAGGGCCTCTGGGGGATGCAGTATGGTTAATAGGCCTTTCATGGCTGGCCCACAAAGCCTTTTGTCCCTGGCTAATTCATCCAGCCTGCATGGAGAGATGAAGGGGGGGAGGGGTGCCATGGAGGGTTTTTTGGGGTTGGGAGTCCCCATTTTTTCTCTTCTTCTTCTCTCCCTTTCTCCTCTGCAGTGCAGTGTAGGGTGGCGCTAGTGCGAGGGAGCCACATACAAACACAGCCCCGCTCGGTAGCAACAACACCAAAACATTGGCAGAGCTTGCAAAATGCTGGCAAACTGCAGCACAACACTGGAAAACACCCACGATTAATGACTCTTGAAGCTGGAATAACCTCCTGGGTATGACGTGCAAAGTCTGGGATGTGGATATTTTAATGTGGGATGGGTTTTTAATTAACTGGAAAAGCAGAAGAGGTCCAAAATATGTGCCAGCTGGGGGTCTGTCCACACACGAACACACTTTCACCTGAACAAGAGCAACAGGTGTCATGAAATGCCACAGCTTGCCGGTGAATGGAGGCCGGCTGGGTTCCAATAACCCCTCAGGTACATCATGGTGGGAGTTCCTGCATTCACAGAGGTCGCGGCCGGCTTCCCACCAACAGACCCCCCCCCCCCATCAAACCCTGTGATCTGGGAATAGTCAGTTATTAATGAACTGGACAGGAACGGCTCCCCTCATTTCAAAGTGTGCTGATTGAAGTGGAGAATTCCAGAGGGGCTGGTGGGGGGGTCGAGCTGTGATCACTGTGGTATGAGAGTGTGTGTGTATGTGTGTGTGTGTGTGTTTGTGTGAGTGAGTGTGTGTGTGCTGCACAGTCCTGACTGGGCCCATCCAGTTCACAACAACACAGCACCAGCACTGCACAGCTGCACTGGAGGGCCTGCAGGCCTCAATGGACGGGGGTCAATACAAACTCTGTGGGGACCAACGCATACCAAATCAGGGGGAACAGAGCAGGAGGAGGGGGAGGGGGCGCACTTTTCTCCTCCAGGACACCGTAGTTCTAATGAAATTAAGTTTCTGGGAGTTTTTCTTATTATACACGCCTCTCTGTGCTTTATAAATATCCATCCGGGTTCAAGTTTTACGCACAGCCTCTAGAAAGTCCACATGTGCTGTGAGTAGAGAGCTGTAGTCTGGAGAAACAGCGGCGCAGGACCCAGCTCTGGGATTTTGGGAGCCAGTCCCTATTGTTCAGATCCCTCCTCCTGCTTGGGAAGTGGGAGGACCCGAAAAGGCGTCGCAAAAGGGAGAATTGTTTGAGAGCTCAGTCATCCAAAAACGGCCTTTCAATGTGAGAACTTGGGGAGCCGAAGAAAATGTCGGTGGCATCGCAGTAAATTACTAAAGCAGCGAGTCTTCAGAGGGAACAGAGAAGCAAAAAGTGTAGTTTTTTGGGACTAAAACTCACCGCAGAAGAGAGGCGAAGAGAAGATCGCTGGGTTAAAACGAGGTGTGAGCACCAGATACAGCAGTTTGGGTAAGTTTTATCCCTTCATGCGGTCCATGTTTTGCGGTGTTACGCTTCCTATCAGCATGTTTTACCAAGTTATAGATAAATGTGCTCGTTTTGGTGCGCGATCGCAGCCTGACGGAGGTCTTTACCAACTCTTATGGTCCTTTGTTTAAAGAGAAAGTTGTGATTTTGGTGCTAGATTCCTACTTCATGCTGGTGACTGCTTTGATAGCCACATTTGTTTTGCTTTTTCCGCTTATTGATCCACAGAAAACTTTTCCACAAACTTTCTCTACACATTAGAGATCTCCTTTATCTGGATGGACGTGTGCATTTTGGCTCTCGGTTCGAGAGTTACTTTTAATAAGAAACGTTAACTTTTCCTCCGGGACTTAGCCTGTTGTTGATTGGATGAGCCGCGTCCGTATTCTCCAAAGTTTTTCCTTCATTTTCTGACCGTATCTGCCGACTATTACAGCCCGATTCACGAATGTGGAGAGGAATCATCTTTGTGTGACACGTTGCAGAAGTTTGCAGCTGTGTTTTTAGACATATGTGCGTTTTTTAGAGGAAAATGCGTCTGCGCTTTGAAGGCCGCAGCCTATAGTCGCTCCCATAGGGTAACAGAAAACAGACACGGAGAGCTGAGCCAGATTTACCCCCATATTATCATCGGGGAGTGCAGCAATGTAGAGGCAGGTTGGGGGGGGTCAGTGATCATCACAGGCAGAGCAACGGAAATGAATGATGTTCGCAGAAAAGCGTCTTAATGATGCTCATAATGAATTTATTTGATTAAATAGATTTACACTAAATCTCGTATTTCTGCGTCTCCCTGTGAATCCAAAATGGCCTGCACAGGTTCTATGGCTGGCATAGAGAAAAGCATAACAACGCTACCTGAGTGCATTTCTGTAGCCCCTCTCCTCCCTCACCTCTCAGAGTGTGGTGTCAGAATAACCTCATTAAAGCCTCCAATAAACTGACAGCTGCTCAGTGCAGCCAGGAATGCAGCATCCTGCCTCCCTGTCAGGAGAGTCTCTCCTCATATCATCCTCTCATTCAGGGTCTGATTTAATGAGAAAATGTTTGTCTTAATCTCCCCGGGCTGCTAATGAGTGTTGGCCGGGGTGTCAGTCACCGTGGGGGCCCGGTAAGAGAAGAGGAGGGGGCGGGAGGGGTGGTGGTGGTGCACGAACATGGAGGAGTGCCTGCGGGAACAGCCGCAGGGGCTCAAGTTTCCAACCCCAGGTGTCGTTTTGTTGTTTGGATTACATCTAGCCTCGCATGGAGGAACCTCTGCGATTCAGTGACAGACATGGCATCAGACAAGAGGGTCTGATTGTTCCCGCTGAATCAATGTCACTTGGATTAAAAGTCGAAACGAATGGCCTGGCCTCCTCCAATTAGGCGCACAGCCTATAAGGGAATTAATTGGTCTCAGTAAAAAGGAGCCTCTTGTTGTTTGGTCGTAGGGCTTGTTGTTGTTGTTGTTGTTGTTGATCATCTCTGGCAGTCGGGCGGATCAAAGTTGGACTAATTGATTCCAGTCTGATTATCTGCCTGTTTCTCACACTGCTTGGACCTGTTGATTGGGTATGTGGCGCCTGGAAAAACACAAATGTAGACACTCATAATCAATCTTACTGAATCTTACAAATATGACAGCATATTTCCAGCTACTCTAAGCTGGAACCCTGATATTTTAATTCCTACAGTCATACTATGGGAGATGAACGATCATTACTGGACACCACAGGCACAGTGAAGATCCCGGAGTATTATTATATATTTTTTTTAATTCAAGATATAATACTGTTGTCAGAGTGCAGTGGCCAAAACGACGACCATTGCCCTCCTTTAATATCTTTGGATTTCGGGCTCACCTTGGGCTCTGAGGAACTGAGATATCATCAGACCAATTGATAGTGAACATGATTGACAGTTGAGGACAGGAGAGTAGACTTCAATTCATTATTGAATACCCAGCCGTGCTTCAAGTCTCTGTATTATGATATCCTGTTTTTTCTACACAGGATGCTGCAATGAATGAAGTAGAGAAAAATCAGCCTTATAGGTGTCTGCTAAAATCCTCCACATTGTTAACTTTTGGGACTGAAAATGTGCATACCCGTAGGCCAAAGAGACCTGGAGACCAGGACAGGAAACTGGCTTTATTGTCTTTTGGTTACAGAGCCTGATATGTGTCAGAATTTAGGAGCTTTTTTTGTCTTACTGTTACCAGCTGGATCCTTCACAATAAAGCTGGAACTTGAAATTTTATTTCATTGATCTTGGTTACCCGCCACGCAGACATGTTAGCAGAGACAAAAGCTGCCAGTTTTCCACCATTTTCCTAAACACTGGAGGATATTTTTCACCCAGTCTATAGGAGCTGGGTTTTCATATGTGTTAATAGCTTGTAAAGAAAAGTTAAAGTGTGGATTTAGGTGTGCGGCCAATAGCGGTACAGTTTCTCACTCATATCTTAGTGCCGTATTGAACTATGATGTAGGGCATGAGTGGAAGGATATGACTGAACTTGTTTGATTCTGGCCTTGTGCAGCCTGGTGTGTTTTCACATCTGGATGTAAATCACAGTCTATAGATGGAGATGGATCTCAAGATGCAGTTCCTTGAGGACTGCTTTTGCTGCACTGATCACATGCTTGTGAGCCAAAGTGCTGGAAAGCAGCATTGTTGTTGTAGAGGGTGTAACATTGGCGTTAATTGACAAAAGAGAAAAAAATCCGTCCTGAGGGCATGCTTTCATCTCTATGACAGCGGGTACACTCATGCAGTCATAACAGCCTGCAGGCAGGATCTGTGGGCCTTTACTGCAAATGTGTGTGTGTGTGTGTGCGTGGTCATTGCACTGGAATGTATCGCCCTCACCTGAGTGGTCGTTTTGAGATCGCTGCATTAAAAGATAGAGACGAGAGTGTGTGTGTGAAAGAAGAGGGTCGTTTACATGAAATAATTTCAGCGAGAGTTTTTCTGGGTTAATGTGCTTTTCATAAACTCGCAAAAGAACGCACTCATCACCAAATAAGGCTGCCTCATTTCCCGGAGCCGGACATTATTGGCCTGCTGACATTCGGTGCATTAGTCCTCCTGCGCTGACAGATTGGAGGCTCGGGCCTCGTGCCCTCGGGAGGGTTTCTGTGTCCAGTCAGACATCGGATAACCAGAGAGGGACACCTGGACCGGCAGGTGGCTGGGGTCCAGGCCCCTCCCCTGGGGTTGCATACCTCTCTCCTCCTGATCCTCCCTGTCAGCCAGGACCACAGAGTGAGAGAGAGAGAGGAGGAGGAGGAGGAGGAGCAGGAGGAGGAATGTGAGCTTAAAAAAATGGGGAATAGTGAAGGAGAAAGTTCTGACAGAGAGTTGGAGAGGCCAATTAAACAGGCCACGATCAAACCGAGTGAGGTTATTGAGGCAGGGATAAAGATAAATTGGATGTAAGGAAAGAGGAGAGAGGAGAAGACAAGTCTGCTGCGAGAGAAAAGATTTTTCCGTCGCTCTTTTTTAAGGTTTCGAATAACATTCTGAACCCAAACGCCCGTCTATTTTTGTATCTATATCATGAATACAATCATGCCTTCATTCGTTGTCTTAACAGCCTAATGGGGATTTATCCAAAGCCTTTAAACCAGCTGAGATGATTTGTTCCACTACTTAAAGTAAAAGTCAAGAAGCCCTTGATTGGATAATGAAGTTACCCGGGCCATGCTCTCACTCTCTCCCTTTACACACACACGCAAACACAAACACACACATTGTGAGGCTGGTGTGAGTGCTGTTAGATCATTGATCAACTCCAGACTCGGGTAAGAAAGCTGTGTGTGTGTGTGTGTGTGTGTGTGTGTGTGTGTGTGTAGACAAATAGCCCTGTGTGTGCAAAGCAGATATTTGGACAAAGATTAGGGGGTGTTATTATGAGCCAAAAGCAACCCAGACGCTCTAATAGATCATTCACACACAGACACAAGATAGCACTCTGACCGGAGAAAGTAAGCTGCGGCCACTCTTTCTGTCTCCGTTACACACGCCATTTTTTTTTTTTTTAATTGTCTCATTTTGAGCTCTCGTGCACAACAGCTCCTTTCACGTGCGGTGACATTAACGGTGTTACATATTCCTGTCTCGAGCATGTGTGAACGAAACAATAAAAGCGCTCAGAAAGACAAGAGCGTCAAGGAATCTGGGTTGTGTTCCAGGGCTTTAACCAATAATCAGATTTAAAGTGTTGCCCCAGAGAGAAAAAACTCATCATTGAAGAATGTTAAACTGGCAGGAGAAGACATGATTCAACAGAATAAATCACTGGGCACCAGATTAGTTAGTTATTGGGCCCCTGAGGTTATCACAACTGGAATTTTCCATCGACAGCGCTCCTCTGTCTTCTGCCCTAATCGCGTGTGTGTGTGTGTGTGTGTGTGTGTGTGTGTGTGTGTGTGTGTGTGTGNGTGTGTGTGTGTGTGTGTGTGTGTGTGTGTGTGTGTGTGTGTGTGTGTGTGTGTGTGCGAGGTTTTATTTTATATTTCAGAGCTTAGGATAATGCACATCCGTGAGCTGTGAGTGACAGGACAAATGGTAGCTCTGCTTTACCGCGGCTCTCTCACACACAAATCCAGCTCCTGACATTGAGAGCTCTCTTTTGAAACGAGCCTCCTCCAGCTGTTTCTCCTGTTAAGAAACTCTTTCAGACCAGCAGCCCTCGCTCTATAAGCGGCTCGAGTCGGTTGCACCATCTCCAGCACGGTTGACGCCCCTGGCTTTCTGTTTAATTTCCTGCCTCTTCTCCGTTTTCTAATTCCTCCTCATATCTGTTTTTCCTATAACTTTCCCCCTCGGTCGTTTTCATAGAACTTTACAGCCTTTCTCCATTCCCTCATCTCTCTTTCTGCCTCCCCCCCTTTCTCTCTTTTTACCTTATCTCAATTTCCTAATGCCCCCTCATATCTGTTTTTCATATAATATTTCACTCTCTCTGCTTTTCTCTTCCTTCCTTCGTCTCCCACTGAGAGTTTTAGGGCCAGTCTCCCTCTCTCTCCCTTTCCCTCCTGGTTCCTGCTGAATAATGGGGAGAAATTGCTCTTGATTTATAATTGGTTCCATTCACTCTGATGCATGAGCTGCCAAAGGAGTTGGGGGGCCCCTTTCACCCCCTCGCCTCCCCCCCCCCCTCCTTTCGATGCAGGAACACACAAGGAGGCAGGCTGCGTACATGTACAGCTATGAAAGTCTGTATTAGCATGCGTGGATGCCGTGGCGTGTGTGTAGTTTATCTCACGGGCCGGGGATAAGTGGTAGCCTGTTTTTTTGCGTGTTGACATTTGGTGTTGGAAAAACTTCCCGAGGTCTACATATTTATGTGCCTCTGTGAGTATACTTTTACCATGTAATAGGAGTTTGTGTGATTGCTTGCTTATGTGTCATCAAGTGTGTGTGTGTCTGTGTGTAAGTGTGTGCAGGGAGAGAACACAGGCAGGGAAAGAATGGTTGTGGGTAAATGAAATATGTAACTGTGTGTGTGTGTGTGCGTGTGTGTGTGTGTGTGTGTATGTGTGTGTGTGTGTGTGTGTGTGTGTGTGTGATGAGTACTGTGAAATCCTGAGTATTAGTTAGTTTTCCCAGTACTGTGTGGGAATGATTGTGTGTGTGTGTGTGTGTGTGTGTGTGTGTGTGTGTGTGTGTGTGTGTGTGTGTGTGTGTGTGTGTGTGTTATTTGAGAAGCTGTAAACAGATAAACAGAGAACCTTTTGTATTGCTTCCTGATTGGATAATTGATTGATTAAATACCTCACATACACATTTAGGGTCTTTTTCTCTATCTGTCCGTCTATAAGTATGTAGTTTAAACTCTAGTTTATTAGACTGCGGTTGCTTGTTTTCATCATTCCTTCTATCTATCCTTCCTCCCTTCTTTCCTTTTATACCTATATTTCCTTCTTTGCTGTGTTCCCTCTAACATCTGTCCATACATTCATCTTTCAGTCCTTCTATCATCCATATTTCTTTCATCCTTTCTCTCCTTCCACCTCTACCTCTTTTCTTCCATCCATGTATCTTTCCTTCCTTCTGTCCCTCCAGCTGTCCATCCCTCCATACACCTTCCCTCTTTTCCTTCTATCCATCCACCTCTCCTTTTCTTCATTATTCATCCTTCCTTTCTGCTGTCATCCAGATTTCTTTACTTCCTTCTATCCATCTACCCTTTCCTCTTTTCCTCCACCATCCCTCCATCATTGCTTCTTTCCTCTCTCTCTCTGTATCATCTCTTTCCTTCTTCCCTTCATCTTCCATCATCCTCCTTTTCCCCCTCTCTCCTTCCTTCCTTCTATGCATCCACCCATCTGTGTTTCTCCTTTATTCTTTCCTTTCATCCATCCCTTTCTTCCTGCTTCCCTCCCTCCCTGGCTACGACTTGATTGGCTGATACCACCTACATCCCGGTTTGCTCCATCTCTGTGGCTCAAACTGATGATCCCATCCCGTTCCCATGGCCCCGGTGGGCACGCTGGCATCCCACACCACGCAGAGGAATGCGAGTGGGTGTGTTCACCATAGCACAGTAATTAGCTCTCCGTGGTTAATTCAGCTTCGTTATCTAAATTATGCAAATGCTTGGGTGCCTAATTGATTAGAACGCCCCCTTGGTCTACATGGCGGGCCTGTCCAGATCCCTCTCGTTAATCCTCGAGACGCTCTGTAGCTCGTTAGTGTCGGTTCGGGGGGTGTAGGGGGGGTTGGACTGGCATATAGCTCGTTAATACTTTGTGAAGCGTGTGCATATGTGTGTGTGTGTGTGTTATGAAGGAGGAGGGGGTAAATTCTCAACCTCGTTAGGGATGCTTAGATGCTTTTGATGTGTAATTTTCTGGCATGAGAACGAGTGATGTCTCGAGTGGAGGATTTGGACTGGCCCCCTCTCCACCTGTTGGCCTGAGTTTCCATGCCAAGATAAGACTCCAGAAGGTTCTCTTGTGTCCGAGAAAGCCCAGAGATAGATGGGAATAGATTTAACGTTTGTTCCCTGCCAAGTTTTTCACTTATGTAAAGTACAACAGAGGAATACGGAGATTCTCCACTTCAGTTTGCATTATCCACGGCGCTTTGAAGTAGAGGCTGCATCCAGCCACATGAGCTCACTATATTTCCACATCTTTTGCTTTTTCTTGATACATGCACACACAGTACATGCCAGAATTATATCAGTTGTGCCAGTTTCAGGCACTCTATTCAACTTTTTATCCTCTACTCATCTTGTAAAAGTCAATAATAATCAACAACATATTGATTAATATAAGACTTAGCATAATTTGTGTACTGATTAAAGGTCCACAGCATCCAGAATTGATGTAAAATGTTTGTTGTCTACAATTAAGTGTTGAAATGATCAGGCCATGAGTCAGTTTGTTGGTCAGTTGAATTATTCTTGAATTGAATTTAATTCTCTGTTCCAGTCTCTCAAGTGTTAAAGTTTGCTGGTTTTCTTGGTCTTCTATGATAATGAATACCTTCTGGCTTCTGATTACTGGTTGTACAAAACAAACAACCATGGTTTGAATATGTCAGCTTGAGCTTTGGGACGTTTTTAGGGTCAAACAATTAATTGTCTAATGAAGAAAATAATGGACAGTTGAACACTGATCATGAAAATATCCTTATTTGCCCTAAAATGTATATTTTTAGGTAAATAAATCTTTTGAAGGTGTCACCTTTGGTTCTGATAAATTGTAACGGGCATCTTAGGCTAACTTTGTAAGCAGAAAAATAATAGATTAATCAATAATGTAAAAAATCTTTTGTAGCAGCCTTATCTGTGATCACAGATTCTCTCCTTTTCGTTGCCATCGTGTTGCTCTTTCCCCGTCCGATGGTCTCACAGTAAACTGGCTGTGCTGCTGGTTTGTTAAGCAACCTCCGGGCCCTCCTCATCCTCCTCCACTCGACACAAACCGGGGCCAAAGCGAGAGACGGGCGAACACATTGACGGAGTGAGGGGAAAATATGTTGGGACATTCAGCGACGCTCTCACACACGCTCTCCCTAACACACCCTCTCATTGACGAGGCCCTGCTCTCTCCTCCTGCTCGCCCGCCAGTTGACATCCTCTCTATTAATTTGAGTAGCCGTTCTGCTTTCTCAGTCAACCTCTCCACCCCCCCACTGCCTCCATAAACCCCCTTCACCCATCTCACATCAATCCATAAAGGCACTGAATCCCCCTCCTCCTCCTTGCCTCCCCAAACCCTCTACACACTACTCTCAAACCTCTTGGTCATTGAGCCCCCCCTCCTTCTCTTTGGTCATTGAGCAGGGCCCATCAGCTCTTCCCCGGGCCCTTCAGAGTAGCGTCTCCCCTTTCTCCAGGGGTCCGCGGGGTCTTTGTCCATGCACCGGCTCACTGCTTTACAATGACTCTCCACTCTATTAAGGTGCGTTCTGCCTGTTAGCGTCGCCAGGGGCAACCGGCCTCCCGCATGGCAGCTATGCGGCATGGCATTGTGGGCCGCGGGCCCGAGCGGGGCAGTTGAACCCCCGGCACTCCTCACACTTGACACCGCATGTGTTTATCTAAAGGGGGGGCTTTGTGGTGTTTGGAGAACCTCGAAGGAGGAGGGGGCGCTGCCTCTGGGTGTAAAAAGACGTAAAACTGGGGGAGGAGGGAGGGCAAGAGGGGAGTTTGGGGAGGTGATAAATATTCAACAGCTCAGCTCCTCAGAAGGAGTTACTACCCTGCTACCCCTCCACCACCACCTCCCCTCCTGTGTGTCCTCTTCATGCCAGAAAGCAGATGGAATGTGAGCGCTCAGGGAGGAGGCTCCAGTCTGGTTTTATCCAATTAGCAGGGTTGTCAAAATGAATTTATCCACGGAGGCAGGAGGACAATGGGACTGGCAGTGGCCCGGGAGAACAGGGGCCCCGGTGTCTTTACTTAGCACGCTCACAATGAACTTCTGTCAAGTGACTCTCTCCCACAATGACATATAAGGCACTCGCATACCTACACTCATGATGCATGCTTGCACACCACTGCACAACCTGGAGTCCTCTCCACGATATATATACATACATATATATATACACATACATGCACACACACCTGTATTCAGAGCTGCTTGCAAGTGTTTTGAGCTGGGTCCAAGTCAAGACACAGGTTTTACAAGTCTAAGTCAAGCCTTAGTCCTTGAGGACAAGTCCAAGTTGTGTCCCAAGTCTTCAGAACTAAAATAGAGGTTGCTCTCAGGTCTCCAAATCCCTGATTCAGCATTTTTCTAATGACACTGACAAAGAAACTGTATATAATGTTGGTCACTGACTGAACATCTGACTGCTTAACAAGGTCAGCATCTGCAACGATATCCCTTTGTTTTCAGTGCATTTGTATAATGAATGAATGTGTAATCTCTGTGACCATGCAAGGCCCTCTTGTAGCAAAACTACTCAAATGTTTAATGTCAAAGCAGCTGGACAAGAATTACACATTAAAAGTACAGCATGAAATCATCAAAAGCGATGATGTAAATGACTAAGCATTTGATTAAAGAACAAGTAAACAAGACTGATTTGTGCCAGACGTTCATTCCCAACTTTCCCCTGCAAGAGGCACGTTTCTACTGTTACTATAACGGCATTGAGGCTCTACACACACAGCCATACCTGCTCCCAAAAGTCAAGTCTTTTGGGAGTCAGCCTGAAGTAAGTCAGATCTCACAGTAGTCAAGTGTCAGTTTCTCAACACGATTACAGAAATAGCTTTACTCTCATGTAATCATACTTGTGCACTGGATCTGGCAGATTGGAGCAGTTCACACAGTTCTCCTCACTGCACTGTCACTGAAGTATGTTTTAATACCACAAAGCTGCTCCCACAAAGTATTTGCCATGCAGCGTTTGTTCCTCCCTGGTAAAGCTGACACAAAACAGTCACAGGCACGCATTAGCACACACATTCTCTCGGTTCTTGATTTAGGGGAGCTGTCTGTGTGCGTGCTCTGGTTTTTATCAGTCTCGCTGATGCGTAGGAGGCTCTTCTGTCTCTCTCTCTCTCTGACTTCTCTGGGAAGGATGGATGGAAAAAGTTGGACATAGATGTCAGGCCAACTTTTCATCTTGAGGCAGGGTATCCGCTAAGCAAACACAGGACCCAGCTGACTAATGAATCAGACAGACAGACAGGCTCAGAGGAGTAAGGCTGTTTTTAGGGAGCGATGATGTACGAGGGGCCTTCTCATACCACTACTATAACAAAGCTCTATCTCTGTTTCTGTCTGTCCTCCTGTCTCACCTTCACTACTTTTATTTATGTGTGCAAGACCGATATTGGACAGGTAAGAGGGCCTCATTGGTGAGGTGGTGTGTCCTGCTGTGTGTCCAGTTGGCAGATTGACTGGTGTGGTTTTACGGTTAGTGCCTCTCACAGTTGGGACAGGTGCTTGATACAGATGTATGTGTCTTTTATGGGCAGCTGTCCCGGGTTGTGTCCATACAGCGACCGGCCACAGAAGCCACAGGCCTTCAGCTTTGCTCGCTCCTGGTTCCACAGTAGCTTGCTGTTTGTTTACTGAGTGAGCCCACTACTGATGGGCTACTCTGAGTGGACGAGTGAGTAAATGAAACTGTCCATGCATGCAGGGCTGCGAATAAGGACTGTTTTTAATATTGAACAACCTGAAAATGTCGATGTCCATGTCCATGTCCATGTCCATGTCCATGTCCATGTCGACATCCTCAAATGGCTTGTTTCGTCCGATGGTCCAAATATTCAGTTTGCAGCAACGTGAATTAGTGAAAAGCGGCAAATCTCCACATTTGAGAACCTAGAGAGAATCGCATGGCTACTTGTGTGTGAAATGGTTCGCTCCATTAGTGAAAAATGTACAGAGAATTATCACCCACTACTGTAGTGCACGGTAAATGACATATACCTGCTTATTTTGTTGTTTGCCATTGCATGTGCCCACTTCTAAATCCCCTCTGATCAGCATCATTCAGTAGTGTGCAAGCCTAACTTTTTCTTTAGGATGGCGAAGGCATAATGTGGCCTCTCTCCCCTGTTGGTTCGCCTCAACTAATAATGCAACAAAACATGTACTCTGGAATATTTAACTAATGAAAAAGGAAAGATGAAGCAAACTGCTAAAACAAAACCAACAGTGACAGTCAGTCAGCGGGCCGTTCTGTTGAAGCTGGAGAACAGTCCTCCCTCGCTGTTCATGTCGTGAGAATTAACCATCCATAATTGTTTACACACATTCGTAATAAGCAATTAAAATGTAGCAGCGTAATGTGTGGGCCCGAGTGACAGTTGGCGGAGTTAACAGCTGTTTTTCCATCAGCCTGCTGCTTTGCTCATTTTCAATAAATTTGCCAGGCAGCTAAACATTTTCACTGCTGCCATTAGATGATGAAGGTGCACTGTAAGACTTTCCATTCTCTTACTGTCCTGCTTTGGCCCCTTATGTGTGAGTGTGTGTGCAGTCCCGACTCAGAGCTTCATCAATCACGTCCAGGCCATAATAACATCAGGACAAATATGTATGAGAAAGTCGTGTGTCTATTTTTGCTGTACCGACACAGGACTGTCTATGCACTTGAGTGTGCGTATGTTCAGCGACATGCATCTATGTGAGAGAGGGGGAGTAATAGAGATTCAGTTTTGCAGGACCACCCTCCTCATCCTGACGGGAAGTTGTTAGTTTAACCTGACAGGAAAGAATTCGGGAAACTTGGCAGCAGGCGACAAGGGAGAGAGAAAAGCTCCCCTCTCTGCATTAACTGTTAATAGACTGACCATCGTCTTCTCCATTTTCCTTCCGATACATACTGCACAGAAGTATAAAAGACCCCACCTCTCCTCCATCTCACACACACTCCTCACTGCTGTGATATATATCCCCCCTGCCCCCCCCCCCCATCCTGCCTCTCATTAGTTGTTCTTTGTCCCGACTCCTGAATGCAGCCTGTGTATTTTCCCCTTCTCCTCTCCTTTCCCTTCCCCCCTCCTTCTGGACCCTCTACCTGTATCGGTTACACCTGAGCGGGAAGGTGGAGGGGTCGAGTTACGGCCCGCAGAATGAGGCGCCCCTTTGATGAGTGCAGGCTGGATGGGTGCGGGTACAGGCGGGGGAGACAGGGTCAGCCGTGAGATGGGGGCTGACAGAAAAGAAAGGCTGTATTTGTGTCTGGAGTTTGGCTTCTGAGGGTGGTGCAGAGTGCTCGGCCTCGCCTGGGTTATGTTTCGTTAATGGCTGCCTGTTTGTGTACGTGTGTGTATACAAGTAAGATGGAGCAATTTATGTATGAATCAAGACTGTTGAGATGATGATGCATGTTACCAAGTTGCAGTTTGGTGGTTTTGTTGTCTGTGCAGCTGTGTGTGTGTGTGTGTTTCAGTCTGAATTTAAGTGTCTCATGCTGTTTGTTTTGAGTGTACCAAGCCTGTAAATGACCCTCTGACCTTCCTCTGTGTGTGTGTGTGTGTTTCAGGGGGTAGTGTATGGAAGATGTCTGGAAAGCGAGACTGGACTCCGTGGATGAAAAAGAGAAGGGCTCCAGTGTTGTGCGCTCTGGGTGCGGTACTGCTGTGCTGCCTGCAGAGCGGCGCCTCTCTCCCTGGTGAGTAGACTAACTGAGATGGAGAAAAACTGGATCTTTATGTAAAAATCTGCAGTAATAAACTCAAAAACTCTCATTTTCCTGCCTTCCTCGTCACTGTTTCAAAATGCATGCGCCTGACTTGATCTATGCTCACTTTATGAACGCCTTTACGTTTTCCAAACACCTGGTGCAGGGTAAGTCTTGCCAAGGACAAAATATTCTGGCTCGGTCACAGAGAGGGAGGTGTTGTACATTCTGGCAGCAGCAACAGCAGTTTATTTGAAATGAGCTGAAGAAGTTTGGATGAGCTGCACAAGCCACCATGGGCGAGCTGAAAAAGAGACTTATTGTACATAGAGCTGCAATGATTCGCCCCTTAATTAATTAGTCATTGAAAGACAAATATACAGCAAATATGTGGGTAATGGTTACTCATTTTTAAAGCAAAAATACTAAAAAAATGCTGTTCTTAGACAGATATTGTAGCACATTGCTGGTCACATTGTGTGTAATCAGTGAGAAATGGTCTTAAATGCTGTCTTGTATGAAGTGTCTTCTGGCTTCTGACTGCTTTGTGCAATCTTTTCTTCAGATGAGCTGCCAGTGTTCATTGAAGAGCCCATGTCTGTGGTGCAGAAGCTGGGAGGCAGCGTGAATCTGCGCTGCAGCGTCCGGCCTGCTTCCGCCAACATCAGCTGGCGCCTCAACGGCCAGGAGTTATTGGACGTAGATTTGGGTGTCGTGCTGGGGCCCGACAGCCTGCACATCCCCGTCCTCTCCAACCTGACTCTGGGCAGATACCAGTGTGTGGCCAGCACCGGCGCTGGAGCCCTGGCTAGTGTGCCTGCTAACGTCACCGCTGCCAGTGAGTAGCCGCCCACACAGAGCTGAGACAAATAAACACAAACACACGGTCCCTTTTTTGGTTTGTCAGAGTATCCAAAGAACGCCTTTGACTTAATGTTCCTCTAGTAGAACAAAAACAGCAAAGGGCCAGTATTTGTTTGCTTAAAATCCTCATCAATACAACCCTGGAAACCTTGTATTTTTCCACTGCTTTGTGCCCAATCCTTATAAGGTCCAACTCTAATTCTGATCATGGTGGGAAAACTGTTGCACATCATTGATTAGTGATAATAACTTCAGACCGTCAGGCAGTATTTATTCATTGTAGTTAGATAACAGCTGCTTGCGTGTGGTGTCATATTAATCTAATGGAGTTAAAGTGAATTATTCTCACTGCTGACATTTTTAGTGCGGTGCTGCTCTGAGTGTGTGGCGTTATATTTGATATGCATCATGGGACTGAGAGGGGGGCCTGAAGCTGTGTAACCTGAGCCGGAGGAATGGAGGGGACCCAGGGGCCGGGGGCCGGTCAGAGCGGGGAAGAGGGGACCAGGACTCAGCCTGGGGGCCCCCTGCTTCCATCGGCCCCTCTGCTCCCCACAACACCACATTCCTCTCCACGGGGCCCGACAGCAGGGCTTGCCAGAAATTATGGCCCCGTAATTGGTTAGAGGGCAGGGGAGGGAGATTGGGGTGGTGTGTGTGTGTGTGTGTGTGTGTGTGTGTGTGTGTGTGTGTGTGTGTAGAGAGAGGATACGGGTGTATGCCTCACCAGAACACACCATCAGGTAAAAAAGGGTATTGTTTTACATGTAGTGATGTGATGTATGAGGCTGCCATAGCTGGAGAAACTGGAGGTGTTTTAGGCCAGTCGAGACAAGATCCTCACACAAGATGAGACGTGATGTCACATTCTCTGTCTGCTTGAAGGCCTCCATAACCTTACACACACTTACACCACACACACACACACACACACACACACACACACATTACTCTTCCTCTGCACATTTTTCACTCTTCACCCTGTCACTTTCTCTCTTCTTCCCCTCCTTTCATTATCTTTGACTTTCCCTCCTCTTTTGTCATCTTCACCTCTCAAGTTTTTTTTTCTTTCTCCCACTTCATGTACAAAGGCAGTAAAAGTTATTGATAGTTCCAATAGTGGATGAATTGTGTTGCGATAACCACATGTAGAGACAGACTGTTCGTCCCGCCTCCCCCAAAAACTTCTCTAATTTAATAACGGCCTCTCCTCGGCCACCCTGAAACCGCCTAAGGAATTGCTCCATGGGGAGTGTGTACGTGCCTGCCTTTCCATGTGAGCCCTCTTAGTTGTACGCACATGTTTTTTGTGATCAGGATAGGTTGATTCCAGACCCTCCTCGCTATCCGACTCTGAAGAATCTATGCTTTTTTGGCATAACTTAAAAGCTCTTCGTTTGAATTCTTGTGCAGACAATCACCCTCCTCTTTTTTTTTCTGCTGCAGAAAACAGAGACGTGTATCTGCGCAACGTGAACGCACAACACGTTGCACAAACATGTTATAATTCAGACGCACACACACACACACACAGGCCTCCTACTGCTACACATAAAGATGATGAATGCACTGTCTCTCTAGAAATATTTAAGTCTGCCTTGCCAAGCAGCCCTGGTGCGGGAGGTCTGCTTCACTTTATGAATACCATCAATCCTCCATCCCAGCAGGATGCACACACACACACACAGAAGAACACACATGCACGCACACACACCTGAGAGGCACCTATGCGGGGTTCTTCCTGTGAAGAATGCGGGGCAGTGGAGTTGTTGGGTGGGGGTGGGGTGGGGGGGTTAAAAGGTGTAACTGGAGGAATTTGGGAGAAGCAGGCAGGAGGAGGAAGGTGGGATGGGTCGATATGAGGGGGAGGGTGGCTGTAAAAACAGCACCTGATTGATTTAGCAAATGGAGCGCCACACGGCCTCTCTTTAAAGCCGCAACACACACACACACACACACACACACACACACACACACACACCACTTAGCTTGACATGTCCTGGCTGGGATTGTCATCTTTCAGAATAAGAGCTGAAACAGGGTCAGAGATGTTGTGTTTCTCTGTGTGTGTGTGTGTGTGTGTGTGTGTGTGTAGACTCCGATATGCCCCATTTCTCCCATTAAAAGCTCCCTCAGACACAGACATTGGGACAGGTCCAACATGCGTGGTGGATAAATCAGCCGCCTGCTGTGAAGGTGTTTGTTTTTCAGTGCTTCAAGTAAATCACTGTGATGTCCCTATCAGTAGATACTCTGGCCTCAACTAAACTCCACTTATTGAATTAGCGTCGTATACAAAGTCTCATCAGCTGACTGTGTATACCAGCAGCTTGGTTGTCTTACCAGAGAGCGCGGCTGGTCCAAGAAAAACACACCAGTTATAGCACCTCTGGAAAGAGTGGAGAGAGGCCATGTTTGTTAAGAATAAATCAACAAAGGCTGGTAGACATTTAATTACGTTCCTGGAGAAGTTTTATTTATCTTTCATCTCACTTTTGGACTCCTTCATGACAAACGTCTCTAGTTGTTACTTTCTTTTTTTCTCTCTTTTTCTTTTCTCAGTCTCATTTTAGTTTCCCTCTGCTACAAATCTATGAAATGGCAGCATCCCCACGCTAAGATTTTTGTGGGTTTTTCTTCTTTTTTTCTGGCTCCTTTAAGAGCAAACTCTTGCTGTTTCCTCCCAAACGCAAACTTGGATATCTTTCTTTGAAACTCTATAGGATGGACACCTCTCACCTTTGACCCCGTGGCCAGGCCTCTGAGCCGCTCAGGCAGGGGGTTTAGGGGGTCAGAGGTCACATGAGTGTCTCTGCTGTGCAGACTGCGTGTCTGCGGGACACAGTCGCAGCACATGGCCCCTGTAATCCCACTCCCCCATTTCCCACAGAATCTGAACCGGCTCCAGTCCCAGGATAATGTTTGACAGGATTAATGACACCTACTCGAATGTTACAGACACCACTTTTAGGCTTTGGACTTATCCAAACTGACGTGAAACGAGTAAAACAGAAAAATTAGCTAGCGTGCCTTTTATAAAATTCCTGTGACTTAAGTCAGATCATGTTAAGACAAGCAGTGGGGAAAGAAATGACTAAATGGAGGTAGAAGAGGTTTCTTTTTCAAAGAGAGGGCGCATTAGAGACGTTGTGGGAATGTGGTTACGATATGATGGGGACATGCTGATGTGAGAGACACCCAATATGGAAACAGCACAGTTATTATAGAGTTTATTATCGCTCAGAATATCGTGGTTTTCTGCGTCTAAAGCTGAGGACTGACTGCACACATGTGCAGTTGGATGTGATTTACGCCGTGCGTTGACATGATGAAGGAGTGGTGTTGCAGCGGTGTGACAGCACTGACTCATCCCTCGCCTGTGTGTCTTGCAGAGCTGCGGGACTTTGAGCCCGATGACCAGCAGGAGATCGAGGTCGACGAAGGCAACACGGCTGTTATTGAGTGTCACCTCCCGGAAAGCCAGCCCAAGGCTCAGGTCCGCTACAGTGTCAAACAGGAGTGGCTGGAAACATCCAAAGGTACAAAGCTGCTTCCACACATAAGGGTCTCACGCAATCTCCCTCTCTCTCTCTCTCTCTCTCTCTCTACTTTGATTCCCATGCTATCTTCATAATTTACAGGAATGCTATAATCCAGCTATCTAACCCATCGTAAAAATGGTGATAAGGGTATTATCTTGAGAATGTTGAAACATGGGAATGCAGCTGTTTATTTTTCAAACTATTTACTTCTAAGTTGCCTGGAAGAGAAGAAAAAAGCTCCAGTGGTTTGTGGCTGGTATGCTGATGATGCCTGGGAGCTGTAGGTACTGATATCTGCACCTTATCTCTGAGGAAATGAGTACCACATTGACGAGCATTCACCGACTCTCGGTCAAATTATGAGGCGCCACCTTGTGGCCTGTGCTGGCCGTGCACACGTGTACTGGAATGGCTCATTGCGCTCAGATTACACTGTAATGTGTTTCACAGCATGGCTGTTTCTGTGGTTCCTCTTTGTCTCGGTCATATTCATGTTTTTCTTCTATATTTTCTTGCTTTTAATCTTAAAAATAAGTTTGTACGACCTCATCCAACGTTACGTATCACTTGTCTAGCGTGTTGAATCCCTTTCACTGCCTACACATTTGCATATTTGCACTCAAGGGTGCACAAAACTTAATTCATAGTTTTATATACAATTAAGATACATGTACATTTTATATTCTGAATACTAGTAATACTTATAATAATACTAATAATGCATAGATTCTGAATTTTTATCTTTGAATTTCTATCCTTGTAACTTCTTTACTTCTTCTTTTTTTTTACTGTCCTTGCAATCATTTTTCTTCTGTGCACACTAGCCTTTGTAGCACAGCCTCAGACAGAGTTTCACTCTGCTTTTCACTGCACATGTTGAGCAAGAGACCAATAAAACCTTTTGAATCTTCTGCTCATCAAAAGCGCTAACTGCCCGAACAGAAGCAGGTCATAAGTGTACACTCTGATTCATTTATGGGTTTGTTAGGCCATAAGAGCACGCTCTGACATCTGTTTGTCTATTTTATTGTGCAGGGAACTACCTCATCATGCCGTCAGGGAACCTGCAGATAGCCAACGCCACGCAGGACGATGAGGGGCCGTACAAGTGTGCTGCCTACAACCCCGTCACTCAGGAGGTCAAAACCTCCATCTCCGCTGACCGCCTGCGCATACGCCGTGAGTCATCATCTCCAGCACTAAAAGTTTTTATGAACATTGCTGGTGCTAATGAAGGCACAATTTAAAGACTGAAGTCATACTGAAATATTAAGTGGTCATTCATTAAGTAACCACATCAGAAAAGACATTATTGGAGAGCTTATAAGTGTTTCTGTAGACACATGTGGTGCACATGTGTCTCGCACTCCCAAGCTCGGTGTGACTTTTATCATCCGATCTTGCCAGGACACATTTAGTCACAGGTGGCGACGTGCACAGTCCATGCTTTTGCATCTTCAAAGGCAGAGATGAAAATGCTTAGACTTCACAATGTGACAGAAGTCCTTTTGTATTCTGGGTGTAATTTCAGCCACAACGCGTATACAAGCAATTTAAAGAAATGGAGAAGGGTGGGAAAACATGCACAGGCTTTTTCACATCATATTGGTGAAGTGTTTGTACCCTGACTGTCCTCATCTATTCCAGGCTCCACCTCAGAAGCAGCTCGGATCATTTACCCGCCGGCGTCACGTTCCATCATGGTGACCAAAGGCCAGCGGCTGGTGTTGGAGTGTGTGGCCAGCGGCATCCCCACTCCGCAGGTCATATGGGCAAAAGATGGCCAGGACCTGCGTTCCCATAACAACACACGCTTCCTGCTCAGCAACCTGCTGATCGACGCGGTGGGCGAAGCCGACTCGGGGACGTACATTTGCAGAGCAGACAATGGCATCGGCTCAGCCAGCTCTGCGACGGTGCTGTATGATGTACAAGTGTTTGGTGAGTAACCTGAAGAGTGGAGTTAAGGAAAGATGTGTGAGCGTGTTGTGCTTTGCTTTTACATGATACTGATTTTTTTTTTTGTCTGTGTCGTGGATTTAATAATTAGACTGTCTCCTGTTTGGCGGACAGAGAAGACAAGGGTCTGTGTGTGTGCACACAGCCATGTGTGTTAGCAGCATGTAAGCCCAGGCTGCTATGTAAGAAAGAGTTTGTGCAGACAGAGCTCTCTATTCTGCAGCAGGGCTTGATTGAGTGTGTCTAGGTTATGGATGACTGTTTTTACAGTGATTTTCTGAGTGTGTGTGTGTGTGTGTGTGTGTGTGTGTGTGTGTGTGTGTGTGTGTATTGTGGGCCTGTCTCTCTGCAGCTGGCTCTAATTAAAGCCAGAGCGCTGCATTGGCTGTAATGAGCTCTGTCTTTCCCTGATTCACAAGCAGCCAACCATCAACTAGCAGGCTTGGCCCCGCCTGCCTGGCTCTATACACACACCCCTTAGATACAGCCTTTACACACACACACACACAATTTTTATTTTACTCATACACATGTAACATTGTTAGAGCTTAAACGATTTAAATACTTGATTGTTCATTTAAGCTATCTATCAAACAAAAGACACCCTGTTTTATACATTTGAAGGAAAAGGAGGAAAAGGAAGGATAAGGAAAATTGTTCATTGCAGCCCTAGACATTATGCACAAGCACACTTGTGTGCACATAAATATTTAAGCTAAAGATTAAGCTTCTAACCAGCCTCTTGACTTTGTGTGTCTCCTGCAGAGCCTCCTCAGGTGACAGTGGAGCTGCAGCAGCAGGAGGTCGTGTATGGAGAGACAGTGCGCTTCACCTGCCAGGCCCGAGGTAAACCCACTCCCTCAGTGATGTGGCTTCACAACGCCCGTCCCCTGGCCCCGTCTCCTCGCCACCGCCTGACCTCCCGGGTGCTGCGTGTCTCCAACGTGGGCCCTCAGGATGATGGACTGTACCAATGCATGGCTGAGAACGGAGTAGGCAGCTCGCAGGCCTCTGCTCGCCTCATCACGGTATCAACCGGTAAGTTAAATGGATGGTAATTTGTCACAGATTTAATGATTTTATTTCATGGCCTCTAGGTTTCATGATGTATGTCTTTTATTTCTAGGGATTTCATCAAGGGGGAAGCTGCCCTCCATCTACAGGCCGCTCAGCCCAGACAAGGTGCTGAGAGAGCAGCCGCCTGTGAGGTCTGGGGCCACGGGCGCCATGTTGCCCCTTGACTGCTCTGAATTGCCAGGGCAGATCCTGCCTGCAGATGCCCCCATCATCCTCAGCCAGCCACGCACGGGCAAGGCTGACTACTATGAGCTCACCTGGAGGCCGCGGCATGAGCGAGGAGTCCCTGTGCTGGAGTACATGGTCAAATACAGAAAGGTACAGCAGTTTTTCTCTGCATTCTCAGTTAAAATGTAAGAAAACAAATGGTATTTTCTTAAACATACACTTGCTTTGTCAGTAACTCACCCATCTCTCCTCTCTCTCAGGTGGGTGACCCTCTAGCAGAGTGGACCTCCAGCAGTATCTCAGGCTCCCTCCACAAGCTGACTCTGGCCAAGCTGCAGCCAGACAGCCTGTATGAGGTGGAAATGGCTGCCAAAAACTGTGCAGGGTTGGGACAACCTGCTATGATGACCTTCAGAACTGGTAAAGGTACAACACTGTCAACAATCATGTCACATGCCGATGCTTTTTAGTCATGCTAGCAGCATAGCAGTGTGGGCCGGTCAGCCTCTTTGGTCCTGACTGAAATAACCCAACAGGTTTTGTATGGATTGCTGTTTTTGCACAGACCGTCATGGTCCCCAGATGATAAATCTCACTGAGTTTGGTGGCTGCAAGTTCCATGAAATCTATAACAGACATTCATGTCCCCCTCTGTATGAATTAATCTCATTGGTCATCCCTTAACTTGTCATCTAGCACCATCATCAGCTTTATATTGTCTAATATTCTGGTTTATGACCAAATACCTGCAAAACTAATGATATTCCCATCAGCCTCAGTTCAGTGTGTTAGCATGCTAACACACTGAACTAAGCTGCTGAACATCGTAAACATTATACCTGCTAAACATCAGTTTGTGTTAGCATACTGGTGTTTAGCTCAACTCACTGCTAACTGCTGAAGTATAGCCACACAGAGCTGCTAGCATGGCTGTAGACTTGATCTAGTTCAAATGTTATTTCTGCCTTAGAAGACAATTCAATTATCATTTTACACAGTTCTAAAGTTTAAACTCTGATATCAATGTCTGTGTTTTTCTGTCTTCAGGTCGTATTATACATCGTGACCCACCGAAGACTCCTGCTGTTCCTTCACCAAGCCTCTCGCGTAAGTTTGCCTCCAGTCCTGGACGTCGCTGTGCCCCTTTGCAAACTCTACATCCTGTTAACTGTACTAACTTCTACTAAAATAACTGGAATAAGATGCTATTCTGCAGCAACTTCTAACCATTCTCCTTTTGACTAACAGTTCTCCATCTCCTTTTCCTCTCTGTCTCTGAAGGATGAGCTCTCAGTAAGTGCTGAGTGTAATGTGTTTTGCCTTTATTGTCATAATTACAGAGTGTTGTCTGGGAGTTTATATCTTTTCTCGTCCTCGCTCTGACACCATTCTTCTTCCTCTGCAGCTCCCGAAGCCCCTGACAAGCCCACAGTCTCCACGGCAACGGAAACGTCGGCATACGTGACTTGGATTCCTCGCGGTAACCGCGGCTTCCCCATCCAGTCATTTCGGGTGGAGTACAAGAAGGTGAAGAAGGCAGGAGAGGACTGGGTGACGGCGGTTGAAAACATCCCCCCATCGCGGCTCTCTGTGGAGATCACGGGCCTGGAGAAAGGTCGGCCATCTTCACACGAACTTTAAACAGTGCTGTTATTATTCACAGCAGTTTTATTCTGACTTTGTGGAGTCGGGGGGAGAAGGAGGATGTTGTAGCATATAATTACAGTGATGTTGTCCTGCATAATTACACTCCCACGGCCTGTAAATTCATCAGCATAATGAGTGTTGTTACAGTCATTTCAGTAATTGCTGCCATCAATCAAAACCATAACCGAAACGCAATCGACATTGCATTTGCTCTTAAAAGGAAAACATGAAGTAATGTGAAAACAAACATCATTAGTCAACACAGTATAGAGCTTCATTCTGCAGCCCCCAGACACAGATTAATGATGTTATCCCTCTCCCTGTAGGTACGTCCTATAAGTTTCGTGTTGTGGCGGTGAATGTAATCGGCTCCAGTCCTCCCAGCGCTCCTTCGAAAGCATACACAGTGGTGGGTGGGAGAACCCATGAGCGCCCTGTTGATGGACCCTACATCACCTACAATGAAGCCATCAACGAGACGACCATTATTCTCAAATGGACGGTGAGTGACTGGAAGAATTAATGTTTTTGTCTACTAAAATTAGTATTTTGCAGTGCGATGCAGTTTTCATTGTGACTGTAACCTGATTTATTTCCCTCCCAACAGTACACTCCCGTAAACAACACGCCCATCTACGGTTTCTACATCTACTACCGTCCAACAGACAGCGATAATGACAGTGACTATAAGAAGGATGTGGTGGAGGGCGACAGATACTGGCATTCAATCACTGACCTCCAGCCTGAGACCGCCTACGACATCAAGATGCAGAGCTTCAACGAGAAGGGAGAGAGTGAATTTGGCAATGTGGTGATTCTTGAAACGAAAGGTGAGGTCATTATTTGGCTGTGACGAAGACTCGTGCTTACCATTCAGACTGATGCAGACAGTTTTAACAGTGATACAGCTTTTTGACACTTCCCACCTTTTGTCTCCTCAGCTCGTCCTAATCACCAGCGGCCTGTTCCATCAGAGACCCCAGAACACAGCTTGGGAAACCCCAGCGGACTCGTGCCTCGGCCCGGCGACCTCCCCTATCTCATAGTTGGTATTGTCCTGGGAGCCTTCGTCTTCATCATTGTTGCCTTCATCCCCTTCTGCCTTTGGAGAGCTTGGGCCAAACAGAGTGAGTGCTCCTCGTGGTTCTTCAAGTCTTTGTGTCCATCAAATTATTTGCCTCTACATTTGTGTAATTCTTTTTGTGCTTGTTTCAGAGCAAACGTCCGACTTGTGTTTTCCCGCCGTGGCTGCCCCCGTGTCGTCATGCCAGTACACCATGGTTCCCCTGCAGGGACTTGCCCTGGTTGGCCACTGCCCGCTGGACGGCCACATGACAGCTCCACATGGCGTCTACCCTGCTAATGGAGAATACACTCCGAACGGCAAACCTCATCATCCCACACACTGCCTGCCAGGGCTGCAGCAGGTACAGAAAGAGTTCAATACAGGCTGTTAATGAGCTGTCAATGTGAGCAAAGTGCAGTAGTGCTGAATATATGATCTATATGTGCTTGTGTTTTGCAGGAGGAGGTGGACTGTGACATGGAGTGTGACACGTTGTTGCCACAGACGGTGTCAAATGGACATCTGCCTGTTTATCGCTACTCCACCGGGTATGTTTACATATAAAACTCGAAAATTTTAAATAATTTATATTCATTTATTTCAAGTAATATTCAATTTTATTGACTGACTGAATTAAGAGTCTTTTCCAACAAAGTTTTGGCAGTGCTCAGAGCTCAAAACGCCATCACTGTACTATTGCATGTAGTAATGAAAGAAATATACACTAAAATACACCGAACCCAAGCTGTAAAAAATATCACCTTAGACTCAAATTTCCAGCCCTAATATAAACTGTTTTTTCACATCTTCCTCAGTGGTTCAGATCATCATGAACAGAGCTGCTGTCCTCCTGATGACTCCACTACTCAGCTCCTCGACTCTTCCCATCAACACCTCAGTTCACAGGAACTGGGAGGTGATGGCAACTTCTGTGGAGGAGATAAAGCAGAGGATGGCATCACACACAGTATGTCCAAATACTCTGTGTTGGTTGATAGTACTTGTTTTTCCTGACTAACATATGTACAACCTAGCTTTTCTTATATGCGATGATCCTGTAATGTGCAAGCTATTAAACGATCTTATTAATTATTAAATGATCATCGTTGATCATTGACCAATAGACTGGAGGGAGGGATGCAACAGCCTGACATTTTGAAGATGTGACATGTGGCATGATCTCATCTCATCGTCCACTACATAATAGCTTTTTGGGAGCTTTCAAACACATTTTACAGTTTCAAAGATGGTCTTTGGCTTCAGATATTTCCGTTTACAGATGAAGATATGAAAAAGCTAATGAATGAACCTTGACTTACATTTTCTGACCTGTTCTCGTTCCCTCCTCCTCTCTGCAGAGCCAGCACCGTTTCCTCTTCTCTCTCTAGAGGACGAAGGGATTTTCACCACATCATCTTCAGCAGCCACGACGCCACAATCCCAAGATACAACAATACAGGAAGTGAACATCCTCCCAAATGAAGCATACCCTGAGGACGAAGGGACAGCCAACACAACAGATGCATAAGAGACTGTTGAATAGAAGAAAACAAGAGAAAATATTTATTTTTGTATCACAGATATTTATATATTTATGCTTTTGTACATAAGTGTCTGATTATACTGTATATAAGGTTATTTTCATATTGAAAAAGACTCTATTCACGCGTCCCCCCTCACCCTCGCTACGTCATGGAGAAAGGGAGTACCATGTTGTGATGATGTCTCCAATTCCTGGGGAGGGAAATAAGTTTGAGATGTTATTCCTCACGTGAAGATCAGTCAGGGGAGCTTTTCTATCTGCGGGGGATTCCTCTCACTTCAGCACTTCATGTCTAGACCCTCACGTCATTCCTCATGGATATCCTCCATCCTAAATGTTTGGACCTTAGGTTCTTAGCTTTATGTACAACAGAAACAAAGGGACCATTCAAACCAGTCTGATGCTGTAATTATGAGGTGCTTCATTGCTGTTTAGTTCTGTTGCTTTGTCATGTTTTCAAAATACAACTGTCTGTCATTTTGTATAGCAGTAACACAAATGTATTATGCATTGCTCATCATTAACAAACTATTAACAAGTGTATGCAACATAAATCATTCTGTTCCAGTAGTGTACAAGAGATTATATATTGTATAGTTATTTATTTTTTGGATTTTGTTACTTTTTTAAAATCACTGAATGGGAGAGATTCTGGAAAATATCTTTAACTCAGTCATTGATAAGCTGAACTGTATACTGCAACCACTTCTGTGTTTACTCATTTGCTGGTTACCAAATGACTGCCAGGTGAGGGCGCTGGGACAGGTGTGTCAGTATTATTCCTCCCTCACAGGTTGGTGCATAAGTATTAGTCTTTGCCAGAGACATCTGCAATTGAAATGAAGGAGATCCTGAATCTACACTCCCTTTTATGAGTGCAGCCGTTCTGTGGCTGCACATGCTGGAGCACTATTGCATGTAAATAAAAGCTTATGAAATCTGACTAGTGTTTGGTGCATCCTTTCAATCTTGGAATATTTATGTGTGGTAACTACAGTCTGCACACTATGATTACAAAGCTTTTTTGCTGTTTTTACAGTGAAAACAAATAATTTGCTGTGTAATTTCCCTCTACAGATGTGTCAACTTAGTTTTAACATCCACTCTTGTTGGAATAAAGACACCACTACCACCACTAATTTTCATTGTTTCTCCCACTGCTGGATTCTGCAACACCCTCAGAGCAAAAAAAAAAAAAAAAAAAAATTGTGATGAGTTCAAGTGCCATCTAGTGGAGCAAAAAACACATGATTCTTCAGTTGGCAGCAAATACAAATGTCTCCTTATAAACTTTATTAATCAATTTTGTATTTACAAATACATACATATTCTAACAATTCTGATATGAAACATTGGTATTTACAAAATAGCTCTTGGAAAAAAACAGATTCTGTACAGTACAACCTGATATAAGTTAGTAAATTACATTGGTAGGTAACTGTGCAGAAGGTTTCTTAACAACCCAGAATACATTAAATTCAAGTTCTAAACCTAAATTTAATTTTGTTTTACAACCAGTCGGTTCCACGTTTCAAACAAAGAGCTTAAAAGGACGACATTTTCCTGTCACCTTAAAATCAAAAAAATTTTGAAATACTACATATGATAACTTTGACATCATACATATGCCAATTTGAGATTGAAACTGTAAACATGTAAACAACAAAAATCACCACCAGACAGACGTGGTGTCAATTCAATGTAGAAACCGTTCACCAGGTGCCTCCTGAGCTCACATTTAGAAGAACACCACATCTCCAATTAAAAAAGAAACTCTTTGCTTCAGAACACCAGTTCATCAAAATGCAGCACGACCTCTCCTCACACAGCCGAGCTGCCGTCATGGCCCAGAATGTGGCTGATGTTGTGGGCAGGACGATTGGGCTGCTTGCCAGAGTCAGCAGACGAGGTGTTGGAGAGAGACAGCAGGGGAGACATCGGCATGGCCGAACCATCAGTGGGCATGCCTGTGGCGATCTCAGGGAACAGTGACGTGAGGCTGAAGTTGGATATGTGAGGGGTGATTCCAGATGAGTTGGCAATGGGCATTGGGGGCATATCTGGAAGCAACGGGAAGCTTGCCTGGCCAAAACCCACAGGGCGAGGAGGGGAGAGGATAGAGCCAAAGCGGTTATTGAGTGGAGGAGCGCTGCCCTTGTCGGCACTCGGGCTGGTAAACATTTGGTTGGGAAAGTATTGGAGGGTGACATCGCTGGGAAGGCTGGGGTGAGCAGCTGGTGAATAGGAAGGGTAGAAGGAGGGTAAAGTGTTCTGGGGCTCCACGGGGAGAAGCGACGGCGTACGGGAGGCGTTGGGCTGGCTGACTGGAGGGATGAAAGTGGAGTTAGCATTGATGGGAGGTGGAGGATTCATCCCTCCCTCGGGAATAAAGGGGAAGCCAAAGTTTTGTGTTAGGTGCTGGTCAGGAACCAGGTTGTTGTCACTTGGAACCTGAGCACTATCCGCCATAAAGCGAACAATAGTGCTGCGACGTGCCTCTCCTCCAGACTGCGGTCTGCTCAGCAGCACCCCGCCTCCTGAGGGCAGAGGCAGGTGGCCCTCAGGCTCAAAGGGGTTACTGTGTCTCAGAGTACCTGATCGAGCTCGGTCGCCCGGTCGCAGCTTGGTGGGCTGAGCATCTCGAGCGATGTGTCGAGAGTGCTGGCTGACAGCAGTGGGTGGTCTGGAGGGGGCTGAGGAGCGCCCTGGCTCAGAGGTGCTGTGTGGGGTTGGAGGGTGGGGGAGACCTGCGCGCACACCTGGGCCTCCATGCATATTACTGCTGACCTGAGAAATGTGGCTCTTGTTGCCCTCTCCAAGCCGCATAGCTGGGGCCTTCTGGGTCTGGGGCACACTGGGGCTGGAGGCCTTGGCTTGTATGTCTCCTGAAGAGCTTCCAGGCACACAGCTGTACTCCATGCTGACTGGGGGACAGCACTGCACTCGCTGGTGGTTGCTCTGCTCAGGCAGGTGGGGGGAAAGGAGGCTTTGCATGAAACTCTGGTGACAACCTTCCTGCTCCCGGGGCAGCGCTGGTCCAACCTGTACCCCCTGCGAGCCGGGATGAGCCGTACTGTAGCCGCCACGATTCCTGCCATCTGCTGGAGGGCCAACACCCATCCTGAACCCGCCTTGCTGCTGTCCCTGAGGGCCCCTCTGGGATGGCGGCACTGACTTTGCTGCCATGTCACTCCCACGAGACACCTGAGCCTCAAAACCACTGAGTTGATGTGCTCCTCCTCCTCCTGCTCCCATGGCCTTGAACGGCGGACACTCCGAGACCCTCTGAACATCAGCGGACACTGGGTGGTCAGAGGGCAGGCGATTCTGTGGATTGTGCGCAATGTTGGCTTTCCCTCGTGATGTGTCCAGGTAACCGCGGAGGTCTGGTTGCTCCTGTGTGGCACCGCGGCCAGGCTGGAGGTGGAGACCCATGCGCTGTTGCTGTTCACCACTGGTGGAACTTTTACCGATGAGCGCCTCCGCAGAGTAGTTGGACACACGGTGACGTTCCTGACGTGACGGTGCGCAGGCCAGGTCAGACGAACGGGACACAGGATTGCTGGGAGGAGAGATGAGCTGCTGTTCCAGAGTCCTCGAGCTCATCATCCTCTGCATAGCATTATGGTCCTGACCAGGCTGAGGGAGCGGAAAAGTCAAAATGTTATTTTCAAACAAACATCCCGTGTATTATTCCAAGTCATCAATCTGTGCTTTTAGCTGGATTATCATTAAAAAAAAATCATTCAACCATGAATGATGCTGCACCCATTCAAAACCACAGTTCCCAAATGTGTACAGACGGACACACTTTAAATTGAAAACACTGACAACTGGCAAGTTACTACAACAATTTAATTGTGTTTCATTTTAAATTACTTACAACCTTGAATTTTCATTCCTCTGTCTCTGCGGTTAAAGCTGCAGAGCTCCCAGGGAAGCATTTTGTTTTTGTTTTTAGGATTTTTTTTTTTTTTTTTTGGCTGTGGCTTTATAAATATGGTCTGCTGTGGTGGACTGTTACAGCTCAGCCTGTATAAGTGGAACACTGTTGATGGCCACAGTGTCAAATAGGTTAGACGGATTTACCAACCAGTGCCAAAAAATACCAACATGCCAGTTTTAGCTTGTTTTAACCCATCTGACTGCACTGAAAGACATGTCACACCTGAGGTAGTGATAAATTTCCTTCATGTTATCATAATCAAGTACTTAAAGTAATTAGAAATGGCCTTTACAAGGTACTAGTATTCAGTATTTGTGTATACACACAGAGGGTAGACAACTCTATCAAGTTGTGAACAGCCAATGTCTCACGTGGTTTAAATTGTATTGAACATTAATTAATTTTCAAATGTACTAAAACTTAACTCTAATAATGAAAACGAGACAAGATACAAAGATCAAGCAGGTGACGATAGGTAAGTAGGATCCCACTGTAGTGTGTTTTCACTCTTATTGAATCACACTGTCTACCATGTAACACTGACCTTGAGGTGCTCCTGCTGAGCCAGGTGGCTGCTGTGGTGCGCCCTGGTGCCTGCTGCCTGAGCTTCACAGCTCTTCTCCTGGTGTCTGAAGTGCTGCTGTTGCTGCTGCTGGATCTGCTGCTGCAGATGCTGCTGGTGTCTGGAGTGGGAGCTCTGCTGCTGCTGCTGTAACTGCTGCTGTTGGTGTTGTTGATGCTGTGTCTGTGGCTGTTGTTGATGTGCCTGCGGTTGGTGATGAGACTGTTGGTGTTGTGTCGGCTGCTGATGCTGCTGTGACTGTTGGTGTGACTGTTGTTGGTGCTGCTGTGACTGCTGCTGTGTGTGCTGCTGATGCTGTGTCTGTTGTTGTTGTTGATGTGAGTGTGGCTGCTGCTGAACTCCAGACTTTTCCAGGTGATGCTGCTTCTGTTGCAGGCCAGCAGGTGAAGCAGTCTGACTGCCTCTGACAAGTCCACGCTTCTTCTGCACATGCTGCTGCTGCTGCTCCTGCAGCGCCCTCTGGTGTAGTGAGTGGCGCTGTGCGGGGTCAGGCTGTGTCAGGTGGTGCTGCAAATGATACAGATGGTGTCTCTGTTGCTCTTGCTGCTGCTGTTTCATGTAAAGGTTTCCTCCCAGGTGCTGGCCAGGCTGGGTTGCAGCATGCTGTGGATGACCCTGGGGCAGATGAAGCACACCTGGCTGGTTCTGCTCTGGGGGTCCTTGAGGAGGGCAGTGTACATCTGTGGGCCGAACTACTGGGCTCATGAAAGCGTTTGTGGAGAAGAGGGGGCCTGTACTTTCTGAATTAATCCTTGTCATGACAGCAGCAGATGTGGGGGGCAGCTGTCCTACCATCATCTGACTGTGGTCTGGTGCTTTCACGTCCATATGGCTAACAGTAGTAACTGATGGAGGGCAAGGCTTGGGCCGTTTTCCAGTGTTGAGCATCACCTCCTCCTGGGCCTGCCGCTTGGAGATAATCTTAACTTGTCGCTCACCCACACCAACTCCAGCCTGAGCCCTCATCAACGCTGTCTTTAAGGGGGTGTACTCATTCAGCTGGGCTGCACCTGAGCAGGGTGAGAGGGCGTTGTTTGACGGTTGGGATATGTGGGCGGAGGTCCCAACAGGTGAGGGAACTGAGCCCTGTTGGCCAGCCAGACTGGGAGAGCCTGGGTATGGTTGCTGACTGGAGCTGGGCCTGATCAGGTTGTTGACACTGAGGCTAGTACCGCTCTGAGATGAGCTCTGCGAAGGGACCTGGGGGAGAGACTGAGACTGGGAGTATGAGATGTTTTGTGGATGTCTGCTTCCGTTGGGCCCACTGACAGACCCCTCCCCAGCCTGTCCTCTGACAGATACCTGGACAGCAGGTTTAACTGTTATTGTGTCCATGGGTTTAGTCACTTTTGTCTGCTGTCCAGCTGAGCCCCTTTCTTTAGTGCTGGACACTGGTGGAGTTTTTGGGTGCTCCCATGTGGCTGTGGGGGGGTTTGCTGAAGCAGTGTTGTCCCCAGAGCAGCCTCCACTCCGTCTTCCTGGACTGTCCTGTTCAAGCATGGCCAAGGCCAACATTTCTGCCTGCTCAGAGGTGAATGTAAATGTTCCAAAGGAGCCAGATGATGCACTAATACCATGGCCCTGGGGAAGCATGGATGCCACAGAGAAACCTCTGCCTCCCCCAGCCCCTGTAGACATGGGAGAATCTGTCTGTCTGCTAGAAGTCATAGGATGCTCTATAGTTTGATCGTCAAGGTTAGTGTACACCTGCTGAGATAGGGCAAAATCCTTTCTCGAGGAAGTATCAGAAGTTGCTGCCACCAAGCCCTCTTTTTCTGTTGCTGTGGAGTGTCTCTCTACCAGAGCCTCCCTGTCTCCTCGAGGGACCTGGGATGGTTTGACTTCAGCAGGGTGGCAGGGGGAGGGGTTGGCCATATTCACATCAGCCTGCTGTGTTGGAGTTCTACTGGTAGTGACCACTTTCCTAAACTCTGAGCTTGTTGTAGGAGCTGTAACAGAGCTGTGGGCTGCAGAAAGCGCAACAGTTGTGGACACCAAGGGTGAGGACTTGGTCTGAGACACAGACACAGGTTTATTACAGGGCAGAGGACCTTGGCTATTAGATCCCTGGGGGTGACATACTGAAGGTGATTGGGTAGCCTGATTCAAAGGTACTGGTGCACCCGCTGTGAGACTGCTGGTGCAGACTGGAGTCATATGTGCTGTGGAAACAGTGGTGGAAGTGCACTGAGTCTCAGTGGCACCTGCAGGGCTGACCACAGATCTGCTCTGTCTTGAAACACCAGTGGTGACAGCTGACGTACTTTGTGTTGTGCCAGTTGCTGAACTGGTGGTTGCCTGTTTAACCTCTGGAACTGACTGTTTGACTGGAGCTGAGTTGTTGCCAGATACTACAGCTGGCTGACTCTCAATGGCCATAGCTGCACTAACTGATGGCTTGACTGATGTGGCACTGGTAGCTGTAACTGCAGTTGCCACACCAATAGTGTTAGTATGACTGAATATAACATCAGTCTTAGCTGCACTGACAGAGCTTTTGCTCTGCGGACAGGCCTGACTGAGTGCAGTTGACTCATTAGAGGAACTACACACATTCATTATCTGAGTGTTCTGCGAAGAGGTGACATCTGCTATAGCGTCACTACAATCTGTAGTTGTGACGGCTGTGGTACAAGTGGGGGGAATGTCTGTGACTTTTACAGTTGAGGACTGTAAAACTTGAGATACTGTAACTTGAACGGTCTGGCTTTCTCCTGCAGCAGGCACTGGCTTGGCTGGAACAACAACAGCAGGCTGAGTGCTACTGAGCTCTTTTTTCTTGGCTGGTTTAGTCCTTTTAGGTGTTGCCCTCTTTGTATTCAAAGTTGTACGAAGCCTCTTTCCTGTAGGCTTAGAGCCAGTAACCACAAGTCTGGATTTGACTGGATTAAAACAAGGGACCTGTAGCTGCCGGGCAGGTAAAGCAAGTGAGGTTCCAGGGACGGATGCTGGAGCAGGAGGCTGCTTCTGCTGGACTACTGATGATTGGGCAGCTGGAGGCTGACCATTGTTCTGGCTAGAAATGGTAAGTGGAAGGCCCTGAGAGATGCTCTGATTGAGACTGCTGAGTGCCCCTAAACTGTTGAGGGCCACATTAGTAGTTGGTTCCTCAGAGGTGGTGGGCTGGACCAGCTGGAGTGTACTCTGGCCACCCTGAGAGCTGGGTTTGTCAGAAGTCTTCATGGGCTGCAAGGCAAACACCTGGCCATTCACAGTGATAGTCTGTGGGGTTGGAGGAACTGATGGGGAAGAAGAGGCCTGGGTGACCTGAAGAGGATGGCTCATTTGAGGCTGAGTAGGGCGTGGGAGAATGTGCACCAGCTGCTTTCCCCCAACACTCTGTAAGGGAGTGGCAGGCGTTGAACTGCTGGTTGTGGATATTTGAGTGGACACGACTGCAGCAGGCACAGCTGAAGGCACCATGCCAACCTGAGGATTCTGAGGGGCAGGTGTAGCCTGATTGGGTGCCTGGATAATTACAATATGCTGACAGGGTGTCTGATTGGTTATTTCCTCCCTTACAACTGACTGGGTTGGGCAAGTGCTGGCCTGCTGCAGTATGACCACACTTGGGTTGTTAGTGTTCTGTGGGGCAGTTACAGCTGTGGCTGTCCCTCCAGTTGGGTTGACCTGCAGCACCTGCATGGTCTGAAGGAGGGGCAGCACGGTGGCCTGTGGCTGGGGAACCAGGGCAGGCTGAGGCTGAGGTATGAGGGCAGTTGGAGGATGGGGAACCAATGACGCTGGCTGAAGTACAGCAGGCTGGGGCTGTGACACGATGGCAGGGTGGGCCACCACAGCTGGCTGGGGTACTATTGCTGCGCGGGGGACAACAGCACACTGAGGTTGGGGGGCTAGGACAGGCTGAGGCTGTGCCTGGTTCAGGATTGCAGGCCGGAGTTGGGGTGGTCTCTGAAAGGGCTGTGCTTGAATGTGGGCTGTAATGGGTGCTTGCTGTACAGGCACATGTGGTTGCATCTGTATTTGAATGGGCTGAACAGATGGTTTGTTACCAATTGGACACACAGTCACCTGCTGGACAGCCTGGGTGGTGTTGATGACCTCTGGGGTAGGGAGACTCTGGCAGACTGGCTGCACTGTGTTCCCTGACATCTGCAGGGTTGTCCAGGTAGTCTGTGTGCTGCCTGCCGCTCCTACCCTAAGAAGGGCTTGGCTGTTGGGAATAGTCGTGTAACTTACAGTCCTCATGGCAGTGTCCTGTGTGACACAAGGGCAAACCTCTGAAGTTGCTGCTCTGGATGTGGTTGTAGCCTGGGTAAGTGTTGTGACATTGGACACAGGCTGAACAGGGCTTTCAGTGGGGGGCTGTGAGGATGAAGTGGCTGTTATGGTGAGGTTCGGGGCTGGAGTGGCAGGCTGCGATTGCTGAGGCAGGGCTGAGGTGGCTGCAGGGATCTGAAGGGTGATGTAAGACACAGAGGGTGGAAGAGTGGGAGCTGCAGCTGGTGTCTCCACCACACACTGCTCTATCATTCTCAGGCCTGGTGTAGAATGGGTGGGAGTGGCGGTCGACCCAGGAAGAAGCGTAGGGGTGGAAGAAGAGGTATTTACTTGCAGCAGGGCTCCATTAACCCTCAGCCTAGCACTGACCTCTGAGGGTGACTGAAGAATTAATGTATCAGAAGGCTGTTTCGCTGGGCTAGTCTCCTTCCCTGCTGGACACATCACGCTGCCGTTGGAATAGACGATGATCCCCTTTGGGAGTTGATGAGTGGGGGTCACCTTTGCAACCTTGGCACAGCGTTGTTTGCCCTTCCAGTGAATAGTGGGGTCTTCTAGAAGGCTAATATCATGGGCTTTAAGGAGCTCGATGTAGTGAGCGCTCTCCCTCCTCAGCTCCTCCAACTGACGCCGCAGCCGACGAATCTCCTCAGCTACACAGAGAACAAGCACACATGTAATCAATCAAGGGTACTTAGTCCTATGTTAATGATTCTAAGCAAACACGTCGTATAGCCACACTCTCATAACTTTAAGTATAAACTATGATAAAAAACAATGTGTGAAGTGTGGAATGGTTAAACTTACCCTGGACTTTATCTCCTCCTTCCAGAAGCATTGTATCATTTTGTTTCTTCAGTTCAGTGATGTAACGAAAAGCCTGATCCAAAATCATGTTCTTACTCTATAGATAAAGGGATATAGGTCTGATGTTAAAACGTGCCACACAATAGTTAACTGGCCTGTATGGACGCTAATTTCATCATAACATGTTGCTGATAAGGCAAAACAGTAATGCCAGGTTGTCTCTTACCTGTTTAAGTGCCTGGGAACAGGGCAGAAGATTACCAATGCGGTTAATCCCTGCATTAATCTTCTCTTTCCTGTGTCTCTCAACTATATAAAGAAAAGACAGACAGTGACCACCATTTAAAATAAACAGTAACAATAAAACAACATTAAATCTATGTACACAAAGCAGCAGTGTTTGAACAGAAGCAACAGGAAATATCATTTCACCTGCATTGTGAGATTCTTTGTTTTTCTTCTTTCTGCAAAAATTAAAATAAAGGTTTACATTTCATAAATTACAACGATGTGTATATTTATCCAAGTGCCTGTGCTGATAATTTGGTTAAAACAAACATCCTTACTTGGGTTTACGACCAGGTGTCTGAGTTTCAGTCATCTCTGGCATCCTGTACGAACAGTTGCCTATATGATAAGGTACCAGTCAACACATTTAACAGCTGGTCCTTAAATCCTTTCCATGCCCGTGCTACAATGAAAACACAAAACATCGGGACACAGTATGAATTTTGAATAAGTATAACCACACCAGACAACTATAAAACATTAAAGATGCGCTCAGGTGCAATTAGTCAGCAAGAATGTTCTCATATAATTTAGTAAAACAATAGCTATCAGACAGTCAAAGACCTTGTAAAGCTGCACTGAGCCTGTACTACAACTACTCGATGCTAACAAGCTAGTGTAGATTAACCTAGCTTTACAGCTAACCTTAACTAATTAACTTGCATATTACAGCATAATTACAGAATGTTTGACGAATGACACGAACACCTGCGAGCCCTGCTTTAGGTTGACAGTAAGTGCTGTTCAGATAATTACCCCGTTATTTAACTAGCAAGAAACTAGCAACCTGAGCAATTACCCCTTCGGCTAGCTTTCTTTTAGCTAGCTGGCTAACAGCTGCCTTAGCTTACCGTTACCGACATAATTATCAAGAAAATGAATGGCGCGTTTCCTCGCGTCCCTGCTTATAAATGGTTGCTAATGGATGATAGTTTCAACTAACCTCTAGCCTCGGCATTTTGGAGACTGTCTGTCCATGCAAGAACTTTGAGAGTGGAGGCTAACTGTTAGCTAGCAAAGCATTCAACTCAACTCATCTCTCAAAACAATCTCAATACACCGAACTTAGTGTAGTAAGAGGAGGGCTCTGAGAGCGCTGACAGCGAATAGCATTCCAGATTTGGGAAGTCTCAGCCAATCCCGACGTACAACAGGGTATCCAGGGGCAGGTTTACAAGAATGCATTTAGACATTATTGGTGTATACCTTTATAATCAGTGTATGATTTTGGACAAAATTTCGACCATATTTCTGTGTACTTAGTAAATAGTTCACCATTTACATGTGCAAGAATAATACAATTAGCAACACATTTACTGCAAATAGTAATTCCTTTATTTAGACGTTAAAAAGTCTTACAATATAGAGCTCCAGAAAAGATAAAATTCTTCAAAGAAAGGAAAAACATGCTTATACTACAGTGGAGAGGACACAACTCTCCTTGCATGCAGAGGGGTCAGAGCTTCCTCGGGGTAAAACACTGTTCAAAAGACCATTCCAAAATTTCCAAACTAAATGCAGAGCTTCAAAAATTAACAAAGGTGTGTGTAACAACAGAAGCTGACTGAGGCAGGAAGTTTGAGATTTCTGCAAGGTGGCTACATAAGGTGCCAAAGGTGTTTAAGGTAAGATGTCTCAAAACACCTCCATGCGTTTAGAGACACACATCCTCACACACCTTCATTTTACTATTGAAAATAATGCCCAAATCTAATCCCAAACAGCCAATCTGTTGTTATTTGAGCATCCCTCACAAGACATTGTGGAGTGCCTTTCTCAGAAACACATTCAATAAAATGACATTTTTGTTTCTCTTATTTCTTAATGTTTTCATTCTTAATAGTAAACCCAGGAGAACCTCTGAACCATTTGCCATCTCAATGTAAAAAATAAAAATAACAGGTGAAGGGGAATTAAATTAACAGGCTGGAAAATAAAGTTATTCAGAAATTATCAGTGGTGACCACATCTCCCCACCACCTCAAAACCGTTCAGCCTTTCTTGCGCCTGTACCGGGGGGTTACATTTCTGCTTTCCCCCTCTGGACATGACATTTCAACAAACTGGTCAGACAGTTCCCATAAATCCCAGGGTTCAGGTGGCGAGAGAACAGAGTCGTGACTGTTCCACGGAACAACTCAATGCATCACTCCAAGCTGACCAGCTGTGACTCGTGCGTGTCAGTGATGGTCTTTCAAACACTTTTACAGCTTCAAACCAACTGTTTTCTTTTGCTCAACAGTATAGATACGTCCCCATTAGCTTTGAAACCGCATAAAAACAACTCAAACACAAACAGTATGATTTGCAAACATCGCACCTCCCCCCTTCACCAAGTCTAAAACTGTCAGAAGTTGGCAAATTTGTCAATAGGAGCACTTTTGGATATTGAGCTTTTTGTTATGTTCAATTATCTGTATGAGGGAAAGGGAGGAATAAAATATGCAAAAAATCAAAGGGGACCCCTTTGCAAAATAAATGCAGCATTTTTTGTACTTTAAATTTGTTTTCTCTTTTTAGCGTCCTTTGAAGAAAGTGTTGAATGTGTCGACCCTGGGGCATTTGTCACAGTTCTGTTTCTGTGGAGGCGGGCACATCTGTGCTCTTTCCAAATGCTGTGCCCCTAATCTGCCTTCTGAAGCTCCCCGGTGGGCGGTGCACATGGGCTGCGCAGACTCTTCTGCAACACATGGGCATCTGCAGGCTCTATCCTCTTGTAGTAATTCTTTTTTGTTTCAATGATCTCAAAGCCAAACTTCTGGTAAAAGTGAATGGCTGACTCATTGCTGATCTGAACATGACTGCGAAGATGAAAGGAAGACATTTAGTTAGTGGTCGAACAGTCAGAAGAATTGCTCAAGTAACAATATAATGAACTGATGTTTTCACACAAGGGCTGCATTTAGACACTCACAGGTAAATGTTGTCAAATGTGCCATCCTTCTCACAGATGTTTAGCACATGATTCAGCATCTTTGTACCTGGTGAAAAAGACAAAGGCAACGTTTGAAAAATGAAACACAAGATCACAAGGTGCATTGAAGCATCTTCAAGAAAAGTTAAGCTCCTTACCAATTCCAAGCCTACGGTAGGGTGCTAGACAGCCAAGTGTCATGATGTACAGTCTCTTCTGGTTCTGAGAGTGGTCCACTCTGCAGCACACAGCACCCACTGCAATGTCATTGAAGTATGCTGCAAGAAAAAGAAGAGGTAAGAACACACTAATGGAAACAGACTTATGAATATCATATTCTGCCAATAGATCACCATAAATCTTACACACTGGTACTTTAAAAAAGAATACTTCTGATACATGTGGTTGTTAAATCCCCTACATTTCACTGACCAAGGACTGAGCACTGTGAGTGATTTTCCCATCTAAAATTTAGTGTCACCAGAAATGTATTAGCTTCATGCTTTTTGAAAGATTTCTTAAAAAATGCATGTGGGAGTAAGTAACATGAGTGATGTTTCTTACCTAACTTCGCAAGCTCTCCAACTTCCAGTACGTCTTTATAAAACTTGTCATTGTAGCTGACAGGGAAGATGACCTGGTTCAGGCGTTTCAGTTGCTTAATGTTATGGGGCGTAACATCCCCCAGCTCGATCCGGCTACTGGAACAAGAGCAAAACGGTCAAATGACTGACAACAAGTACACAGTTACATGCAGGATAATCTGACTCAAATGGAATAAAGATGCAATGCAGCATCTTGGGTAACTTTGTGAGCTACCTTAAAACTGTTAATTATTTTATCTAAGAAAGGTCATGTTCAGCTTAAGGAAAACTGTGACAGACATTTTTCACCATTTTGTAGACAAACCAGTTAACTAATGTGAGTAAATAATTGGCAAATTAATTAATTTTAATTCTCTTAAAGTTGCAGCGTCAAACTAAATTTAAAGTAAAATCAGTAAAATCAAATGACCACCAATCCAGATGTTGTGCAATCTTTGCCACTGACCCTCAAATGTCATAAAGCACAGTGGGATGCCACACAGTATTAGCAGGTGCCAAAAGCAATCCACCTAAATCACTATTTTAAAACAAAAAATAAACATAAACACTCCTCCTAAATCACTCTTTCTACAAAAAGTAAACATCTGAAACTGATGATTTTGATATTCTTGCCTTAGGCTTACCGTGAAAATTGATATAGCACTAGCTTGAATCAATTCTAAGAAAACCTAGAAATATGTGTGTTAAAGTGTCTTCCTGAGTGACCCAAACTCAAGACTCCAGCTTGTATGATTGAGGGGTTCACGGTGGTATTTATAGGAGGCTACACATCCAAAAAACACAGCTGTTGGTCACGTGTGTTGTTCAACAGAATACACAGTGCCAGGACCCGTCCACACTTCAAACAGTAACGTCTATGAAATCCTATCTAACAATTAATACAGTTCAGCCTTAATCGACCTCTTGTAACCTGAGAATCAACACATTAGCCAAAAAGACGCTGCTAGTGTGTTACATCAACATGTCAAGTTACACTGATCCAGCTGGCACAAAGTCTAAAGTTGCTGTCGTGTGTAACGTTAATACGGTGGCAGACACAGAGCTGAGCAACATAAACTCAGTCTGCCAGAGAGTTGTCATGTAGCTAACTTAACTTAGTTAGCTGACTTTGCGATTTTGCTGCAGCTGAAGTTTAGCTGAGCCGTTGTCGACTTTGACGCGAACGCACAAATTAACATTATCCGAGAGCCGGGGTCTGCCCATTTAGCTTAGCTTAAGTGGGTTTACTGACTCAGCTGGCCACGAGCAGCTAGCTAGTTAGCTTTGCTTGTGAGCGACCTGAACGAACGGACAAGCGGCTTAAGTCAACGAGAGTATCAGTGCCAGAAGTGTTGCAGTAACTGTTCTGTCGGATGAATGTCTTTATCCTACACCCAAATAAAAGTAGCTTAGCAAGCTAGCTAGCCTCACCGTCTCCTCCCCGCCTCCCCTTGTAGAAAAAAACAGACATGAAAAACTTTACTCGTGCTAAGCTACTTATTCGTATGTCAAAAGCTTACACTCACCCTTTCATTGTAAATAGATATTATCCCTTATTTTCGATGAGGCTGAACTTTAGAGTTGTTTTGGGTAGAAAGGTGGAATTTTGACAGAGTTAGGGTCGGGGATGCCTCCCGTTTTACCCTCCACATGTAGCTAGTTGCGGTGGTTGCAGTTAGCTTAGCCGCCGAACTCCTTCCACGACTGTGTGGGGACTGTCAACCCTGACCCCCGCATGCGCACAAGTACTGCAGCTATATAGTGGATTTTAATTCCCCGAGTTTCGTCTTTCAGGATGCTTTGACCGTCAAGAAAGATAAACTAAGCAACTGCAAAGTGTTAGGTGTGTCTAGTTATATTACATAACGTTTAAACATCCAACCAAGATACTCTTGATTAACCCTTATCTGTGTTGTTGTTGTCAGATTGGAGAGGAGAAGGTTAGAGTTATGAATCCTGGAAGGAAGCACAGCCTGTGAGGCCCTTCACAGGGCGACCCGTTTTAAGCATACACGTTATAACTACTTTCATTTTTGTGTTTCTGTAGTTTTTCAAAATGAAGTCAAAGAAATGAAAAATAAAAACGAAAGTAAAATTTCCCCTTTTTTGATACCCTGTCACGAAAAACAAAATTAAAAACATGAAGTTTGCCTTACATACATAGCCAGACCGCTCAAAATATGTGTAAATAAATATATATATTGGAGAGACAAGATTCATTTTCATTGCCAGATTTCAGATTATATAATAATTAGAGACACTTAGATCGAATAAGTAATTAATCACCGCAAATTGTGACGGCGCCTCCATTTCGGCTCAAACATTGCTGTAAAGATATTTAGCTTGTTTAAAGATAAAGCTCCTTGCCTTGATGGTGTCTCACCCTGTCAGAAATTAAATGTAATGTCAGAAATTAAATGTGATACTCCCTTGTTCTCTATAGCCGCTTTAAGTACGTGCTAAGTTATTTAGGACTTTGTAATATGTAAACATAGTTCTTAAATATTACTATTATTTTTTAAAGAAAGATTGTTATTAAAACATTTTTACAAGCGTCCCCTTCACAAGACAGGACCTTATGATTAAATAAAAATGCAAGAACCACTTGCATAGGGTGTGCATGTAATATATAATGCGAATGTAATAATAATAATCCCGGGGAACCTACAAATTGTTCAGAATTTTAGTCACAAACATCTACTGTCTTATTTACACATCACATATCGGGATCTCATTCAAACAGTCTGACACAATCCCATAGATGCAGTTACACATAGTTTTATAAATGGAGGTAATTTTGAATTAGTTTATACAGGAAAACTATTATAATCTAATATATTGTATTATATTGGTAATCATTATATTTCAAACTATTAAGCATGCCTGGAGGGAGCCAGATAGGAAAGAATTTAATTGCCAATGACTGGTCCATTGTAACTATTGTGCATATGACAATACAGTACTTGAAAACTTGCTCACGCTCTGAGTTGTGCCTGCTGTAGACTGATACTGATCTTGAGTTATCGATCCCGTATGTTCTCCGCTTGAAAAATCTTTGCTCTCGTGCCGGGGCGGATCCAACATGGCGGCGGTTGCAGGGGCCCAGCAGTAAAAGCGAGCAGCGAGTGAATGAAGTCAGCTGATCTCAGTCTGCTGTCACGCATCGCAGCAGCCATCGTTTCTCTCTCGAGGCAAGCCAGTGACCGACCACTACACTAACAGACGGTAACGGCTATGTTTTTATTTATCTGTGTCAGACATTTTCGATATTATAAACCCATTTTGGCTTCGTTGTGTGTTGGCAGTGAAATATCTTTGCTCCCCCCGCTGCGCCAAAACGTCGGAGCCAGCATTTTTCAGCCAGGCCGAGAGACCTGTCTTGCTATCGTTTTCATAATACCGAATAACCTGCGGAGCTAGCTAACCTTATTTTTACCGTTTAGACAAACTGGGATTTACAGAAATGTCCGTTCATGGGTTCTGGTGATTTTAAACTCTCCTTCCGGTGTCAGTTAAACTAGCTAAGGTGCACATCGAGGAACGCTATCAAACTGAATATACTGCACTGAGATCAGAGCTCCGGCCGTCATGTATCACATAACAGGGTATTTTTGTGTCATTTAAATACAATTCGTGTGCCTTTCTCCATTAGAGCAGCATCATTTAGCTGAGTTTTATGTGACAGGAGTCTGCAGTTAACACGAGCGTGTCAGGGTGTTTTTCGCCGTCATGTCACTTATATGTAACATTTCTGAGGTTATTTCTGCACAGACACCAGCACCTACATGGACATGCATCCTCTCAGTCTTGTTGTAGTGTTGTCCTTTAGGCACAGACAGACAAAATGCCTTATTCAGCCCTAAAATCATACTTGTCTCTGCCTGGTTTTACATGCTATATTTCCATTCTGACACCTTTAAGCTGTCATTTGGTGACAAGAGTTGGCCATTCCCACCTTTCTATACTGCCTTTAATGAATCAACCAGCATGACCTCTAAGGTCAGTCTAATGACGGATAAAATGATCTTTCGTATGCTTTATGCTCATTTTCTGTGGAGGATCAGTGTTTCCACACTCAGTCTTGATTTGTACTTCCCAGTTTTGCACCACGCTCCTTTTCCACTTCCTCAAAGAGACTCATACAGCCGGACCGGCCAGTCATGTGCCAGGATCATATGATCAAGTGTCATGTCAGTTGGTGCAACCAGGATTATAACAAGGGAATTTGACCCCAACTGTTCGTAAAGAGGCTGGTATCCAGCATGACTATGATATTACTGTCTTAAAGGGCTTATTTTTTTCATCATTTACATGTAGTTTTACTTAGATTTTTGGAGTTAGGATTAATCAAGCTAGTAGAGAGTTGTGAGTGATCTTATTTGAATTAATCATCTGAACAATACACCTTATCTTCAAAGTCAATGCTGCTCTTTGGCGGCTTTTCATCAGGTGTGCATTGTTACTGCATCTGTTCAGGTATATCTGAAGATGAGATGAGATGAGATGACAACAAACATAATTGCTAATTGAAATCTGAAAGATTAGGGATTTTGTAGTTTGTGGTCCCTGTTAGAGGAGCAGAGTGAAGCCTTGGAAGGTGTCACTCTTGTAATTCCTGCATTGACCCATTGGTGGAGCTGCTATATTCCTGCACAGATGGGCCAAGCAGCTGAGCGTAAACAGGAAGATCTGTGCATCAGTGGGAAGGACAAGAAAAGGGCATGGATGTGGAGGACTGTTTGTGTGATACAACTGTCCGATAGAGAATGAGAAATGGCACATTTAAGTAGCGTGAGCGCGTTGATTGATGTGTGATGCATGCAGTATAGCAGGTAAAGACGCTCTTTAACGTGTGCACAGCATCTGCAGTCAGCTCTCTGTGGGGAGGGATTTATGTCACGACTGGTGGCAGCTCGTGTTTGAGTCAGTGCTGCATGTAGCTGGATGGAGTCTAGCAGATATGTGATGTGAAAATATGAGTCCTCTATCCCCTGTGTAAAAAAGACATGTGCACATACAGCATGTGAGACAGAGGACCGCGCTGCTCTGTGGGATTCCCCTCTAATGTTAGCCTGACGCGTCACACTGACTGTATAACTGGACCTGAAGTGTGTGCGCCAAGGAGGAGGAGGAGATGAGAGGGGAGGCCCAGATGAGCCTCCGTGATGCTGAGAAATAGAGCGAGCAGCACTGAGTCGTGAGCGGTGATGCTGCTGTATTTCCCTGGTCGTTTCCATGGTTATAGTGGGAGGTGCCACTGCCACGGTACCAGTACAGTGCCAGGCAAATATTTGAAATATGTTTTCTGTTTAATATCTATTCAGTTGTGTCACAAATCACCCTCTTTACTGCAGAATTTTTATATCACTGGGTGAACTTGACATGCATCATTTGCAAATGATGTCGCATGCAATTCATCGATTTTGCAGAAAATGTGGGGTAAGTATCATATGATATGAGTTGTTCTGTGAATATGAATTTAAATCTGGTTTTGAGATTTCTTTTGTTGACACTGGGTGGTCTCATGTGCAGCTGACTCTTCACAGCAGTGATCAAAGCACTCTTACTGGCAGCTTCTTTAAGGCTGCTAATGAAAGTTCTTGATAATTAAAATGTAAACACAGAGCGTATGCTGTTGAAAGAGGCCATTGCAGAGGAGAGGATGGCCTCTCCTGCAGTCCTCTGGTTCTCCTTTCCTTCAGTTCTCTGTTGCCTGAATCTCCCTCACACTGTTCGTCTCCTCTCTGCTCTCCTTCCAGTCAGGCTAATAAACCTGTGAAGATGGACATGTCCAAGCTGCCCAAGATCAGGGATGAGGAGAGAGAAAGCCAGTTTGGATACGTTCATGGAGTGTCTGGACCAGGTTGGCGCACATGCATAAACACCATCGTCACTATTAAACAAATAACAGAATTACTGATGAATCACAAGCAGACTGCGTGCACATATTTATAATTCTGAGCCGAGACAGGAAATAAAAGAGGGCCGGCTTGTTCAGCAGCTTTTTTTTGGCTTGCTGTGGTTCGATTGTTTAACTGCGTTCAGTCTGATTGTTTGCCTCGTTTGTCGTCGTAGTGGTGACAGCTACAGCCATGGCGGGAGCAGCCATGTATGAGCTGGTCCGTGTCGGCCACAGTGAGCTGGTGGGAGAGATTATCAGGCTGGAGGGAGACATGGCCACCATCCAGGTCTACGAGGAGACCTGTATCCTTTTGAGCCTGTGAATAAAGTAGAAGTGAAAATGCTGAATATCCTGGTCTGATTGAGAGGGATCTATGATTTTCTTTGGACCACTGTGTCCACTGCCCTTCAAAACTCTCTACTTCTCATTCGACTTCTTCCTGTTTCAAATGGTCCATAGCAGCGTCTCGCATATGTAAAAGTTAATATCAGCCGTCCGCACTCTTTTCCTGAGCTCGACTTCAGCCGGCGTGTGTGTTGGAGATCCCGTTCTGCGGACAGGGAAACCTCTCTCTGTGGAGCTGGGTCCAGGAATCATGGGGTCCATCTTTGATGGTATCCAGCGACCGCTAAAGGACATCAACGACCTCACAAAAAGCATCTACATCCCCAGAGGTGTAAACATCGGAGCCCTCAACCGAGACCTCAAGTGGGAGTTTAATCCCAGCAAGAGCCTGCGGGTATGTGACTGACCTCAAACCTTCAGCCTGATGGCTTTAAATCACCAGGTGAATTAATCCTTTTTTTTTTTTTTAATCACTGTCAGGCTGGCAGTCACATCACAGGGGGAGACATCTATGGCATGGTGTACGAGAACTCCCTCATCAAGCACAAGATCATGCTGCCTCCCAGAAACAGAGGCACTGTGACCTACGTGGCTCCACCCGGAAGCTACGACGTCAACGTGAGTCCACCGCACCTCCGTCCTCGGCTGTGAACGATCTGTCAGGTGTTGCTTTGTGTTGATGGCGTGCGTGTCTCTCCGTCAGGACGTGGTGATGGAGCTGGAGTTTGAGGGGGTGAAGGAGAAGTTCACCATGGTGCAGGTGTGGCCCGTCAGACAAGTGCGACCTGTCACAGAGAAGCTGCCCGCCAATCACCCGCTGCTGACCGGACAGAGAGTGCTGGACGCCCTTTTCCCGTGAGTCCCGCATCCTCTTTTTAACCTTTTCACTCGAGACGTGTTGAAAATATTTTACCCAGCAGCACTCTTCCTACATTCTCCTCTCTGTGTGAAGATGTGTGCAGGGAGGAACCACAGCCATCCCAGGAGCCTTTGGCTGCGGAAAGACTGTCATCTCTCAGTCCCTGTCCAAGTACTCCAACAGCGACGTCATCATCTACGTAGGCTGCGGGGAGCGTGGTAACGAAATGTCAGAAGTACTGCGAGACTTCCCCGAGGTGAGTAGCGAGAGCGCCGGCGTTGCATCCCAACTCGAGTGACTTTGATTGGGGTTCTGACGGTGTTGTCTGGCCAACAGCTGACCATGGAGGTGGATGGGAAGACGGAGAGCATCATGAAGAGAACTGCACTGGTGGCCAACACCTCCAACATGCCTGTAGCTGCCAGAGAAGCCTCCATCTACACTGGTGTCTAACTCATTCAGACATACTGTACTATGCTCAGACATTCACTCCTCCTGTTACTGCATACTGACTCAGTTTCTGTTGGCAGGAATCACGCTGTCTGAGTACTTCAGAGACATGGGATACAACGTGAGCATGATGGCCGACTCCACCTCCCGTTGGGCCGAGGCTCTCAGGGAGATTTCTGGCCGTCTGGCTGAGATGCCTGCTGGTGAGTTTGGAGTCTGTGGGAGATTAGAGTTAGAGCTAAAGGCAGATTCAGGCTCCACTATTTCTGGCATTTATAATGAAAAACAGCTAGTGTTGTTTGCCAATTTCTGTTCACGTTTCTTCTAAATGACAAAATGCATTTCTGTAAATCAGGTGTTTTTGTCTTCATCAGCGTCTGCTTTATAAAAGGAAGTATAAGTGAATCTGTGAATTTCACAAACTAACACAATCGTCTTGCGCAACGATCCGCTCTCTGTTCTGTCTTTGAATTCTTTAGTAAATCATAGGAAGATTTTATCAACTTGGATGGATATTTTTTTATTTATAAACTCAAACATTATTCCATTAATCCAGAAGCTAATTAATGCAGATTAATGGCTAATGAAAAGAATTGTTAGTTGCAGCCCTACTTTCAACTGTGCTTCGGTCATAGTGCATTAAATTGTATATTGGATGGCTAAATGGTCACTCTCAGAGGTTAAAATGGCAAGTTACTTGTTGCTTTAGTCTTGTTCTCATTGCATTATGAGTGAATTGGTGCGCAAATGTGAAGACAGTCTTTTAGCTGAATGCGTCACTTGACTTTTTTTTCTTTAAATCCCTGGAGTTGCTGCAGCTTGTGCTTCTTTGTTTTGAAAAAGATTTGTTTTGTGTATCTGCACACAGACAGTGGTTATCCTGCCTACCTGGGCGCCCGTCTTGCCTCCTTCTATGAGCGTGCAGGGAGGGTGAAGTGTCTGGGCAACCCTGAGAGGGAGGGCAGCGTCAGCATTGTAGGAGCGTGAGTACTGATTTATTTTGGCCACTAGAGGGAGACATTACTCTGCACATCTTGTCTGGACTGTATTTTTACATGCAGCTGTTCTTTTTCTCAGTGTATCGCCTCCTGGTGGTGACTTCTCTGACCCTGTTACTTCAGCCACGCTTGGTATCGTACAGGTGAATGATCAAATTCAGACCTCGCTTTGGTTTTGGTGAAGATTTATTGATTTAAGGTGCTCATCACGACACTTTCTCATGTTCTTTCCTCTCTCAGGTGTTCTGGGGTCTGGATAAGAAGCTGGCTCAGAGGAAGCACTTCCCCTCTGTGAACTGGCTGATCAGCTACAGCAAATACACTCGCGCTCTGGATGAGTATTACGACAAGCACTTCCCTGAGTTTGTGCCCCTGCGTACCAAGGCCAAGGAGATCCTGCAGGAGGAGGAGGACCTCGCTGAGATCGTGCAGCTCGTCGGAAAGGTAATTCAGCACATGTATTAGCGTCAAACTAAAGAAGTTACATATTTATTTTTTTTATCTGCTTGTTCAATTTGCCATGTCCCATGTCTCGTTACTCTTCCTACTATTTGTGGTGAGAGTGTCTGTCTGTGTGTGTGTGTGTGTGTGTGTGTGTGTGTGTGTGTGTGTGTGTGTGTGTGTGTGTGTGTGTATATGCATGTAGTTCGGGGTGTGTGTTAGTACATACGAAGGGTGGGAGGGATGGGTTTTTAATGTTGTTCTGTTTTTATTTATATTGCTTTTAACTCTTGTAAAGCACTTTGTGTTGCATTTTGTTGTGTATGAAAAGTGCCATATAAATAAAGTTTGATTGATTGATTGAATTTAATATTTTTTTTAACAGGCATCGCTGGCAGAAACAGATAAAATCACCCTGGAAGTGGCCAAGCTGATCAAAGACGACTTCCTGCAGCAAAACGGTTACACTCCTTATGACAGGTAACAGTGAATCACTGACCGGAGAGGCTGGAGAGAAAGCGTGCATGTAAATCTGATCTGAAATGGCTTGAAATGACCAATCGAATCAACCGATTACTCATAACGTCTGACTTTTGTCCTCAGGTTCTGTCCCTTCTATAAGACGGTGGGCATTCTCTCCAACATGATTTCTTTCTACGACATGGCGCGACACGCAGTGGAGACCACGGCTCAGAGCGACAACAAGATCACTTGGGCCATGATCAGAGAGCACATGGGAGAGATCCTGTACAGGATCAGCTCCATGAAATTCAAGGTGTGTGTTTGTGGGTTTTGTGACTGTTTAAATGTTTGCCAAATGTGTGTGATGTGTCACCTCATCAACCTACCGTATTCTGTGTAATGCCAATACATTCGATCAGGAGTGTCTGCTTTGAGCTTGTTGAGGTGTTTGCTGCAATGAGTGCAGCACAATAAGGAAGAGAAAGGTTAATTTAGTGAAGTTCACTTTAAAGCACAAAATACGCTGCATTGCTTTAACTGTATCTGATGTAATGACCTCCAACCATCAGTTTCCTGTTTTGAAGAGAGGCCTGCCAAGAGGGCAGCATAGAAATGCTGTTACAACAATAAAAACAAGACAAACAGGTTAAAAATGTGTTCCTACGCTACAAGAGTGCAGACAATATCCAGATAAGACGCATAATCAAGCATGAGTTTCCATAACAGAAGCAAAAGAGTGCCATTGTCTAGATCCAGAACCAAAAGTAATCAGCTCTGACTGTTTCAAGTCTGCATTGTTCCAGAAAGTGGGGGTTTAGTTTAACACCTGGACAGCACAGTGACGACCAAAGCTCAAGCAGCACCCACATGGAGTCTGCTCAGGCTTCCTGCTTTCTGCTCACGTTTGTAAGACCGTTTCTTTGTCCATCCAGGACCCAGTGAAGGACGGCGAGGCTAAGATCAAGAGCGAGTATGCTCAGCTGTTGGAGGACATGCAGAACGGCTTCCGCACGTTGGAAGAATAAACCTCTCGCCACCTTTCCGGTTTCCATCTCTGAGCCCTCCACTGCAGAATCACATTCCACCTCCTCGTATTCCCAAAAACCTGCGTGCTCCCCCCGTGCTCCTTTTTTGTGAGTGGTTGCGTGAGTGTGTGCGTGCGCGCATTTTCATGTGGAGGGAAAAGAGAAAGATGTACTGTATTCATTATTATTTGTCGCCTCGTATCGGCCTGCTCTGGATCCTCTGCATGGTCACTGATCGTGCGTGCGTGCGTGCGTGCGTGCGTGTGTGGAGTTAATGTGTGTATGAAAGAGGGATCTCTTCACCCAGTTTCTTCCTATCTCTGTTTACATGATTTCTGTGTGTACCCGTGTTGCTCTTCCTGAAGAGGATTGTTCGGTTGATGTATTGTAATTCATAAACCATCTGTACAGAAGAGTATTGAATATAAATTTAATAAGATCAGTCTATTTATTGCGCGCATTTTTGATGTGAAGGCTTTGTTGTTCTTTCCTTTTGTTTTTATGGTTGTGTTTCATGCTGTGCTGTGTCGTGTACTTTGCTGTGTGAATGTGTAAGAGTCGGACTCCGACGCTCTGCTGTCCAATACTTTCATCATGTCACTCCCAAAGATTAAAACATGGGGAAAAAAGAATGTGTGTGTTTTGTCTGTTTGACCTCATAGTTTCTGACGATGTGAGCTGCGGAACTGGTTTCTCTGCATGTCTCTCATACTCTCCAACACCCTGCCCCTCAGGACAGTTTGTGCATTGAAATCATTTAAAACTGCTTTATTATACTTTTAAAAAGGCCAGAGTTTCATTTAGTGATTGCAACTATTCATTAAAATAGAAAGGAGCTGTTATGATTGTAAAAATATCATGTAATTGTTAAAAAACTCCATAAAAGAAAACACAAAACACTGCAGTAATTTACTCACAAGTATGCGGGAAATAAAAGTGCGTGGCTGTAACTGCAATCAACTTGAATAAATTGTGAGTGAATGAAAGGAAAGGTCATTTTGGAGCTCTTAATGAGTTATGTGATGACCAATTAGCGTCACCAATGTGATGACAACTCCCTGAAGGTATGCTCCCTTTGTTGGATGAGATACACCTGCAACAAGACGCACGAGCAGAGCGTTTCAGTCCTCTGTGGAGTTTCAGGTCTGTGTGGGACAAACTGGTGTTTTTTTTAGGCTTTTTTGTTTTTTTCAAACTCAGTCACGGAGGTCAGAGAAAACAGAGACCCTGGGTCCACTCCGAGCAAGGTAAGTGACTAATAGCAGTTCTGTCTCGGTTAACCCGCATGTGGAGACACGACGAAGGCGCAGGACGCCTGTGCGCTCGTGTGTGAAGACACGTTAGACGGCTTTTACAAATTTGACAGTAATCAGTAATCATCCCGGTGTCGTTTGCAAGACTTGACATCAATGTTTACTGATAAGTCAGATTATCGGCCAACACGATCACAACACAGCCCGTGGGAACAGTTTGGGAGTGAATACTGTGAGTCGCTGTCCTCATTTCTGAAAGCAGAAATGTTTTGGACTTTGTGACACAAATTCGTTCTTTTAACGACATTTTTCCTCCTGACGAAAGACAAACAGTATTAAATGCATGAAAGTGTCTGTTCTTGGCATGACTCCACTTCTTCCAGCGTTGCCCTCCTGTCAAACCAGTTCTGTGGCAGTGATAACGACGGGCCTGCGCGCTGCTGGATCCTGTTTGATTCCATTTATCGCAGAGGTTCAGATCATGTTCCGAAAGTTCAGCTCTCGAAAAACCCACTCTTTACCTCCAGTGGAGAGACTGAAATGTGTGAAATGTCAATCTGCAGCAGGGTTGAAGGGGTTTCACAGCAGCATCTCTTTTTATGTGAGCCGTGCAGAGCAGATGGACCAGGTATCCAACCGGTCAGGAGTGGGCAGTGATGATATTACAGATGAGTCAACATCCCTGATGGATGTCAGGTGGAGCTCTGATGAAGACGAGGTAAAAAAAGAACACTTCACTGTCTGTTAACGTAAAGCTACTGCTGTTTGTGCATGACACTTGGATTAATGGACCCTTCATATATAATTCACGGAAATCATGCAATTCAGCTTTGAAGTGGAAAATCTTTGACTGCCCTCTTGTGGGTCAGACGCATTAGGCCAGGTGTCACCTCACACAGGTGGGGCTGCAGCTGCCTCTGACACAGACTAAGAATGCTGTTTCACATCTGCTCAAACTCACATGTTTCTTACTAGTTTTTCAGTCTTATTCTGTAACACGCAGCTCATAATTTGTTCTTGTTTCTTGCATAAAGACAGAACAAGTCCAGTGTAACTTTACATATGTATATATATATATATGCATGTATTCTCTGATTCAGTCAGTAATGTTCACGTCTTCCAACCAGAGCTCTGACCCTCAGGGACAGTGTCTTGCGGCTCCTCAGACTCCTCTGCCGACCTACAAACAGAGGTTTGATGAATTTAAGAGGCTGTTCAAAGAACTGCCGGAGTCAGAGAGACTCATAGTGGGTGAGTTACAAAGACTTCTCACAGTCATGACAGTCCAGGGTCCAGACGTTTGTTTTATTGTATAAGCTATGACCCAGTATTTAAATTTCACATTTTTAAAAGCTTTGCCCAACCATTTCTATTCCTTAAGAAGACAAAATAGTTTTGCTTTTTTTAAGTTTTGATCTTGTCAAATTGGAAATGCCTCTGAAAAGGTATTTAGACTTTAGTGAAGTGAAAACTATGTCAAAGGAAAACTTCCAGGGTGAGCAGCTCTTTAACGTGGGAGACTTCAGGATAAGGTTCCATCCTAAATAAACCATCCATTTACAAAAAAAAAAGAAAATAATGAAATATACACAAATATACAACGTTTAATGCAGTCATGGTCTCTGGTCAATGACAACGTCCAATCACATGATCGGTGATAACTGGCAGGTGAACTTTGATGTTCTCGATATTTATCTTAAAGGCAGTTTAAAAGGTTTTCCCCTCTCTTGCATTTAGAGTTTCAATGATGATATAGTAAAGCTACACTCTGAAGTAAAATATTCAAATCCAAGATGCCATGTTTTTATAGCTTCACTGTTGCATTGAATGGAAAATAATCATATTTAGACCCTGTAACTCAGCGGGACACAGCTTGCATCTCTGTAAACCACAAGACTTTGACTAGAAATCCACATTAATTTTAAACCTATTTGAGAATAAAGGTCAGTTTATACTGATCATTGAATTATAAGTGGTCACATATTGTCTGAAGCGACCTGACAGAAGATAATTCACACCATCTCTCCACAGTGATCTGTTTCATAGGGTGTCAAAAACACCTCAGGCAAACTCATTTGTGCGGTTGGTTTTCCCTCAGACTACCCGTGTGCCCTCCAGCGGGACATCCTCCTTCAGGGACGCCTCTTCCTCTCAGAGAACTGGCTCTGTTTCTACAGCAATGTGTTTCGTGGTACGAAGGTAATAAGAAGGTGGAGAGTTAAAAATATACAAAGATACAGAGAAATGTACATTTCTAAAGAGAAATGTAAATTTCAAAAGGGAAATGGTTTCAGCAATACAAAATAGAAACCTTAAATATCAAATTTTGGTTTCAGTTCCTCAAACAAGGGCAAAAAAAAAAAAAAACTTGTCAAACTTGCAATCATATGCAACAGTTACAGAGAAAAGCAACCAAGCTGCAACAGGATAAATAAGACAGTTACACTAATTACTACATTTGCAGCAGCCTCAATGGGCCATGTGTTAGTACAGCAATGTCTCATTAACTCACTGCTGCCAGCACTAAGTCCACACCTCTTCTTGGCAGTTGCTCAATCATTATAAGATGTCATCACAGAATAACTCTTGAGCGGATCCGGATGTATCTGATGATGTGGATTCTTTATAGCATGACTTGATAAGCATGTGTGCACTAACTACTGTAACATTTCACCTTGTTTTTATAGATTACACTGACCCTTAAAGATATCATCAATATGACCAGAGAGAAAACCGCTCGGCTCATTCCCAATGCCATCCAGGTCTGCACGAGCACAGAGAAGGTATATTGTTTTACAAGTGAACAGTCATTCGGAGTTTATTTCACATCAGATGAATACATAATCGATTACTGTACATCTTCGCCCTCAGTTCTTCTTCACTTCCTTCTCAGCGAGAGAGAAAAGTTACCAGGGTGTTTTCCGCATGTGGCAAAACACACTGTTGGACAAGGTAAGGCTCTGCTCCAATTACCTGCTGCTACCTGATACAAGCCAGTCTCCTAACTGCAGACTCTCATCTGTACAATCTTCATACTTCATGTGGGAGTAGCCATTATTCATACAGGTTCAACTACTGTGCCTGTCCACAAGACCTACAGTGATATCACGTGTATCTTTTCTGTTGTCCGGTACCTTGACTGCTATGACTAAATGCCTGCCAAGAGCACCAGCGGGTCTGTGACTTTACCCCATTTTACAGCACTTATCTAATCAGTCCAGGGTACATATCAAACTGCCCCCGCCACAGACTTTTCCCTTTGAGGTTATCAGCGCTGTTCTGCTATTGCATGTAGGGTAAAGATCTGCACAAAGCAGCACAGCAGGTTCAATCATGGAGTCCAGCAGACACAAGCTTTTGTTTATGTCCCATTTACTGAGGCACTGTGTTTGGAATAATTGACTGACATATACAGTGCTGTGAAAAAGTATTTGCCCCCTTCTAGATTTCTTATTTTTTTGCATATTTGTCACACTTAAATGTGTCAGATCATCACACAAATTTTAATATTAGACAAACATAACCCGAGTAAATACAAAATGCAGTTTTTAAATAATGACTTTATTTATTAAGGGAAAAAAGCTATCCAAACCTGTGTGACCCTATGTGAAAAAGTAATTGCCCCCTGAACCTAACAACTGGTTGTGCCACCCACAACAGTAATAACTGCAATCAAGCGTTTGCGATAACTGGCAATGAGTCTTTCGCATCGCTGTGGAGGAATTTTGGCCCATTCTTCTTCATAGAATTGTTTTAACTCTGCCACATTGGAGGGTTTTTCGGGCATGAACTGCCCGTTTAAGGTCACACCACAGCATTTCAATTGGATTTAAGTCCGGACTTTGACTTGACCACTCGTCCAGGTCCTGAAGCAGCAAAGCAGCCCCAGACCATCACACTACCACCACCATGTTTGACTGTTGGTATGATGTTCTTTTTATCAAATGCTGTGTTCTTTTTACGCCAGATGTAACAGGACGCACACCTTCCAAAAATTTCAACTTTTGTCTAGTCAGTCCACAGAATATTTTTCCAAAAGTCTTGGGAATCATCAAGATGTTTCTTGGCAAATATGAGACAAGCCTTTGTGTTCTTTTTGGTCAGTAGTGGTTTTCGCCTTGGAACTCTCCCATGGATGCCATTTTTGCCCAGTCTCTTTCTTATTGTTGAATCATGAACACTGACCTTAACAGAGGCAAGTGAGGCCTGCAGTTCTTTAGATGTTGTTCTGGGTCCTTTTGTGACCTCCTGGATGAGTCGTCGTTGCGCTCTCGGAGTAATTTTGGTAGGCAGACCACCCCTGGGAAGGTTCACCACTTTTCCCAGTTTTCTCCATTTGTGGATAATGGTTCTGACCGTGGTTCACTGGAGTCCTAAAACAGGTCTGGCAGTAATCAGGCCTGGGTGTGGTCAGTGAAACTGAACTCAGCTTTCCAAAAAATGTGGTTAACAGTTGACTGATGATTTTTGATGATTTAACAAGGGGGGCAATTACTTTTTCACATAGGGTCATATAGGTTTGGATAGCTTTTTTCCCTTAATAAGTAAAATCATTATCTAAAAACTGCATTTTGTATTTACTCAGGTTATGTTTGTCTAATATTAAAATTTGTGTGATGGCCTGAAACATTTAAGTGTGACAAATATGCAAAATAGTAGGAAATTAGGAAGGGGGCAAATACTTTTTCACAGCACTGTATGTCAGAGATGTGGTTAAATATAAACCCACTGGGTGTCTGCTCGGACACCTTTATTTGGGAAATTGTGTTCACCCAGCACTAGTAAATAGATATACAACAATAAACTATAAAAGCTTAATTTTCTGAAGAAAGTGTAAGCATGCTTCCCTGTGATGAAAACTGCAGGCACAAACTCTGGAAACAGGTTAAAATGTCTTCAAGATTGTTTGTTTGCACATGAGATGTTGTACAGGAGTTGAAGTGAAGTGTTTAGTTGAACTAAAGGATTGAGGATTGAGCACGGATTTCACGAAAGGAGATGTCTCATATTATATTCCTACTTCCTACAGTATTTCAGGGATGTAATTAAAAATGAAACCACCAGCTCATTTAAGACACCTTCATACAAATAGCTGTGATAACCCAACTCTTTGGACTGTAAAAGTAGATTAGATTGTGAACTACACACAAACAGAAAGTATTAAATTCACACAGAACACATGCTGCGCATCATAACTTATTTTTAAGAGCAGACACGCGCGTCAGTCTCACTTCTCCTTTTAATGTCTTCAGCTGCCTGTTCCTGTAGACAGGCACTGTGGCAGTCTACTCACAGGGGTGAGAGTCTGCTGGGACCTGGAGCACAAACACCAGGTATAAAAACATCGCCTTCCAAAGTTCATTGACCTCTCCAGGTGTGGCCATGAGCGCTCATTTCCATGCAGCCTCTAACCGCACGGCGCGCTCTTGACGCTGCGCTCGTCTCGGGGATTAAACTGCGAGCGGAAACGCGTCAAAACCAAAAGAGCATCTCCGGCCGTGTGAATCGTCAGTGAGCCGGACTTTCGACGGGTAGGGCGAGCTTTTATTCACCTTAATCGCGGTGTAAATCTGGGCGGCGCTTCTTCACGCCCCTTCACTCGCTCAAATCCAGGACTTCCTGATTAGTGAGTGCGCGGTGCATCCAGGTCACAGATCAGCGTCTCCACGGCCAGGTAAACGCTCACAGCTGCGGGGAAATGTCCTCTGACAGGTACGTAAAGTCCGCGTGGACGGAGATCAGACTTTCTCTCGGTTTTAGATGAGCTAGAGCACAGCACGCCGTTCCATATGGCATGGACACGTCTTTATGTCCAGGCCGAAAATAATACAGATTTTGTACCATTTTACCACTTGGATCAGCACATCTTGTTGTAATCTTTTATTCCAGCACTGACGTTTCTGCTTATTTCCTCTGAGCACCTGTGCCTGCAGATGTGTTCTTTTTTTTTGTCATATTTATTATTTCTTAGCGATATTTTAAGATTGTGCCTCTCTTGGGTGTTAATTATCTCTCCAGCTGTAGAGAGGGACAGTAAAGTTAAGTTGTGTGTCACCCATGGAAATAAGACTATTGTGCTATGTTGAGGCTTCGTGTTTCCAGGTTACCTGCACCTGCTTCAGTTTCTGAGTCAAAGTGTTCTGTTGTTTGTTCACATCATGGTTTCTGTCAGTCAAAGCAAAGTCCTAATTAGTCAACAGGAAGCGATACCTACAGAAACTGTCAAGCAAGCCTCTGGTTGATTTTTCCATATCTCTGTGACCTCTCCTTTATTTTTTCCGCTCTCAGCCTCTGACCAGCTTGGAGTTGTGGCAGATGGTTAAACAGCATTATGGGTATGACCTGGGCCTGAGCCATGAAGAGATGGAGAGCTTACAGATATCAGCAGAATCAAGCATGCAGAACAGGTAAGCCCGCTCCTCACCTGCACGCTCATCCTCACTCATAATCACAGTGTGCTGTAATTTGATACCGCCTGTCTTGTTTGTCTGCAGCCTGACAGTGAGGCCTGGTGGTGATAATGGTCTTGGGAGGCTGGAGCGGACCCCCTCCCTTCGCGCCCCTGGCTTGGAGCATGTGCCCATAGAGACCTCCACGCCTCAAGGGGATGACTTGGCTTCCCCTCTTAGCTCACAGAACTCGTCAAACATGGTATTAAAATTGTCTTTTTGTTTCATTGCACACTTCGCAGGTCTAAATCTTTTTAAGCCTCATTTTCATTTGTCACCCTCCAGCAGGATGAGTCTCGCACCCCGTCTCAGCGGTGCAGTCCTTTGCCGGACCGCCTCGCACCAGAACAGGTTTCCAAGCGCTCCTCGCTCACTCTTGACCTCAACGCCAATGAGAACGGCGTGTCCGAGCAGAGCGGTTCAGAGAGCATCGAGGACGGTAAGAGGACACAACTGTAGGGGGAATTAAATTAATGTTGGTATTGCATTCGTTAATAAAATATCGGGGCACCACCTTCCTCAGCTAAGAAGGACTGTATGGAGACTGACTCCTGTAACGCTGATGTTATGATAACGAATGAACCAACAGTAAACCAGTCTGATAATCTGAAGGGTAAGTTCCGGAGATAGGGATCGTTATTACTCAGTTCAAAAGGACATCGTCTGACCACGGCTTAAATAAAAAGGAACTTATTTATTAAACACAAATGAATAATGAATAATGTATCATGAATAGTACGACAGAGAATATATGAGATCTGAAACAACACAAGCGGAGAGAAACTTATGGCAAACAATGGCAGAATGAGTTTGGCAATAGTGAGAAGTAGTTAAAGGGAAAACTGGGGACGCAAATGTAATGTTAATTTACTGAACGAATGGTTAAGAGAATTTAGTCAATTTTACAGTATCATAACCTCACGGACCAACTCTTATTCAAACCCGCTTAACATGCCTACTTGGCCAGCGACGCTCCTGTTTGATGTCTGCTCCGAACTGACACGAAGGCTCCAAGCTGTGTCCGTGGCTCTGATCTGCGCGGCAGTCTGCTGGACGAATCGAGCAAACCACGGTGGCGAGCCAGTGTTGGACAGGGATGTTTCAGGGGCTGGAACTCTCCGGTGTCGGTTACAGACGAGGAGCGGCTTCCGATGGTGGTCTAGCCCGAACCAGCGGGTTAGCGGATGGCAGCAGGTTTTAGTAATAAGTGGTGACCGTGAAACAGGACTTTAGATTACTAACAATAAGATTAAATGTCTCTTCGATGGCCGATCGAAAAGTGTCTCCAAAATTATTATTACGTGAGTAGAATTTTACACAAAAACAAAACAAATCAAATCATGTGGCTTAATGTGGCGAGCAAAAATTAAAGTTTCACGAAGAGAAAACAAAAGAAAATACGTCTTCTTAAGAATAAACTCAGGCTACTCAGCGTGACTATGAGCAGCAACAAAAAGAAGAAAAGACGAACGCAAAAACAAAACTCGAATAGAAACTTAGACTGAAAAGGAAAAATTAATACTAGAAGAAGACAAACGGAAGACTAAGACTAACAAAACTCTAACTAAATTCTAACTACTGGACTCACGAGACTAACTAACAGACTACTGACAAAACACACTGACTGTCCGCTGCATGCGGCAGATGTTTTTCCTCGCTCCAAGGCGTGTCTAATCACCGATAGGCTGTCGCACATGTGGGATGGTTTGCAGGCGCGCGACGTCATTTCATCTTGTAAGGCGAGGATTAATCAATGGTTCGTACGAGGGGCTCATCTGCTTCTCACTATGGTCAATTACATATATTTTGAATGGACAATTTTCAACGGCATTCCAACATCGTTCACAACATGCGTTAGGCAATTCTTATGGGTGGCTGACAACGTTAAATGTTAACTCATAATAACGGACTCCTGATAAATTTCTAATCCTCATCTTAATATATATGACTCAAGGTATAACTAACACAAAATAAAGAAATAAAGAAGGGAAGACTATATTTGCCCAAAATGATCATCACTGTAACAGTTACTTATTAATAAATGTATCACGTCAAGCGTATTCAACCTAACCGTTACGAACCTGAAGATGGCAGTATGGTTCCATGATAAAAACTCAGACAAACTTGGAAGAAAAGTTAAAATTACAGCTTTGTCATTCTACAAGCCACAAACACAGAAAAACATTGATATCACACAGATTACGGGCTTGACATTGTAAGAAAATCTAAAGTGAGATCAAACATAGAGAATTGGTTATCCTGGTATTCTGGGGAACAAGACACACAGATCTACAAAACAGTTTGTTTCAGGAATGGCTAATTTACAACCCATCAGCATTATTTTGTTTGTGGATTCCTCTGAGGTCTGGCATTGGTTCACCTAGACAGCTTTATTGTCCGTATCTCCCATGGGCTATCAAGAGGGAATTAGCACCTCCATGGGAAACATGGGGCAAAAAGGGCAACCTTTGATGTTGAGGTGTCTGTTTCTCTTGCTCCCCCGAAAGAGTGTGGAGGAGATATCTCTGAGCCAGACATCTTGTCTCTGTTCAACTTAGCACTGTCCCTGTAACAGTTCAAATGGTCAATAGCTCTTGAAATTTGGGGTGTTTTACAACTCCATTTCTCTTGAAGGGATGCAGAGAGGGTAAGGAAGGGTCAGTTAGAGGCCAGTTCTGCTACACAACCCAGCGAGCTCATGTCTTTTTTTTGTTTTGTCTTTGTTGTTTAACCATTCCCCTCTCCCCCTTCTTTTTGTTTCATCAGTGGAGGAGCGGGTGGGTTCGTCCGAGGTGCAGGGTCGACTTTATCTAAACAAGGTCTTCCACATCAGCGCGTCCAAGATGTTTGAGCTGCTCTTCACCGACTCCAGCTTCATGCGCAGGTTCATGAACGCCAGGAAGATAACCAGTAAATATAAAACCCCTTTCAATCTCCATTTTAAAAGTCAGTCAACAAGGACATGCAGTGCTTATCTACATGTAACGATGTTTATCTTTATGGATCCTGTTAAATGAACGATAAAATAAATCAAATTATTGTCAGCTACACCTGAAACTAACTTATCTGCCAGTGCTATCTAACAAAAGCTGTCATACATATTACTCATGTTGTCCTTTGTATTATCAGATGCCAGCTTTGCTGCTTGGCAAAAAGATGCCTCTGGAAACATGAAGAGGAGCTTAAACTACACAATAACCATCAACAACCCTCTGATTGGCAAGTTCTCCACCGCTACAGAGAACCAGGTGTGTTTACATCCATGTGAATGGTGTGTGCACGCTTGAATGGATGAATTGTGGCTCACTGTTTATTTGCACTCTACTTACCTATCAGACGCTGTACAAAGAATCCAGGGAAGGTCACTATTACCTGGTGGACTCGGAGGTGTACACTCACGACGTTCCCTATCACGATTACTTCTACACTCAGAATCGGTACTATATCATCCGGAACTCGAAGCGGAAGTGTCGGCTGAGGTAAGGTGTTATGACTCTATCAGTCTGGCTTTATGTTTTTTAAGTGACTGCCTTTTAAACTGTCTTTTGTGTTGCCAGGGTCTGCACTGATGTGAAATACAGGAAGCAGCCATGGGGTCTGGTCAAGTCCTTTATCACCAAAAACTCCTGGAGTGGCATAGAAGATAATTTCAGGCAGCTGGGTAAGTTGAGAGCTCTGCTCACACACTTCCCCGTCCTCTTTCCTTAACCTGTGGTTTATTTTATCTCTGATCTGATGTGAACAGTTTCCTCCAACAAGCATCAACCTCTGCAGCAGTGAATAATATCACAGCTGCTATTGCAAGGAAGGAGAAAATTAGTGCCGTTTTTTTAGATATGTATTAAGCTTCACGTGTGTTTGCAGTGCTTGCTTGCTAAATCAGTGTCTGTCTGTTTTTACTGTCTTCACTTCTCATCCTTTGTGGTTGACTCTCTGTGGCCCTGTGTTGACACTGTGCAGAGGCAGAACTGCTGGAGGAGGAGGCAGAGATGAACCAAGCAGGTGGAGACTCAGGGAAGATGAGTGGGCTTCGGCGGAGGAGGCGGACGTACAGCCGGACTCTGCCAGAGCACATAAAGCCCAACAAGCAGTACGGGAAAGACGGCGAGCAGCACAGAGATGGCAACATGGGTACATGGCATTATCCAGTATATGATGGCTTTATTGGGAAATGCACATATTTGATGACAAGTCTGATATCACTCTCATGTCTGTCCATCAGATGTGAAGCTGCAGACAGCTTAGCTTAGCATAAAGCTTGGTAGCCAGGGGAGACAGCTCGCCTAGCTACCAGCATATCTAAAGATCACTGATTAACATGTTCTATCCTGTTCATTTAATCCATGCAAAAAATGGCTTTACAGGAGACTTATGTGCTCAAAGTTGCCATAATGTTGCCAAGCAACCGGTGGTGACTCCAGGGAGTGTGTGCAGCTAAGAAATAGTCCACCACATGATGTTGTAAAACTACAACATGCTGCTTTTATGCTTTGTTTTTTTGTGCAGACAAGATATGAAGTCTTTGTAAACTTTAGAGCTGCTGGTAGACAGATTTTGTTTACTTCAAGCAGAGACAGGCTTGCTGTGTCCCCCTGCTTCCAGTCTTTATGCTAAGCTAATTGACCCCTGGCTCCAACTTCATATTTGATGAACCAGTAAGAGTGGAACACGTGTCTTCAGGTCTTCAGCATCTCAAAACTGTCAAATGGAGACTGTAGTGCATCAAAAATCCAGTTTCTCAACATGGTTGCTACTACTGCAGCAAGAGTTTCTCAAAGCAGTGATGAATGCTTGAAAGCAAAGGTTTATTGTGCAATCTCCACAGCAAACAACAGCCACTGCTGGAACCGCTGAAAATCAGAGGCATTGTTGTAGTATGTTGCAAAGTGTTGTCTTACTAGAAAAATGTTGCAAACCAGTGCAATACTTTCACACATTGATGACGACCCAGGTTTTATTTTCAAACAGCCAGCACGTTTTCTTTTTAAGCAGTAATTTATTGATCTGTATTTCAGGTCCAGTAGAAATGAAGGGCCCACACAGATGGAGCACTGCTACAATAGTGGCTGGGATGAGCGTGATGTAAGTTCACAACCTGGACACTCACCTGTGAAACAATGCGGTTTATATAAACTGTGCTTGTGTGTTGTCAACAGATATGTGTGGTCATTTGTGGAATTTGCATGATTCCTTTAACCTTTGGCCTCTTGTTCTGTCATTGTGTGCACCAGTGGTCAGATTAAACCTGGTGCTTTCTGTCTCTTCCAGTTTGCTGATTCTGACGCTGATGAATCTGGGTCTGTTCTTTAAGTTGTGGGCCATGGAGGACGTAGCCCACCGCATGTACCTGACCACAAAGCACCGGCTGAGGGAGAGGAGTGAGGCCAGGTTGGATAACTTTCTGTTCCTTTGCAACGTGCACAGTCAAATTTTTCCTTTTTGATTTATTGCCTGTCAAAGATAGCGATTATATCAGTAGCTGCCTTGATCACTCAGAAAGCAGAAGTCTTAGTGTGGGTGGAGAGGGGGAAGGGGTGAGTCTTCCTCCACCTTTTTTTGCCTGTGTCGTTTAGCAGCCCACGTACAAGAGAGCTCTTGTTCTAATGACTCACAGTGTTCAAAATGCCTGTTTTTCAGTGGCAGTTAACGTAGTTACGTAAGTGTCATAGTCTTGCATCAGTTGCTGCTCCACTCAGTTCCTTCACTTTGTTTCTGCCTCTGTTTGTATCTCTTGCTGCCTTCATGTAGCAAATATGGACATCATATTTTGCACTTAAGATTCTTTCTGTTATTTTGCAGCTTGGCCCCTGAATATGGTCCCGCACAGGCAGCAGGGTATAGGACCAGAGAAGATTTACAGCTGCTAAAAACTGTACTGCAGGACTCCATCAACCTTTTAGAACAGGTAGGATGGGCTGATTAAGTTGCAAATACACTGCATAAATGAAAGGTCTTACTGTAGTAGTGCAGTTCATTGCCTTTAGCACACATTATCGTGTGGTGTGTTGATGCTTGGGGTATAAATCGGCCACAAAAACAACAAAGTTGCTCTGAAAGATTTTTTTTTTTCCTAGGAAGTTACTGGTTTTGGCTGAGACCAGTTACTTCCTGGAATCTCTACTGGTTGCCTAGAAACTGCTCAGAGCCACGAAAAGCCCAGTACATAATCCCTTGTCAGTGCCAGGCTACCTCTGTTTCCGCTTGCCTCTAGTCTTTATGCTAAGCTAGCTGACCAGCTGCTGGCTATAGCTTCATATTTAATGGAGAAACATGAAAGTGATATAAAATATCAAACGGATGGCTGTGTTGACGTAAAACTATATTGAAGTTAGGTAGGATCCATAAATGTAAAGAGATGGAAGCAATTTGTGTGTTTTGAATGAGTTGAAAAATGAGGTGTTCTCCAGCTTTTATTTTTCTGTTTTATAACCAGCAGGGTTATCACATTAATTCATAGCTGGCTTGTGAGACTTTTAAAAAAACAACCTAAAGCAGGTGTTGTAGCTGCTGAGTCCGTTCTTCTTCTCCTCACAGCTACGCAGCTCTCTGGTGGTGCTACAGCAGAACTTTGCTTCGGCCAATCGCACAGCAGCACCACAGTGACACTCCACACCTGCCAACTACAGAGTTTCCTGTGCCTCCGGCCCCGTGGAGGAAACTGCAGCAGTCGACTACCTCTGAGGAAATCTCTGGTATCCAGTGACATTGCCAAGTAGATGTCCTCAGACCCCTGACATGCCATGTGTTTGCCCGGGGTTACACATCCTAAAGCCCATGGTGGGGCATCAGGTGCCAGGATATTTTCAAAGCTGTGGACTGACTGCTGCGAGGACAAAGCTAAATCTGAGTCAGCCGCACACGGAGCAGCAGGTTTACATTTGTGTAGGGTGCTATTGTCAGCTCCTTGGACTGGCTTCTTTTTCACTCTTTTCTTAAACAGTGGCAGTGGGTTTCAGAAAACTCTTTCCTGATGAATGTCCCTATATTCAGACGAGCCTCGTGCCACACCAGATGAGCTACTGTAAATACTTTTATTTTTGTTTTATTCAAGGAAAGTGAATCAATGTTATTTAAAACAGCTATTTTCTTTATTTACATGTTTACGCACATAATTTTTGCACAAGTGCCTTGCAGATTAGGCAATGTTTTAGATATCTTTTTGGATTTTTATTCTGTCCAATAAAAATTATAGAACCGTTAACACATATTTGAAAGTTTGTCCTCTCTGTCGTAATCAGAATCTTGATTTTTTTTCTTTTTTTTTCTCTTAAAACACATATTTGATAATTATCCTCTAGCTCCATCATGGATTGATTAAAGGGGTTTCCTGTAAATTGCACATCCGAACAATGGTGACATTCTTGATTCATCCTTATCACCTGTACACCTGTAATTAGTTATATTTACTTTCTTTTCTTTTCCCTCCTCCTTTTCTGCACTGACCTAAGTTTAAAAAGTCTGCTTTGGTCCATTTTTTTTTCTTCTTCACTCTGATTGTAGGGTCAGTGAGACAATCTTTTATTACCTTAGTACTGTGCACTCAAACTGTCAACACTAGATGCAAGTTTATTCTGTGATTTTCAAATTGACACAAGCAGTTATGTCATTTTTTAAATCAGTTTTTAATGGCCTGCCGCTGCGATTACCTTGAGCCTTGTTCGATGTTTACAGTGTGATTAGTCTGACAATTCTTCTCTTGATTAATCATTATTGTCTGAAAATGTCATATGTTTTATGTCAATAAAATGAGTCTATAAAATGTCCATCACAATTTACCAGAGTGGCTGACGTAATTTAATGTTTCATTTTGACCGACCAACCCAAACCGCTTCAGTTTACTTAAATAGGAAATGAAGAAAACCAGCAAATATTCAAATTTAAGAGTTGGAGCCAGTAAATGTTAGGCATTTTTCTGTAAAAAGTTACTAAAATTACAAATTATCACAATCATTGCAGATTAACTTTCCATTTCCAGAGCAGCTGAAACAGGAGCCTGTCAAAAGCTGCACAATGCACCAAGCTGCATAGGTTGAGGGTGCAAAGATTATACCAGGAGTGACAATGCTACTATGAAATCAGATTATTTAGATGTAAAACAACAGACAGAAACTGCAGGCTGAAAACTCATGATTATGCACAGACTGTTAAATAGTTCTGGTTTCTTTGCTTTGGAAATTAACTGTGTAATTGCCTCAGAACAAACTGATATAACCATATTGCTCTTTTTAAGACTAAGTTAATAAGCACACGAATTTATCATGAGAGATGATGCTGGTAGGAGGTGCACATTGTGTACTGTACACTGCTGCTGGAAACAGAAGTGGAAAACTTATTGGGAGTAAAGCCAAATGTGTCTGTTTCTTTGTCACAGGTGAAATACAAGACTACTGAGGCTGTCTTTAATTATTGACCAGTAGCCTTTTCCTATTTACTCGAAGTGGAAATATTAGATTTCTTAAATGGTATCCTTACAATATATAATAGTGTATCAGCACAAGATTATATGAAGATGACATGGTCAGGTGTTGAATACTGTTTGGTATTATCCCTATAGATACTTCAATAAAGCTTTATAATAATATCCGGTGGTGCAAAGTAAGTACATCGACGTAAGTACTGTAACTCTGAAGCACTTCAACTTTACCTTAGTGTTCAGAGGGAAATATTTTTACTCTACAATAGTTTACAATATTCACTGATTGAGATTATTCATACAAAAGGCATAATTACATTTCAGATGATTAGATTATCATAGATTTGTTTCCTTATCATGTCATTTTAGTCTGTAGCTAGAATTGGCTTAATTTGTTGGTCTGTTTCTAGTTTATTCTTTTTTATATTTTGCAAAGTTAAAGATTGAGCTGCCCACCTAAAATTATGTTGATTCGGGCTATTTCTTTCTAGGATGGCGAAGTCAAGACCCGCCCTACTCTGCCTCCAATTGGCTAGTACTCGTTGCCTTCGTTTTGGGGGTTGGTTAGGTATGAGGAGTGGGATTGGTTAGTGGAGTAAGAATATCAGGGTAAGCCAATCAGAGGTAGAGTAGGGCGGGTTATACCTTCGCTATCCTAAGAAAAATTAAATTGTTCTGTAGGTTCTGTGGGTGTGGGCATTTGAACGTGTCCTTGGCGGTCTTCACTTGACGTCAGAAGGGAAAACTGTCTACTCAGGTTGGAGGCAGAGCCACAGGACGTCTCTCTCCACAGAACCTGGTAAAAACCCAACGACAAGACCCTTGTCGACTCGACACTTGAACCCAGACAGGTTTACCAACAGCGGCTGTGACCCAGGCGACTTCCTCGGCGCTAAATCGCTCCGAGAAACACCGGATACAACAGACGTCCGCCGGAGAAAGACTTCCGTTGAGAAGCCTGGCGGAGGATCATCCTTGCCGTCGATATTTACTCGAAAGCATCGGCATGTAGAAGCTCAGTGTTCAGGTAGGGGACGGCTGTTAACCATTTGTTGTGTGTCTTTGGTGCTACGTTTGAGTTTTGACGCAGTGTGTGACTGCAGCATCAGACGAACGACCTCCGGTGTTAAACGAAAGTGATCATTAACTGCAAATGTTTGAGAGCAAGACCTTATTTTCAGCTTAAAACACCTCAAACAAATTCTGCACGTATCAACCTAAATAACTACTCCTGGAGGAGGTTAAGATTAGATAAGATAAGATACAACTTTATTGAGCCCAATTAAGTTGTTACAGATAGCAAGTGTAAAAAGGCGTAGAAAAAAGGACAAAACTAAATATATACTAAATAGATGAGAAGATTGATGCCGCTTTCATATGTATGTTATCTGTTAATTATGATGCTACAGCTCGCAACTTATTAGATAAGCTTAGCACCAAGTCTGGATACAAGGGGGACTATTTTTTGGGAAGGTGCAGTTACTTCCTGGAGTCTTTGCTGGTTGCCTGGAAACCCCACAGCAACTTCAAAGCTCCGGGAAGTAACTTCCCGGCCAAGAAAAAAAAGCCCCCGTAAAACCACAACTTGGTTTGACACTTTGTTCTTTTTGTGGATTTATCAAATGAACGTGTTAATCAGTGAGCGCGCATTGTTTTTAAACAGCAGAGCTAGGCTAGCTGTTTCCCTCTGTTTCCAGTCTTTGTGCTAAGCTAAGCTAACAGTCTTCTGGCTGTAGCTTCATATTTAATGGACAGATATTGGTATCAGTCCTCTAATCTGACACTCAGCCAGAGGGTGACTGCAACTAATGATTTCTTCATTATCGATTCATCTGCTGATAACTTGCCTGAAGAAACAGTTTTGTGAAGTGGCTGAAAATAATGAAAAGTCCAAGCGATTCCTTGAAATCTAAAGGTATCCACTTAACTATCACATAAAGAAAAGCAGCAAATCCTCAGGATTCATGAGATGGAAGTAGCAGTTACCAAAACAGTTGTCAATTAATTTTCTCTTACGACTAATCGATGACAACTAAGCATTTGATCTCTCAGGAAAACATCCATATCCTTACTCCCACCTAAAAAAGGCATCATTCATAAACAGCTACAGCCATCCTGTGTTACATTTTACAAGCTTTTTCATGTCCTGCAGCCAATGCAAGTCAAAAGTCCTGCATGCCACAAAAAAATCCCTGTGTTATAACAGGACATAAAACTGCTGAGCACCACCGTCACACTGTGAATCCTTGCAGCAGTGTTAGTTTTTTCCCTTTTTTTTGTCAGGGAGCAGATGTGGCAGTTGGTGTTACTCCACACCCATTAATCAGTACATGAAGCCCAATCTGTCTCCTCTTTAGTCCCTTACAGACTTTTCTCCAAGGCTGCCTGGAAGAATTCACCAATTAGATGTTGGGCGACCTCTCCTGACCCTGACGTCCTCTTTACCATGTTAGTTTGATCAGTGGCTAATAATAACAACACACCATGTCATGCTTTGATTTATTGCTAATCAGAGACTCATTCAGACCAATTGAGCCAGATATCATGCCCCAAGAAAGGTTTAAATGAAGGATTTATCCCACTTAGTGGTTCATTCCGGTATCTGCACTCTTGTGTTCTGTGAAGGAGGGGATACCGGAGACCTGCGATTGTTATAAATGCTGCCATTGCCTCACCTCAGCCCAAATCCATCTGTGCAGTCTGAATGAGCCAGCGGGCTGCAGTGGTGGGACCATTTAATGGCTGTAAATCATTAAAGGATGACAGATGTGTGACAGATGTTGCGATAGGAGGGGGACTGGGTGGGGTCAAATGAACAGGGTCTGCTCTGCAGTGTTATGTGGTCAAAATCTGGAACAGTTCCACCATCTAAAACAAATGCCAATAGCTGGTAAGCTGCTGTATGCAAAGGACATTTCAGCAAAGTGAGCTCTTCGTGGTATTTACACTCCTTCACTTCTCTTATCGGCCACTTTTCTTGCCTCTGAACTGAAATGATGGTACTAACACAGGTTTTAATCATCTGATAGGCTGTAAAGCTGTCCGTCATGAAGAAGCGAGCCACCAAGGTGCTGCAGGAGGAGGAGATCTTGTGCTGCTGCGAGTATGTGAACAGACTCGGGGAGCGCAGCCATGTAGCAGCCTGTTGCTGTGACTGCGAGGACCTGGATGACACCTGTGACAGGTGAAAGACATCAAATTGACCTCTGGGGCTCCAACTAATGATTATTTTAAATGACAATTGATCTGTTTGTTATTTAGTGAAATGATTAAGTTAAAGTGTATAAAATGTCAGAAAACAGTGAAAAAATGCCCTTTACAAGTTTATGGAGCCTTAAGTGGCATCTTCAAATCAACCCTCTAGATATTCAATCCACAGTTATATAAAACAACAGGAGACTGGAAATCCTTCTATGTGAGAAGCTGGAACTAGCAAATTTTGTACATTCATGGTTCCCAGAGGATGAATCCTATTCTCAGACTTTTCCTCCAGTACCAATGGCAGGTTGCACAGAGGCGTTCGTGTCACCCTCAGGATCAATTGTAATAACTTTGATCATCCTGTGACTTTTCATTGAGCACCATCATCAGGTCAGATTTTTTCAATTCGTTACATACTTTATTTTATGACCAAATACCTGCAAAACTAATGACATTTCTATCAGCCTCAGCTGTACTTTGTGGTTGGTGTTAATTAGCAAATGTTAGCATGGTAACATCTGCATGCTAGCATTGTCATATTGAGCCTGTTAGCATTTAGCTCAAAGCACCACTGTGCCGAGCACAGCCTCACAGAGCTGCCAACATGGCTGGAGACTCTTCTCCTTGTTTGATCATTTTCTTTGATTGACACATAAATGAGAAGTGTTGTTGATTAACTTCCTGTGAATCAACTACTGACTAATTGTTTCAGCACGAACACCGTCCACACAAACTAGACCCGGAACAATTAGTCGCTAAATTCTTCAGTTTCAGAAATATGTTTCTTTATTTCACATCATTACGAAATTAATGTATAGGGGTTGTTTTTGGTGTTGTTTTTTTGCTGAAAGTAAGAAATGTATTTATTTATTTATGTTATTTGTTTCACTGTACTTCTTTCAATCTTTTGTCAGGTTTCTGAAGAGGGAGCCTCAGAAACCTGAATACTTGTCACAGCTGAGTGAAGTTTTGGCAGACCGGATTCGTGTGCCCTGGTTTTGGGGTGGCGCCCGAAAAGTGGACCTGTCCATCATCCCTCCTCTTGTTCTCCTTCCTGTCCTGCTGCACCTTGCTGCTCTCCACTTTCTGCTCGGCATGGTGGTTCTGACGGCTCTGCCCGGCCTGGTGCTGTGGTACTACTATTTCACCCATCGTAAGAAAGGACGGACACTCTTCTTCCTCAGCCTGGCGCTCTTCTCCCTGGGGTACATGTACTACTTGTTCATTACGGAGGTGCTTCCCAGCGGGGATGTCGGCCTGGTCCAGGTAGCCATGGTAACTGCTGGGGTCATACTCACCCTGGTAGCCCTTGGTCACACCAAGAGAGAACCTGGCATTGTGCGGCCAAACCAAGAGTCCGTCCACAGCACGGTGACATATTACAGCCCTCTGCCAGACAGAGACCCCGCCCTCAACGGGGGGAGGCAGGATGTGACGATGACAGTAGCCAACCGGGCGGGGTCGTCGGAGCAGGTGGAGTCATCGGAGCTGAAGGAAAGTAGCCGAAGGAACTGGTGTCCGGTGTGCAGGGTGGTGCGGCCCCCGAGGGCGGGACATTGTCGGATCTGTGGTGTCTGCGTGCTGCGTCTCGACCACCACTGTGTCTGGTGGGTTCCATTAAAATGCCTCTCACTCGGCCTGTCATCACTGTTTCCTCCACTTTGTCTCACATCTGAAACACTGAAGTTGTCTTGTTTGCCATCTGCCTGTCTTTTCTACACAAACTATTCAATAAATCTAAAAAAAAACTACCCTTTTAATTTTCAAAACAGTGCCCTTAAGTGACTGTCTTTCTTTCCAGGATATGAGTGTTTGTCCTGTTCACACCTGCTGTGACTTTATTGGCCATATTGTGTCCAATCAACATCACACACTCATCTTAATTACAGCTACAAGTTTCTTGCTATCATCCACTCCTGCACTTGTGTGGTCCTGCATGTGTGTAGTGTGGTGTAACCCCTGGGGTCTCAGTACAATGTTTTGTCTGCCTGTGTGTGTGTGTGTGTACTTGTGTGTTCGTGCGTCCCCTCCGTTGGTGCCCTGGTAGGATAAACAGCTGTGTGGGACAGGCCAATCACCGCAGTTTCCTGCTCACACTCATCCTCTTCCTCTTGACGTCCCTGTACGGGATCAGCCTGGTGCTTCAGAGCGTGTGTCCGAAACAACACCTCTTCACCGCCCTACTCTACTGCCCGGGGGTCTATGACCAGTACAGGTACTGAAAACAATGTTCCTTCTGTTGTAGAAATTTGTACAACTGCTGCAGATGTAAAATGGCCATTGCTTGGTTGCTTTTTGTAATTAATATCAGAATGCATTATTAGGAATGTGAAGACCATCTCTAATTTGGAAACAGGAAATGGCAGATGGCCTTTTAGCAGCGATTCAGAGCAAAGTTGTCGTCTTGTCACTGAGGCTTTTTGACATTTTCTCCAGAATTTCTGATAAAATGACTAAATGAGTTTGTGTGATGGATATTATGCTGTAGTGTTGAATCAGTTTCACAGAGCACCACGGAGTGTTTCCTGTCGATCTGTCGGAAAAAGACTCGGGTTTGGCTCAGAGCAGTGAGAGAATAGATGTAAGATAGTTTCACTGATCTGCTCTGGCACCGCTGTAGGCGTCGCACACTTTAAAATAGACTTGAAGAACAACTTTCTGAGCGCCAGACTACTGAACACACAACTGCAATCTGTCCACTGACATCTTTCAAACTGGTCACAGAGAATATTATGTACACATAAAAGCAGTTTTATATTTAAATACTGATAAATTCTTCTGGTTTTCATCAAGTGACGGGCGAGTTTTACACCTCTAATGCCAAAAAAGACAAAATTAGAGGCTTACTGATAATACATATGAACAATTTTAACCATGCAAGCACTTCCTATTTGCTGCATGTTGCTGTGTTTTGTCGTTTTCCCATCTTTTCTCATTGTCTGTGTTCCAGCACTGCGCTCTGCTTCACCTGCGCATGGTACAGCAGCATCGTGACCGGTGGGCTGTTACACCTGCTGGTGGTGCAGGTGATCAACATCAGCTACAACGTGACCGAGCGTGAGGCACGCGTCGCCCTGCGAGACAAAACCGCTCGCAGCGCCTACTGGGGACTCGTAGTGGACACCGGCATCTACTCTCGAGGTTTTCGTGGCAACTGGGCAGAGTTCATGACCATGGGAGAAAAGCTGAATCCTCCCTCCCCTGCCCCAACTGACCTGGTATGAGGGACTGTTACACAATCATGAGTTTAAAAGAAATAGCAGCTTAGGGCTGCTGTTCTGTGTATGTCCACTGGATGGCAGCAATGCTCCTTTCACTCTGACATTACTGGCCATCTTCTGCTTGGCAGGAAACCTAATAGCTGCTAGGACTGATGTCACAGGGTTACTGCAGCTATTGAGTTGCCACCTGAGTTGCTCTGACTTTGACATATAGCAATAACAACTACCGGCCCAATAAAATAACATTAATGTCCCTGACAACTGGCATCTTCGCTATGCAGCTTCATCCCTCACTGACCTTTAATCTCCTTCCGCTGCTGCCTCATTCCACAGTTTCCTTCACTTTGACTGTCTTCTCTGGACTTGAACATTGCCTTTATGTTTCCTCTACATTCTAGTGCCTTGCTGGGAGTCGGCATACAAGAAAAATGTGAGAATGAGTAATCTGTTGATTCTCATAGGGACATTTTGTCTGAACACAGCAGCAGCAACAAGGTGACGCCTCTGGAGGTGTTCAGGCCTGCAAAAAGCAGTGGGCTGAACATCATTTCAAGGATGGTCTCTCTGCCTACACGCTACGCCTGCTTTATCACACACGAACATTTATCTGCAGTGTTGACCTTGTGAAATGTGTTGTGGATATTTATCACAGGTAAATGTAATGTCTCAGCACAAGCCACATATTCAGGCTACTTAAAGTGTGTCATTGCTTTAACCACAATGAATGATTGGATGGGTAGGAACATACGAGTAGTTTATTTTCAGACTGACTCCTGAATTGAACAGCTCTGGAAATATGAAGATAATGCAAATTAATCAGTACACAATAATGTCAACTTGAGAGGTTTTCAGTGCTTTCCACTCCGGCTGCTTCTATTAGTCCTCAAATGGATTGAAAGCTTTTTTTTTTTTTTTTGGTATCCAGTTATGTGTTTGTATGAAATACATTTTATTTATTTATTCTATTAAATGAATGTGAGAAATGAGTATGTGTCCTCTCCAGAGTTATTGAGATGTTTGTGTGTCATCTGTATGGGAATGCAGTGACCGTTTCTCACAGAGGCTGCGCCACATTACAGCGGACAGGAGAGGAAATCGGGCAGAACCTCGGCCACTTTCCGCCCCAGCTTCTCCCGCCGCTCTTCCTTCTCTCTTTCCCTGCGCAGCAGACATGGAAGCTTCCCCCAAGCCAGGAAGCATCGCCGCAGCACCCGTCTGAAGTGCAGGCAGATGGAGGGACAGACGGAAACAGAGCAAGCGAGCGATAAGAAAGTGAATTACAGGGACCTGTGGGTTGACAACACCTAATGAGTTTTCACATGACGCTGCTGGGGGAGCACTGATGATAGCAGCTGGGCAGCTGGCGGGAACTGTCCTGCAGGCTGTGGTCATTCAGCTGACACCTACAGAGAAGCTGCAGTTTCTTAACACTTTCTGGCAGTGACAGTGACATCATTAAGCTAGACCAGTGCTACAGAAATCATTAAGTTTGGCCACTATGGGAAATGTGCGTTGATTGATTTAAATTTACATTTTGTAGGAAACAATTTTGCAAAACTATTTAGATGCAAATGAGAAAAGTCTTTAAGAGTCCCCAAACTGGGTCTGTCGGCCCATCACATATCCACAGAGTGGATCCCCCTCACACTGGATTGCCATTTTGTCCAGACATTCATGTGCCCCCTCAGGCTGAATTGTTATCACCGACAATCCCCTGACTTTTCATCTAGTGCCACCAGGTCAGCATGTACAGGGAACATACTCATAGCAGACCTGTCATTGTGCTCCTGAGCCAGCTCCTGACGGTCCCACTCCAGCAGCCTCTCCTGGGTCACATGGTCCAGCAGTCCCAGCAGAAACCTCCTCTGAGTACGAGCGCGATAGAAACGCTCTGCTCTCTCCTCTAGAATCATCCGCCAGTCCTTCAGCTGAGGTGGGAACATTTTAAAAGTGTATCACTGATGGACAAACTGACTGAAGTAAAACAATGTTGCTTTGAATGTTGCTGTGAAAAGCTGCTTTTTGGCATTCAGCCCATCTTTTAGCTGTAAAATCCAAAACAAAATGCCAGTTGCAAGTTTGAGCTTAAAGAAGCAGAAAATGGTCTAAACTTTTTTTTACCTTAAAGACCGGGCACCTTAAACATAATTGAGTGCAGGCAGAAGAGGAGATTAGGAAAAGGTGCCATAAGTCACTGGCAAATGATGGGGACACTGCAATTATGATTAACTGTGTGTGTGCGTGTGTGTATACACACTCTTTTCCAGCAGCTTAAGCTCCTCCGAAGCAAAAAGTGCTGGTACAGTTGGTCCGCAGAAGCCTCTCTCTCAAGCGCGGACTCTCTTGCTGATTGCTGCCAGCCTAGTGTGCACCGCCTCAGGAGGGAGAGATTGTGGTGACTCTCGGCCAGCTGGCGGACATTGAAAAGAAAAGCGGCGATGTGTGCCGATGAATGCATCCGAACTCAATCTGTGTGCCAGGTTGAAACAATGGAGCGGTGTCAAGAGATGAAGCGCCTGTCTTCAGCTGAAGCTCAAAGAGGATTTGTACATATCAAGCTGTGAAACATGAACACACAAGAGTTTTTGTGTGATTCTGTGCAAAGGCAGGAACATTTTGAAGACACCGTCAAGGAAAGCGGTGATAAAATTGTGCCGCATGCTTTTGTTGTCGGGTGGTGGGTGTAGGCTATGTGTCCTTTGCTTGGGGTGTTTAATTTTGCTTTTGAGTGTCTATTTTTACCAGAACAGTTCTGCTCATTGCTTGTAATTATCAGTCTATTAAATGTGTTCGATCGGGCTGCCTGTGGATACGCAGCATGTGGTTTGTGGTGCTTTGCAATAATAATAATTTATATTGCACTTCCGAAAATCAAAGTGCTTCACAAGCAGTGAAAAAAAAAAAAAAAAACGGTACCAGTGGACAAATATCAATAAAATGGATGATGGACAAAGATAAATCATCCCAGCAACAGGGAAAATAAATACTGAATTCATAAAATAAAGCATAAAGAACTGTCAGCTGAGTTTAAAAGGAGAAATAGAAGAAGAACCAAAGATTGTACTAATTATGACAGTATTAAGAAATTATTAAATTATTATTGGTTTAAAGGCATTTCTCCTGTTTTGAATGTGTCTAAGCTTTTCCTGCCTTTTCAGTCCGATTTCTAATTTTCCTCAGATACGAAGCTTCTTCGTATGAGAACTTTAGGAAGCCTTCTGTCCACCCGGCGGTCCGCGAGCTGTATAAAACACGCAGCCGCTTTTGAAAATTTGAATTGCAAAAAGCCTCTAACAGACACACATTACCTTTGCCGTTGCCACATTAAGTGACTGCCTCCAAGCCAGATAGCAAATGCACATTCAGGACTGACTGAATGTGCTCTTCTTAACATTCAAGTGTGTGACCAGTTCTATTATTCAAATCCGGCGTGTACCAGGATTTACCCTTGACGGTCACAATTCCTGCTTTTTACTTTTTGTAATTCTGCTGTAGGAGCATGTGTGATGATGAAAAGCCTGGAGCTGCACAGCTTCCTGTTCAAATAGCATTTTTTTTTTAGTATGCCATTAAAAGTTAAATCCAGACTCAAGACCACCTCCTGGGCTCTTAAGATGTGGAGTTGGCAGGCTGAGGGCAGGCTGAAAACACTCTGCATGCAGCTGACAGGTGATTTACCTGCGTGTTGGCCTGTCTGAGCTGAAGGAGGCGTTTCCATGGTGCCAGGCCTCGCCGTAACACCAAGTTCATGTGGTAGTGTTGACGAGCCAGCTTCACGAGCTCCTGCTGCCTTTTCAGCTGCCTCTGCCTTTCCTCTTCCCTCTGCACACACACCGCAAGTGACATTATTTTAATATTCTGCAAAGTGTCACCAGGGTACAGTCCTGCCGCATGTCGCTCGCTGTTACTCACGGGAGACGACCGCCTGATGCATTCTGACTCATGTCTTTGTGAACATCCATTAAATATGAAACACATCTCACCTCTCTTTCCTGCCGTTTCTCCTCCTTCTTCTTTTCTGCTGCTTTGCGTTTCTCCTCCTCCACCTCCCTCTGCCTCTGCTCCTCAGCAGCTCTCATCTCCGCCTGAAAAGTTTTTTCTCATTTTTGATTGTTTCGGACAATTACAAGGCGCTGCTTATCCCACAAAACAGCGTGCCGGTCCGGAAAACAACTCCTTGATCTCTTACCAGTTTTTCCTCTTCCTTCTTTCTCTTGAGTTCTTCAATTTCCTTCTTCCGCTCGGCGCGGTGATGTGCGCGGGCCTCCATGGCTTCAGAGGGAGGGAGAGGAGACAGTTGAGGCATTTTTCTGTGTAACAACAGAGTCTCAGGGGTGCATATGTGGATGTTTGTCCGTGCTTCACATTCTGAACACATAACCGTTCAGGTATGAGAGCTACTGTTGTAGAACTATTGATCTGTAGGAGAAAATTAAATTTCCATATGTATGACTCAGGGTCAGGGCAATTCTCTTGACAACCCAGCTACAGCATTCTTTCGCCATACGTTTGGAAGAAGATATGAACCTGTTTGGTATGTGTATATAGACATGTAAATAAACCCTTGCCGAACTTGCAGACTGACCCATGATGATTGGATGGGGGGACGTCTGGCGTGTGACTGCCTTCCTCTGAGGTGCACAGAGACTGTCAGCTTCTCCAGTGACTCTCAGTGCCCTGCAACAGAAGCACAGACACACAGTCACAGCTCTGCTGCATTCACATCTTCCTGTATACACATTTCATTTAGACAGGAGTTGACTTAAGGCCTGCATAAATCTGGAAGAGTTTCTGTTGTGTTGTTGTTCAAGGTTGTACAGACTTCTTGGAACGCCTATTTCATCTGTAATTACATAAATATAGAATCATATGAGGCCTGGATGCACGAAATATTAACTGCACAACCTTCTGCTCCTCTGTCCTCTCTAAGCCTCAAAATCCTTCTTCAGATGATCTGTTTCTTTGTATCTACTCCCATGAGATTTGTATTTAATACAGCAAGCTATTAACAGATAATGACTTTTACCCCAACTCACCTCAGTGCAGCTCCTGAAAACAAAGTGTGTGCACTGTTCTAGATGTTAGATTAAAAGGGCATTTCTTTAGAAGTCCTTCATGATTAGTCAGAGGTGTACACAGATAATGACCTGTCAGCTTCTTCTGCCATTAGTCTGCACTGCAGAGAGAGAGCTTAGCAAAACTAAGTGATTAGCATAATCTAAATACCAGAGCTCTTTTTGTCTCACTTAAATGTGCTGACAAGAGGGTTGCACTGAGAGGGTTGAACAGGAGGCCAGGCTGCATACACATATACAGTGTTGCAGCTAATCACCATTAACATCACAAAACGTTTATACTCATTCTATACAATCTTTGCTATGAGGCTGTGATAAATGATCTTACACTGATTATTTTAGAGAAACAGTAAACCTGCTGTTCAAGGATCCACATCCAGACCAATTTTTAAATGGTTTTATTTAATGTGTTGTACTGTTTAACATGAACGTTTTGAATAATCTTCACTGAATGGTGATCTCCCTGACCTAGGCTCAATAAAATGATCAGAGCTGCAACGATTAGCCGATTAATCAATCAAAAGAAAATTAATCACCAACTATTCTGATAGTCGATTAATAATTTCATTCATTTTTCAAGCAAAAATATTAAACATTTGCTGAAAGGACTTGCTACTTTTTTTTGTAATTTATGATAGTAAATGTATAGTCTCTGGATTTTGGACAATTGGTTGGACAAAAGAAGCAATCTGAAGACGTCACTTTGGCCTCTGGGACACTGTGATGAGCATGTTTTGACATTTCACACACTCATGATTAATCATGGAAATAATCAGCAGATTAATCCAGAATGAAAATAATCGTTAATTGAAGCCAATAAGTCATCCTTTATGAAAAGGTTAATAAATTGTAATCAGTGGCTTTGATTAACACTTAAGAAGTAATTTACTGATGCCTAATAAATCAGTTTATAAACCATTATTGAGGTCACTTTTTGGGTTGCCAGGTTGTGACCAATTTGGCTTTTGAAGTCCTCTTCTGGAAAAGTGCTGCAGGACATCTGGACACCTGTTTATGAACTATTTATTCCTTTATGACTGCAGGCTTCATGGATTATTGTGCAAACCCTAAATTAACCACTTATTACATTTATGACTGCAGATGACTTACAAACCTTTTGCTAATGTCTTATCAGAGAGTGAAACTACCATGACCCTGACCCCTTTATTAACATGTAGGAATCCCCTTAATTAATGACTTAAGAACATTAAGCAATTATTTGATAACACCTTAATGGCTTATTAGAATATAGGAAAGAGATTTTCTCACAAACTTCCAAACCAAAAGCTGAGTTTGACCTTCTGTGACAGTGAGCCTACCTCTGCTCTGTGGGCTCAAACTTGTGGCTCTTTGGTCTGAAGCCTCTCAGCGCTGACAGCTGGGTGAGCTGTGCGGTTTTCTCCATTTCCAGCTCCAAGTCCATCATGCTCTGCTTCTCCCTCAGCTGTGCAATTTGCTCTTGCTGCTCCTTCAACAGCTTCCTCTGCTGCGTGATGATCTGCTGCTGCATGGCGTGCCTGTTCTCGAACCTGCTGCCCGGCGACGGCGCCCTTTTTGGACAGGCGAAGCCACCGCCCTCGCCTCTCTGATGTGCCTCGTGGAGCTCAGCGGCGGTTGGCGCTGCATGGCGTCGGGTCACCTGCCATGGCTGAGTGGGCAGGCCCACATTACCCACAGGGGTCTTGTTCTGATGTACTGCAGAGGCGTCTGGGGCTAAAGTTCCTGACCTGTGCTGATCTTTCTGCAGAGAACGAAACAGATATGAAGACTGTATCATGTATGAATAAAATCAAACCCGCCCTCAGGTCTAGGTCTACAAAAAGCTTAAGGGGGATAACATATAGTGTCAAGTGCCTGAATCTACTGACCTCCAGGAATCCTCATGTGAGCAGCAGGGGCCTGATGGCGAGTATGGCCTCTTTACTGACCCCTCCACCATGAACTCCTGCAACTTCCTCTCCTGTTCTGTTTCCTCTGTCCCTTGAGCTCTGTTCTACTATCCTACACCTCTTACTTCTCTCTACCATTCTTTCCATCTGTTCTATACCTTCCCATTCTCTATATTTACACCTCTCCTTCGATCCTGCTCTGACACTCTCCGGAGTTGTGAATATTTCAGCAGAAAAAGTTTTCTCCCCGGCGGAGAGGGGTTCAGGTCATCCCGTGAGAAGAGGTGATTTGGAAAATTAAAGTTTTACTCAGTTTCGGCCCAAACTTACTGGTTGCCTCAGTGTTGAGGCCTTTGGTGTCACCTGTCAAGGATAGGGCTGATGTTTTGGTCGGCTCTAACAAAGAGAGTTAACATTTGAATGAATCCTCGAGCGCTGTTGCTGCAGACTTGAGGATTTGTGAGTGACCTCTCACCTTCTCGTTGGCCTCTGGTTGGTTAGATGCCTCAGGTGGGGCCGTTGCTGGCTGATCAGTTGGGGTTTCCAAGGCCTTGAGTTTGCCTGTCGATGCAGCGTTGATTAAGGCAGCCATCTTGCGCCGAGTCTCCTGCTGCTGGGCCAAAAGCCCTCGTTGTTCCCTCTCCATCCGACACCATAGCTGCCACTCGTTCAGACATCGCCGTAGCAGACGCCGTCGGTCACTCTCCACGGCCAGCTGCCATTGTCTGGAGGAGGTAACAGACAGGATCTTATTTTTAACCCTCAATTACTGCTTGGTCATAATATAAATCAATGACAAATACTGTCATAATTGATAGTCTAGTTTTGAAAATAGGTAGTTATTTACATTGTGTCATTTGACACAACGGGACCCTTTAACCTCGTTTCTTTTTGGTTCTCGCCTGTTCTGAGCTCGTAGCTCCTGCTCTGTTCTTGCCACCTCTCGCTGCCGTTGTTCTGCCCACACCACTGCCCGCCATGCTCGCCAGGCTTTCAGCTGCCTCTTCCAGTCATAGAGGGCCATGGCCTTACCCAAACGCAGCCTTCGGTCCAACACCACTGAATACCATCCAGAGAAATGCCTCTGCAGACACTAGAACATGCAAACAAATGCATGCAAACATGCAGGCCCAAAAATTAGAGAACCTTTCTGGTACCAACCTGCATGCACACACACACACGCACACACAGTGCAGGTACCAACCTTGAGATTACGCATGTGAACTTTGGTTTGCATTTTCTGTTCTTTACACAGGTGCTCTGTGTCCTGCTGCTGCTGCTTTGTGGGAAGTGGAGGAGTTGACTGGAGGCTCCTGGCTGCCCTCTGCCCTCCCACTCTTTCCTTTTCCCTGTGGAATAAACACACACATAAGACGTTGTCTACCAAGACTACACAAAGAATTGCAGTCATCCTGAAATGTACACGAAACAAACAAAACACTCATACTAAGAAACACATTTTTTCCATAACTGTGCCCCATATCTCCTTGAATTGATCCAACTGTTTTTTTTCTTGCTTACCTCATCCAATGTTGAATTATTGATGTTGTCTTTGAGATTTTCAGAACTTAAAATGACCAGACAATAATAATAAAAAAATGCGTTGAAAAACACAAACCTTAAAAATTAGCTATGCTAGCAGCATATGGTTCTATGGATGGCAATGTCCAGTCCACCACTTTGGTCCAGACTGAAATATGTCAACAGCTTTACCATGAAGTTTTTAATGTTCCCCAGATGATGAATCCTACTGACTTTATTGATCCCCTGACTTGCCCTCTGACACCACCTTGTGATTTTGAGTGGAATCTCTAATTAATGTCCAGTTTAATTGTCTAACACTTTGGTCTGCGACAAAAAATACCTGCAAATTTAAAGGACCAGTGTTTAGGATTTAGTGGCATCTAGTGGTGAAGTTGTAGATTGCAACCAACTGAATACCCTTCACCTCTCCCTGCCCTTACCAAGTGTGCAGGGGAACTTTGAAACATTCCCATTACTGGCATGCTAACATGCTAAAATGAGGTGGTGGACAAGGCAAACATCATACCTGCTAAACATCAGCATGTTAGCACTGTCGTTAGCATGACTGTTGACGCTTAGTCTTGTTTTTGAGATTCTTTTCCCCAGTATAATATGTTCATGTCAGTTTGTGTTGCAGTTTACAGCCACTTCGTTTAAAAACATCCCACATATTCCACTCTATCTGAATCTTTATTCCACCTCTTCCATTATTTCTCCTTGACGTGCTGAAATAATTTTCCGCTCAATCTTCTCACATCTACACTGTATAATTATTATGATTCTTTGTTGAAACAATATTAATTTTTGGGTGTCATTTAAATTTCTGCATGATGACAACCGTTGATTGCTTTTATCAAAGGACGTTCATGAAGAAGGTTGCTTTAGGACACAGCAGTGATAAAGAAAAGCCTTGACGACTACACACTTTGTGAAAGATTACACAACATATCTCATTGTGCTGGCCAAGGCCTTACTTATCTTTCACAGGGACACCTCCACGATAGTTGTTTGGGTTAGAGGTCTGGCTCATCACACTATTACTTCTGAATAGGTTACCATTCATCCGTTTAATCCACCATGGGAGGATGGAGCTAGCGAGATCACAATAAGCTCATTTCAGATATATAGGCGATAACTTCAGCAGAGATGAGTGATTGCTGTGGATATCATACCTCCATCGAACCAGCTGTTCCAGGCCTCTTCTCTCCTCCATCTCACGTCGGAGTCTCACCATCTCTTGCTGCACCATCTCCTCCTGCCTCCGTGCCTCCTGCTTCTTCCTTGTCTCCTCCTCTCGCTCCCTCCGCTTCGCCTCCTCCCTGGCAGCCCGCAGAGCCTCCCTCTCTCTCTGTTGCCTCTGCCTCTCAGCCTCTCGCCGGGCCCTGTTCTCCCTCACCTTCAACGCAATCAATAGTAATTAATGTAATTGAGAACGCAACTTGGGTGCCCATTGTTGCAGTTGAGTAGTTTCACAACCCAGTGTTCACATCTGTTATGCAACTTGAGGAATTTGAGATGCACGTTGGTCACATACCTGCAGATGTCGTGCTTCCATTGTGACAGTCGGGTCTCTGAACTTCCTCCTTGTTTGTCCGACGTCCAGTGCCAGTTCCTCCATCACCCCACAGTCCAACACGTCTCGCTCCATCAGATCTTGTAGGAAGCTGTTCACAGCGCTGTGCTCTTCCTCCTCAGCCAGGCAGTTGTACAGATCTAAGTATTGAAAAGATAAGTATTGTATCACAGCTGAGGAGTTTGACTGGACCAGTGACTGCAAACATTTTATTCCATTTACTTGAAATCACTGCTGACTGTTTTGCAAAGCGTTCAATAAGGTTTCAGATTGATTTCTTTCCCTTTAGGCAGCCACTGGTTTCAGTTCATTCCATTAGTGGGAAAATCAATGTACTGAGACTCAATATTGGCTTGAGATATCTATTACAGCAAGGATTTAATGAAGCGTGAATATCATATATTATGTTTTCAACTCTATTGTAGTGCAGTTCGAAGAACTCGTGGAAACTCCAACATCAAAGATTTGTAAGTCACTTGTTGAAAACCAGTCATGCATTCGTGAGTTATTTTGTAAGAATATGAAAAAAGATATGGCATTTGGTTGCCTCTTGCATTCAAAGAAGACAAAAGAACAACAAAGAAAATGCTGCGCTGCATCACAGCTGCATTACTGCATGACAACAGTGACAAAAAGGAAGTTTCTAAAATGCTCATTGTGAGACATTTCTAATCTTAAGCAAGTTCAACGTCTCTGTTTTGCATACTACACTGGTCTTGGTTAATTCAAATGACGAGCATTAGGATAGTTGTATAGGTAACACAGATTTCCTCGCTGTTTTGTACCATCAAAGTTGGTGTAGTTATCGGCAGCAGGCTGAGCACTAGCCAACCGAACAGGGCTTGGCCTCTCAGCAGAGCACATCAGGTCGTCTTCCTCCTCCATCTCCAGCTCCTGCCGCAACTTACAGCTCAGCCAATCACCAAGAAGAGCCTGAGCTGCAAAGAGGGAACCAGACAAAGAATATCAGTATGTAGCCTGCTGCTGCACAGCCTCAACTATGTATTATATAGGTAACACTTCTCTAGAGACAACTGTTCTTTTTTTCATGGGCTGACCTACCTTCACTGTAAGCGTCATCATGATCTCTTAGCTGGTCAGAGCTTTGCAACTGTACAGCTCGGCTGTTGGTTCCCGAACGAGGTTTCTTGTGAAAGAAGACTTCAGATACGGCAAACTCTGAAGCCATCTCCACTCGCTGAGGGTGAGGAAACAGACAAAGCGTATTTGATAACACTGAAAATGCTCATCAGCCCATGGTGGCATCTTCACATTGCTTGTTTTGTCCACCAACAGCCCAAAACCCAGAGGAATTCAGTTTATAATGATGCAAAAACTGCATGATGAAAATACACACATACTGCATACACACAGCTGCACCAGCAGGTATATTCTTCTCACCTTCCTCCACTGCTCGACATCGCCATTCTTCACACGTACCTGTTCATGAAAGAAAAACAATTTTCAGTGGGAGCTGATACTGTTTGCAAGAGACACCACAGGGGCCATGAAAATACCGGTGTCATGGTCACCTTTTCCTGCTTGAAAATGCCCAGCCAAGCACACAGACACCTTGAGCTTTGGGTGCATTGTGTAAATTGAGGGCTGAGCCAGTGCTGATCTCTGAGGATTATTTCAGAGGAAAGCTTAGCCACTGCCTTAAATCAGCAGATTACTTCCAAATCATTTTCCAGTCGCCCAAAAGTCTGTGCTTCACTTGCAGCGATGCAGCTATCTCTGCCAGCATGCGAGAATCTGAAAAAGGCCATCTGTATGACGTTTCCACACTGTCCCCTGACATAAGAATGCCAAAAATATAGTATTAATATGATGTGATGCTCCTTCATTCATCAATCCAATAGACTTTTTTTCCTCTAGGGGGATTTTATATTACTTGGGAAAAGGTTGGAAAAGTGACAATTGACTGAAAAAATAAATGTTTTCTCTTTAGATAAGAGAATGTGTTGAGGTGAGCACCTTTAATCTATTATCCACAATAAACAGCCACACTTTGCTTCCTTTTTCCTCCAGACCCAATTGTTAAAGAAGCAGTACACCTCTCAAAGTAAAGACAAAACTTACCTTTTCTTCAGATGTTTTACTCTTGCCCAGCCTCCTCCACCTAAACAGGTGAGGATTGTGACCTGGGAACGTCGTCATTTGACAAAGCCCTCTTTCACCGACAACATACGTCAACTACAAAAGTCAACTATTTCCAATTTATGTCAACAAAAGTGTTCGGGAACCTCTACGAAGACTTCTAGCAAAAAAGCGAGACGTACACATAACTATCATCGAGCTGGATCGCGTAGGATTATGGGTAATGAAGTGAATTAGCCATTATTCACGGCTAATTGTCACGTCAACGAGGCATTTTAAAACTACGTGTCCCATAACACTTTCTCTGTAGTTCAGGCGTGTCTCTGGTAACCATAGCAACATTGTTCACATCTCTAAATGAGATTGCGGTTAAAATATAGTAAAACCTAAAAGTCAAAAGTAAAAAAATCAGCCAACGATGCTAATTTATGAGGTTTGTGCAAAGCACAACAAAACAAATTGGTGTTTATATCAAAATGTTTGGCACGGTGGTACGTGTAGTTTCTAGGTGCCGGCGCGGCTGTTGATGACGACATTTTTACGCGACTTGTAGTTCCTGTAGTTCCCTTTGAGGCAGTGAGTTTTGTAGGTAAGTGAATTAAACATGCGTTTAATTTACAAACGTATATTATTCAAACCAGCACAACTGTAAATGCGTAGGTTTTCTTAACGTAAGTCATTTAAGAGCAGTAAACATATAAACTCGACGAAAGCTTGCCTTAAGTACCACGTGAGCGGTGAGGCTAGTTAGCTGCGTGGCTAATTCACATGCTGTTCTGCTAACGTTAGCTAACATGGTTCACTGTCATTCAAACCCGCTGTGGTATTGAGGGGTGACAGGAGGTACAGTGCGCCAGTGTAGTTCACTGAATCTTTTTTTAGAGCACATCGACTGCGGCTGGCAGCAGGATGAAGCTGGAGCTGTCCCGTGTGGTTCAGGGAGGAAGTCGGCTGGGTGTCTTAAGGGGGCTTGGCAGGACAGGACGGCACTCTCTGGAAGTCCCGGGGTGTCTGCTGTACACACACTTTGGCACAGTGCCCCACCTCACCCAGGACACACTGCACACCCTGAGCAGCCTCCCCTCTGTCACTCAGGTCACCCTGTCCAACATGTAAGCTAAACTCATCACACACTCACACACACAGTGAACTCCCTGAAGTCTAACGCCCACCTCCATCACTTTTTTTCCTCAAGAGCAGAGCACCAGGAAGTGTTGGAGGAATTTAAGAGTGGATTCAGGAAGTTTGCAGGTAACGTTACTCTTATTTACCCACCTGTCTTTCCCATCTTTTCGTCCTCCTCTCTCCTCCCTTTGTGCCACTTATCTTCCAGAGAGTAATCAAGAGACAGAACACAAAAGTGAAGAGGCAGACCATGCAGTATTGATTAGACATAAATTATGATGACATCCAATGCTATTCCAGATTTATTCAGTATTGATGAAAAGCTAATCCATCATCAGCTTTTTAACTAACAGAAGAATTCATATTAATGGTGCAGAACTTTATTTACAGCCACCTAATAAAGGCACCAAACTAAGCAGGCACAGCAGGGTTTAAACTCTTGCATTTATGATGAATGGTTGCAGTTGCTTTAACAGTAGCCCCTCAGTGCTGAAATGCTATTTTAAGCCAGCTTCTAATGTTGAGATTTTCATCTCGACCTTGAAAACAACAACAAAAAAAGTCTCACCATGAGGTTCAAAACCAGCAGCTGTGCTATTCTTTCAGTGTCAACTTTAAAGCCAACATGGATGAGATGTCTGTAAAATGTGTGTGATACAGAGGAAAGCTCAACAATAGCTGCTGAGTGCACAATGTGCAGTATTTTTTTTTCCCAACATCTTATGTGTTTAGGAGAGAAAATAGCATTGGCTTGGGGTCTGTGTTAGCAGATACATCCAATTGTGATACTGGAAAAAGAATTATTAAGAAATCCCTCAGCAGTTTGTGAATACACCTACACATAGTTAGATTTTTTTTACTGTGTTTCTAAACACCCACAGCTCTTTAAAGAGGTTGCGAGTGTAAACATCTCTCTGAAATTTGTCTTTTAACGTCCCCTTTAATCCCTTAATGGACTGTTCAGTATGTATGCTGAAATGGCATTTGAACTGTGCTGTGCTTGCTCCTTGACTGAAGCAGCTTTGGCAGTCACTTAAACTACTGTCTGTCTCTCACACTGTCAAAGCACAAAGTAAAATCTGATCTGAATCGCACATGTCGAAGATTAGGAGGCTACAGAGGAAGAAAGGGACTGTTTGTTCGTCGAACTGTTTTGAATCAACTTGCTGCTGCTTTTTGTGCTGCACAGTGATTGTTATTCAGCCTTCATGATTTAAATAACAACCACACATGAAGAACCTCAGCCAGGCTCGGGATCCTGTGCCGCTGTGATTACTTGATTGATGAAAATGTCACACATGCATGATGCACTAATTCGCTGTGGAGATCGGAGGGTATGTGAACAGTATCACCACTGGCGAAACTGGAAAGACGGAGCGAATTGCTTCTAAATATACAGTATGTTGAGTTCGGGATTGAAAAAAAGCTGATTAGTTCCATGAGCCTGACTAAAAACTCGTGCTGTTCTGAGTTATATTTATATAAAAGCCCCAGAAAAGTGACCTCGTTCAGCTTTGCTGTACACCAGTAGCTGTGGTACTAAGCTTTACCTCAGGCGGAGAAATTTGAAATTAGAAATGTAATCACTTCCTGTAAACTGCAGGGGATTACCACAGCGTTGTCTCCTAAGTCCCTTAAAGCAAGAGCAGTGATTAAATAATTAGAAATAATAACAGCTGCTATTGATCATTTCTTTCCTCGCCTTTAGTCAGCTGCAGCAGCTGGGTGTGTTGATAAGGCCACACCTTGTTCCTCTCTCCAGACTCAGGCATCGTCTCGCTTTGTGCTCAGCCTTTTCCGACTGTAAGCGTCTGTTTTTTCGCGATGTGAGGGACGCGCATTGATCTTTGTTGTGTGCAGGTCTTCATGATACTGTGCTGTACTGCTCGCTTCACGACCCTGCCACCCCCTGCCCGACTGGTTATACCACTAACAAGGTGAGATTAAGCTAAAACGCGTTTATTCCCTTTTATGCTGAGAGTTAGACGAGAAGCTTGATACCTCGGTCATATCTGTGTGCTAAATATGTAGCCGGAGCCAGCAGCCTGTTATCTTAGCTTAGCATAAAGACTGGAAACAGCTAGCCTGGCTCTGTGATGTGATGATGATGTTATGTGTCTGACTATTTCTTGGACCAGGAGCAGTTGCCAGGCAACCAGTGGAGACTACAGCAAGTTACTGCTCAAGAAATACTCACACAAGCAATGACTCCCCATTAAACCACACAGTCTTTTTAAAACGTAATTTTTGTTAATCGGGGAGCCGAGTCAGGCTTGAGGTATCGATTATCTCAACTAACTTTTGGGAAGAGAGCAGATGTCCCCACAGTGCTGACCTGTTCCTTTTAAAGAGAGCACCATTAAAGTTTTTGTTTCCTCTCGAAATGCCCTCTCTGGGTTACCATTAGACGGTGTCGGTGTGGGGCAGTGGCGGGCGGATTGAGCTGACGGTGGCCAAGTTCATGGCTCTCCAGAGGACCGTGCAGCCGGACTGGTACCAGAGCATGGCGGACGGAGAGACGTGGCAGAAGAACACCTCTCGCAAAAGGGTCCGAAAGTCGGTGGACCGGACTCTCGCCCACTTGGACGAGTGTCTGCTGATGCACCAAAAATCACAGGTACACACACACACACAACTGGCGGTCTAAACATGCATACACACACAGCACTACTCACATTTGTGAATCAGTCATGCATGGCACAAGCACATGGGACACGGATTGATGTTTGGCGTCTCTGTTGTCACAGCGGGCCGCTGTGCAGCTGTGATACTGCTGGAAACACAGTGAGATTAGGAGGAATACATTATCAGTGGCTACATACGTTATCAGTAGGTGTGTTAGCGCTCAGCATCGAGTATGACCAATGAAATCAGCTTTTTCTTTTTTTGTAAAAGCAGTGAAACGCTACCTCATTTCATGATAGAGAGGACAGAGTGAAGCTGATTTTTACACATGTGACTCCATCATTCAGTTCTGCTTCAGAGGAGATCGTGTCTTGCTCTCGTCCTGGTAGTTCTGTAATTGAATTTGCAGGAAGTAGGTTTTTTTGTTTTGCGTTATTTTGAAAGTGTCGAGAGATTTTGTATCTTTTTTTTAACATTGTATGATGTTTGCATTTTAATGCCTGTACATCTTTTCTAAATTCTGTGCACTGTGTTGCTTGGCTGCAATTTCCCTCAGGACAATAAATGTTAAGTGTCGAACGGTGATGGATAGCAAAGAGCTGAACAGAAGCGACTACATACTTCAGATAGTTCTTGACGTCAACATTGTAGCTGCTTGATTGCTACCGAGCTCCGCTCCCCCACCCCCCACTGCGTCTTTCCTCCTCATGTGCAGTCAACTTCATGTCAAGGCATGAAATTACAAATGAGCTCTGGCAAGAATACAATCCTTTTTTTTTTTCTCCACTTGAAGTTTTGAGTTCATCTGTGCAGACCTGATTGGGCTCCATGTGTGGTTGGAAAATCTCTTAAAAATCTGTTTTGTCTGGTTTCAGTAGGATTTTTTTCTTCCTTCCGTCCATTTCTTTAGTGTTTAATCAACAAACTGTCTGTCATTTCCAGGAGTTGGAGGGAGTGGAGGTCTTTGGGGTGGTGGAGGGAGGAGACATCCTGGAGGAGAGGGTGCGCTCAGCCAGGGAGACGGCCAAGAGGCCTGTGGCAGGATTCTGCCTGGACGGCCTCCAGACGGGGTCCATGGACCAGACCCTGAGGACCCAGCTCATCACTGCTGTGACGAAAGAGCTGCCGGAGGACAAACCCAGGTCAGCACTGACGTCAGCGTATGAGAAAGACTAGTCGTTTGCTTTCTTCCACTTTACTACCTGAATTAGAGCTGAAAGGATTAGGTGAAATTAAGCAGCAGTTATTTTGATTATCAGTCAACTTTATCATTTTTTAAGCGACCCCATTGTCAATGTGATAATTTTCTGCTTTATGTCATTAGAAATTGAATATCTTTGGATTTTACACTGCTGGACTATTGTCTGTCATTTTCTATAAACAAAACAATTCAATAATTGTAAAAATAACTGACAGATTAATTTATTGAAATTATTATTGGTTCCCTAAGCAGAACATTACATTAAGATCAAAACACTCAACCCACACGAAATCAAAACTGACCATCTAGACCATTTTTAATCCAGTGGAAGGACTAATGTATATGAATAAATGGCTTCTTCTGAAGATATTAAAAGGCCCTGATGTCTCCAGCACAGACAGAGTAAAGTCCCCTCTTTTAAAGGCACAAGGACACAGTTGGTCTCAAAGCTCTCCAAGTTACAGAAGCCTGTAGCCTTTCAGAGGCTTTTAACTGGAGGTCTCTCATGAGCGCTCCTCCGCTGGAGGTGATGGAGGAGCTCTGGCATTGGCTCTGAGTTTGAGAGGGAGGGCCTGTGGGGAGCAGCACTCAGTCCAGGAGCATCACTAAGTCTGCTTGTGAACAGGCTCATCTCTAGTACGGTGGGGTGCTGTCCGTACTGGTAGTTCTGGCTGTTAGGAGAAGCTGCTTCCTACTGGAAAGTGGAGTGGAGTCATTATCAAATGCTAAATTGGGCTTGACCTTGACGCCTGCAGGCAGAGAGTAAGAGGGAGCCAGTTAGCTGAAAGCCCAGCGAACGCACACACACGAGGGAGAGGGATGCTGCTGGTGCTGTTCAGCAGTAATATGTTGTAAACATTTGTGTGTGTGTGTGTGTGTGTTACATTAGCATCTCCGTTTTGTTTCAGTTTTAATTCAGCGCTTTGCTTCCTGCTGCTCTGTGTGTGTGTTGGCGCGTGACTCTCAGACTGCTGCAGGGCGTAGGACGACCCGATGAGGTGCTGGCGGGCGTGGAGGCGGGCGCGGACCTGTTCGAGAGTTTCTTCCCCTTCCAGGTGACGGAGCGAGGCTGCGCTCTGTGCTTCAGCTTTGACATCTCCCTGGACCCGGAGCGCGCAGGTAGAGCGCCCCCTTCAGGTGTGGTGAATAGCTGAAGAATAGCTTTGTTCCACCTTTCTGATTTCAGATGACATCATTAAGAGGTTAAATCACTGGCCCTTTCTCAATATGCGTTCTTCACTGTACTTGTGTTCTTGTGTACTTGAGAAATGTCATCAGTCTCAGTCCAAGTACTGTTCCAATTCAAAAGTCCACGTCTCGCCAAGTACAGCCAAATACCCGATTGTGTTCTTGCCCTCCCATTTTATCGAGGATGCATCGGATGGTGACTTGTGCGGACTTGGGGCAGCCACATATCCCAGAATGCATTTCGTAGCAACGATGTCGGAGGACAGGACTCACAACTGTAAATTACAAGTTTCGAAATACTACTGTTTTAGTAGTACGGAATGTGGTTTTAAGATTATTTTATGTGAGAAAGCGGACGTTAAAACTTAAAATCTGTGGTCGATTCATCACGATAGCACGTAGTTTAAAATTTGCTCCAAAGTTTTCGGAGATGTTTCGTCCTGCTAACGGACGAGCTGAGATGGTGACGTCATCAAGTACGCTGCCGTCCCAATTGCAGAATGACCGTCCAGCGTCCTTCCGTCCTCTACTCCCAAGTCGAATTTGTCAAGTCCGAACTGCTAAGTTCGTAAGTCCAAACTTGGCGTACTTGGTATTGAGAAACGGCTACTATCTCAGATGAAGCTAAACAAAGGCTTGAAAGAAAATATAACATTCATTCATCTTCTATGCCCCGACTATCCCTTTTGGGGTTGGGGGGGGGGCTGGAGCCTATCCCAGCTGTCAACGGGCGAGAGGCGGGGTACACCCTGAGCCGGTCGCCAGCCGACTGCAGGGCAACATACATACAACCAGTCACGCTCACACCTAGGGACAATTTTAAGTCACCATTTAACCTAATGAGCATGCTTTTGGTCTGTGGGAGGAAGCCGGAGTGCCCGGAGAGAGCCCACGCATGCACGGGAAGAACATGCAAACTTCGCACAGAAATCCCCCCGGGGATCGAACCGGTGACCTTCTTGCTGTGAGGCACACGCACTACCTGCTGCCCCACCGTGCCGCTCAAAATATAACATAAAATCAATAAAAACGGATAAACAGTGCCCCATTAACCCCATTAATAAGACAGCCTATTTTATCCTTAGTGATGTTGTAGTCTCATTTTTGATCTGCTGACATGCATCGAACATGTCAGGAGATGTAGATCAAGCTTGTTAACGTTCAGCCGCTCTAACATTCCCTTTAAGTTGCATTGACCCCCACTCACTTCATACTGCTGAGGGACTCCCATGACAAAAGCTCTGTTTCACACTCTGCAGGGCTCATATTTTCTGAGAGAACGGCTTCCTTGTTCTTCAGTAATTTATACAACTGTGTTTTTAGATGTGTAGCTTTTAAATCAAAGCACACAGAGGTTTAATCCTGGGTTTAAAAAAGGGGACAATTCAGGGAAATGGATTAAATGAGACATTTTGGAATCTGGCAGCACTTCATCTTTTATTTTAATAATTCTGCTCTTGTCACAGCAAATGACCTTTCAGGTAGAGCGACCTTGCCCAAAGCCACAAAATGACTTTTTAAAAGCAAGTGTGATGAAGGAAATTACCGCAAAAGGCTGGAAAACACTGCGCAGGCCAAGTTCAATATATACGCCTGGAACAAACTGACATGTCACAATGTAATTGGGGAGTTTGGGTAGGGGGTCTGTCACGCTAGATGCATTTGGATGAGCATGAAATGTGATTGTCATGGGAACTATGATTGCTCCCACCACAGTAGTGTACTTAGCATCATTTGTGTGCTTAAAAGAGATGTGGACAATTCAGTGAGAAAATATATGTAGTCTTAAAGCAGCGCTCATTTCTATAGGAGGAGCATGTGATGCTGAGTTAAAAATGCTACAGATGTTCTTATACAAATGTGAAGGGGCATTGATCTCACAGCAGAGGGGCTGCACAGAGAATTTTCTCTGATTACACCAGACTGAAATGGCTCAGTGCAAAGACCTTACAGAGAGGCTTCATGTGCTCCCAGTTTGGTGAGCAACGAGACGAAGTGTGACGGCCGTTTCAGCCACTTTTCACACAATGAATAGAAACAAGTCTGTCTCTCTATGATGAGGGGCTTATTTAGCATTTAAGTCAGATTGAAATTATGAGTGTGTGCTTGTTAGTGTGTCTGGGGTGTTTCTAGCCCTGGATAGGTTGAAATAATTGGGAAAAAATTCAGCAGATGAAATGAAATCAGTGTGTCACATAGCAGCTCCAGTAAGGTAACCATTAAGTGTGTGTCCGTCGCTCTGATTGGTGTCTCAAGTGAGAAGTTAAAGAAGTGTTATGACAAGAGCTGTGGGGAATGCACCGGCCTGACCTGCTGAGGACTTTGTCTTTCATTAAAAAAGTTAAATGTATCACAGACAGTGAAGTTTGGTGTCCGACAGCATCCAGTGTAAGACAGCACTAATCGATTCTGCACAGGGAGCGTAATGGAGTTCAGTGGAGGTGAGAGCATTAATGGTGTCAAACCTGAGGAAAAATTCTAATTCTCCTCTCAGCCAATTACAAGGCCCCATAGGGGGGTGGGGGAGGGCAGGCTTCAGCACCCTCACTTCCCAGTTATGGTCCTTTTTGACACGACAGTCCAAAACCAAAGTCACCTCCTTCCTTCTTTACCGCTAACGCTCTCAAAGTTTTTGTCTTCTTTTCTTCCGTCATTAGAACTTCCAGTTCTCATCATCCGATCTTTCCGTTCTACCTTTACTGCACCTGTTCTGCTCCTCAAAGCCAAAAGGCACTCTATATTTGGCTCAAACTGAGTGGAAAACACTGCAGTCATCATAATAGAAAAACAGATTATGCTTTAGAAATGTTTAATTTTTGGTAAAACAGACAGCATTTGTAAGATCTAGACAGTCAAGCTGCAGCACTGCGGCTAGTTTCAGCTGGCAGATGAGAGCCTTCGTTCAAGCTCATTTTCTGTGTTTCCTGCCCCATAATCCTGGTCATCGACTGTTCCACTATATAAACTAGTCGATCTTATCAGAGAAGCGGTAACCAATGGTGCTGCAGGGTAATGGACAAAAATAAGACTATTAAGAGGTCGGCGGAGGCTATGTAGAATAAGGAAATGAATCCTATTTGTATACAGATGGCGGCGCCACATTTGGCCCCAATCCACCAATAAAAAAAGCACAAAAGAAGAAAGCGACCAGTCGAATCAGTGGCTAATCTGGTCAGTAGGTCAGAGGGATGAGTTACACTGTGGACAAATGAACAGTCAGCTTCTTGTTTTCCACCGCCGGCCTCTCAGTTTCCATTGTCGGCTTATCGGCAGTCTGATGAGCAGCGGGCTTCAGTGAGGACGTAGCAATAGGCTTCGTAGTGGTCTAAATTTGCCCGCTGCCCTGTGGCATCCTCTCCACTGGCATTCATATGACTTGATGTGGTCGAGCTACCTCACATATTTAAATATATTTAGTGAGGGACTCATTAATTTAAATAGAAAAGTGTGATTAATAATCAGTCTAAAAGCCATAAAATTACATCTCGTAGCCTTCAAACCGTTTTTTTTCTCTGTGTTGCTGCTCCTCTAGTTTCCGCTCTCTGTCTTTATAAGGCAGAATTTCTCTTCAACGAAAATTATTCCTCCCTCCTTTACATCTTATTCGCTCTGGTGAAGCCTCATTTCTGCTTTTTATTCTCTTGCTTATCACCGATACACAAAGACCCATTATATTTTCCTTTTTATGCTTTATTTATACACTTTGCTGCTCTGACCCGTTTCAGCTCACGCTAAATGCTTTTTGCTCTATTGTTTGTAATCCCTGTCTTTAGTCTTAGGTATTGCCATAGACCACTTTCTTTTCCAGTCCTCTCTCCCTCTGCTCTCATTTTCATTTTCCTCACATCCCTTAGATCATTCGGTGTGCCCTCCTGCAAACAACAACAGCTCTGTTGATAAAAGTCAGCTCTGGTTACTTTCCTCCTGAAGTGACTTCACCTTCAGCGTTAGACGGCCAATGGTAGTCAGAACATATCCAGCAATGGCGGAGAGAATATAGGACACAGCCGTGATTGAAAGGGGTCAAGCTGCAGTATGTGTTCCCGTTTTATTATCAGAGTGCCGTGGTTCTATATATAGGAACATATTTCCTGCTAAATGAGATAAGATTATGGCGTGTATGTGTGGGTGTGCTGGCATTGATTAGATGTGTGTATGTTGACAGTGCTGGAGCTGGACAAAGAGCGGGACGCAGCAGGGGAGACGCAGCAGAACGGAGATCTTAATCTGGATGATCAAACACAGATGACATCCTTTGAGATCAATCTCAAAGACAAGAGGTTTGTGGCAGCTATAAGAAAACCCCAAAAGGTTTTAGACGCCTCCACAGTTGTTTTCATATCGTGGTTGAACGCTTGATTTACACTTAGTTCCTGGATGCTGCTTAAACTTTTTTTCAACTTCTGTCCAGGTACCAGGATGACTTCAGGCCCCTGGTGGAGGGGTGTGGTTGCTACTGCTGTAAGAACCACCAGAGGGCGTACCTGCACCACCTGCTGGTGACCAATGAGCTGCTGGCTGGAGTCCTGCTTATGATCCACAACACGGCCCACTACCACGGCTTCTTCAGCGCCTTGAGAGAAGCTCTGGCCAACGATAAGCTGGACCTCCTCAAGAGAAAAGTACTTAGAGAGCGAGGCGGTCAGGCAGAAAGAAAGGACTGATAACTCGGAGGTGGACCGGCTTCGCTTTTCCTCTGAAGGATCGCTGAATTGACTTGGTCAGAGGAAATCAAAGCTCAGCAAAGATCTCACTCTTCCCAGTTCAGTCAGAGGATGAACTGTGATACTGGAGAGACCTTGAGACTGAGTCACACCACATGACCAGAAACTCATGCATCTCCAGCTTGATTAAAAAAAAAAAGAAAAAGAAAAAAAAAGGGGAGGACAGAGCAGATAAAGACAATCATCTGGAATTTGTCCCTTGGGTTTGTGTCCTGGTTTTACATCAAGAGGACTGCTCCCTCAAGGTTGTGTATTGATCTCAGCTGACGGCAGAGAGTCAGGGTTTTCATGGCTGAAGAGGGAAGGGAGCTGAACAGGAGGTCTGCAGGAATCTGCATACAGAAATGTGAGGCCGGATGGTGGTGGACTATCGACTGTGACTGAATCCCCGTGTGCCTCCTGTTGTGGTCTGATTGCAGGTCAGCAGATGATTAATATCCTCTGGTGTCACTCACAGAGCGGCGGGGGAGCCAACCTGGGTGATCAGTTATTGGAGTAAAAAAAAAGGATCAGGCTTCTGTCCTGTTATATATTAAAAGTCTTGTATAATCAGATTTCCTTGACGCTTTGTTCTTTTTCATTTCATACTTTATTGCTCCGTCTTCATTTGTTCATGTGCGCCTTGAACATTTTTAATGTTTCACTTGGATAACTCAATTAAATGAGCCTCTCACACGCATCCTGATCGACTTCGTGCTGTTTTCAAACCCGCTGTCGAGCCGGCATGTATGATGACACGGTTCACATTAAACGCGCCGCTTTCAACACACACTTGCAGCTTGTTGTCTCTCGTGGGTTTCGGGGAGGTTAACTGAAGGTTTGAGCTGACAGCTCCACCTTTCCTGCTGCTGAGGAGGGATAAAGATCAGATAAAGATATAGGTCTCTACTGCCTCCCGTGCAGGCTTTTTGAAGGTGATGAGATATAATTGACTGTCAGCCTGCACAGATGTCTGTGGGGGACAGGGGACAGGGACAGGCCAGCAGAGAGGAGTCTGAGGGATTTAATGGAACAGCAATTGGGATTTCTATCGCACTTGTGGGTTACCTTAATCACGGTGAGCATTTTAAAGAAGTGGGTTGGAGGATGTGCTGCCGTCAAAAGGCGGCTGCTGCGCATAAATACTTTCAGCCATAAAATGGGAAAGATGGAACTCTGTTACTGCCTGTGGGGAAAATGAGCGACGGCTAAAACAAGCAGTGACCTCGAGACGATGCTTATTTTAAGGTGTTGTGGGATGGCAGTGGACACGAGTTAGCGCGGAGAAGGTTACAAAGCCAATTCCTGAAATTAGCTCATGAAAATAGAATAGCGGTGGGTAGTTAATGGATTGCCCCCCTTTCTTTGCTTTCATTGGAGGTTTAAAATGTCCCCTTGTGTGATGTGTAGCTGACAAAAATTAGTATAAAAGCACGCTCAATAAATCTGCCCATGGTAAATATGCACTGGCTTAAATAAAAGAGTATTGCAATAATTAGGCTGGGGCTAATTACTGTTGAGTGGAAACTGTTCCTAATAAGCACAGACTGCTTTACTTCAGCCAAAAATTAATTTTGACATGTTTATGTTAAGCATGTGATCCTCAACTGGAAGATAAAGTGGAATTTAAGCGACTGCAATAATGAGATATAGCATGAGGAAATATTATTAAAATTTATAGAATTAAAATCCTATAAATAAGCAAATAGCAGTGTGGGGGTGTTTAAACACTGTGTGTAGAAAAAGGGTGTGAGAATGTGAACAACAGGTGAATTTAGAGCAAAGAGGATTCACCAGAGTTTGTGTGGTTTAAGTAAACAGATTCAGCCACAGTTGGATTGTTTCCTGCAGAATGCAGATGTTATTTCTCCACATTAAAATGATTAATTGGAAACATATGCTAAAAACATACATTTTCTAAAGAAATACTTCCATTCAGGTCAGCTTGCTCCTTCCATGACATGGAAAAAAGCTGCCTGCTGTGGCTGAAAATGACGGTAATGTCGGGGGCCATAAAACATAAATGCTTCTTATTGCTAAATTACAGTGTTTGGTGATAATTGCTTGCAGATTTGTCATTATGAGGGACAACCAGCACACCACTGAGCTGTGTCTGTTGAACTTTTTTTTGTAAAAGTGGAAATATATAACGTCACCATTATAGTAAAGTTTTTTCCAGTTTACGCCTTTATTGTGGGGTTTAGATTCCTTAAAATATTCAATGCAGAAACTGAAAGCAACCTTTATATAATAAATGTGTTCAGACTACCACTTAAGACCTTTTCCTTTCTCATCCTGAATGGAATTAATTTCCATTCAGGAGTTTAACATTTCTGAGAGGGAGAGACTGGAGCTGATGGCTAAGCTCATCCTCTGTGTGCCTCTTTCACTGCCGAGTGATGTTGGCCACAATTTCCATGTAAAAGAGCTCTGAATGACAGTCAGCAGGTGGCCCTCATAGCTCATTTCAACCAATTATACAGATGGAGAGCGCTATTCAGCCTGGATCACTACAAGTTTCTGTTCTGCCTCTCCATTCTCCTGGACAAGTTTGCATTGTGAGCCGAGCCTCACATTTATCCTGCACTTCACATGGCAGCCAGACTGTTATCCGCCGTTGTGGCAGCCCAACATGAAAAGGAATGAGCTCAGATGCTCCAAAACAACAGAAAGTCTCATAAAGGCAGCAGCGTGAAGTGCAGCAGGCGTTATCGTGGAGGAAATGATGGCCAGGGAAAGGTTTTATCAGTGAGGGATTGTGTTGTCAGAGCAGACACCCAGAGTCTTTACAGGAGTGATAAAGTGCCAGTATTTGTCACTTTGAGAGGCAAGTGTCCGTGATGCGTTGAAGGCTTTAATCATTGATTTGACAAGCTGTCACAGTAGCCACAGTCATGGATCGATTATTTAACAGGCATTCCAGACATACCCTGGGGGAAAAATGACCCTCGGGAAGCTTCTGTTTCTGATTGGATTTCCAATGAGAAATATTAAAAAACTACAAAGAGACACAAAATGACTGCAAAGAACACACAACAGAGGCACTAAATGACTACAAAGAGTCGCGACTTCAAAGAGTCACAGTGGGAGCCCTGGTAGCTCACCTGGTAGAGCACGTACCACATATCAAAGCTGAGGCGTGGGTTTGCCTTTCCTGTAGGCAAAAAAATGAATCACAAAACGACTACAAAAAGAAAAAAAGGACGAAAATATACTCAAAACTACAAAAGGTGATGCAAAATGACAACATAAGGGATGTGAAAAAACTGTCTTCGTTGTCATTCTGCAGTCTGAGCGTCGTCCTCCTATAGAGGGCGAGTGGACATCTGTGGACCTGTTGTCTCATGATCCAATTATGGCTACAGCTCTCGTAATGAAACCCCGCACCATGCAGGTTCTCCTCTTCATTTGACCTCCTCAGAAACAATCAGTGCTCCATAAACCCACAATGTGACAAATTCCTAAGTAGCTCCTGACCTGCTCCTCCGTCCCCATGGTAACCGCTGACCACCAGCACAGAGCAGCCATGATTCTCGCCACTCTGCTGGCTATAAATGACAGCTCCCTAAACAGGAGGCCAAACGCCTTATTACCTCCCTGATGTATTTCATGATTCATTTATACACATAAATCATCAGCTGACAATGTTCTGAGTCAGCTGGGACCTGCTCCCTCCTTTGGAGGAGTCAAATGAATATTTTATCAGGGCTCCGACTCTGCGCATCATAATGTATAAGTGTAGGTTAAAGAACTGTAGAGAGGTCATAATACATTAATGCTCCAGTCTTATTGGTTAACATACTTCATGACCTTCTGCCCTGGTGTCATTTCTGAATTTAAGTGGGTGCGATTTAAAATTTGTAAAGGAACAATAGTTCTGCCTCTGCGACTGTGTGTAGAATACATCACTTCACTGGATCGGGCCACATCTATAACTGGTTTGTGTCCATCTTGTAATCACAAGTTACATAATCCTAATTTTCCTTGTGCCATTCGCTGCTCTGCCACATGCCTTTTTTTGTTGTTGCTGCGTCTGTTTACAAACCAGATGAGCTTCAGGTGTTGAGAGCAAACAGGACTCATAAGGTTCCTCAAAAACATGAAATTATGTTCAAAATATTTCAACTAAGAACACATACAGCGCAACCCATCCTGTGACTTTGAACATTTTCAAGCAAAGATTGTTTTGCAGGCAGATGAAACAAAGCTGTGATTTGATCTTGGCTCCACTCCCGTTTCATACAAATCTCATTTATACCAGGTGAAGGATAGCTAATTCAGTGGGAAGAAAAAGGCTTTTACATCAGATTATAGCTTCTGGACTAACAGGAAATGTTGCAGGTACTCAATGTATTGATTTAAATATTGAGCCACATGTTCAACTAATTAAAAAAAAATGCACTCAGGCCATTGTGCTTCTTATTTTCATGGGTAATTATTTTGTGCAAACACACGCTCATGCTAATGGCTCTGTGAGACTGGACTGCAGGCACAATGGTGCCTCAGGCTAAATGCTATTGTTAACGACAGGTGCTAATGATTGTTAATGTGTTTGCAAAGTTCACCATGTTAAGTCAGTATGCTAACTTTTGCTAATGTGACCAGTGAAACAGGATTTAACCACCTTAAGTATTTTAATGCATGTAACATGAGGGAGATAACCTTAGATACCTTCTCTCTAACACACACAGAGATAAAAACAAGGTATGTGAACAGTTATGCTGACAGTGAAAACTATGAATCATGTCAGACCCACTCTAGACAAATACAATAAGGTGGTGAAGATACAAAAAAGGTGCAGAGTAAACAACACTAACTGTGCAAAAGAAGAGTGGTTACTACAACCACATCCAGCTGCCTTTGATTCAACCCGTTTGGATAAAGAGTAACTTGGTGTATTCTGTGCCAACACTTTGCTGGAGCAAGCTGTGGGCCAGAACAGCTTTTGACTACTTTTGACAAAACCCCTCTTAAAAAGTAGCAGAGAAATAAAATACTTAAAGCTAAACCTCAGCAGGCACTTAACAGTCACAAAGTGGGTTAAATCAGCTTTCAGTTTGGACAGGAACAGGCTGTCACCTCTTTGTCATCAGTCACAAACAACCCCAGGAGCATGCTGGCAGGGAAGTGAAAATCCAGCCTCTGACATCAAATCAATCAGTCAACCCTGTAAGTCACATACAGGACCTGAGTGCACACAAATAAAGGACAAACACAGTGTTAATAAACAACTCCAATGAACCCACCACAGAAACCAAGGCCAGTGTCTCCACAGCCTGAAGGTTTGCCCAGTATATATATAAATGAGCACAAATGAGCTACACCTGGTGCACACTGGAACCTGATCAGACTCACTTAAGGTGGACCGACCTTTAAGGTGGACCAGTTAACCTCACTACACTAATTGGCACAGTTGAGGGTGATGGACTTCATCTTGCAGGGATTTGGTGAGAAGCCAAAGTGATGGACAAATGAAGCTTTCACTTGATGGCACCAGAGAAAAAGTTATTAAAATTCATTCTGAAGGGGACGAACATGGCTGCCCCAGATTACTATTACAGTTTACTATCAGAAAAAACAAAGAAAAGTACCAAACCGACTCATACTCAGTGCCAGAGTAAAGGATGTACTTGAGTGGAGAAGTTGTCCCAAAATCATATCTTATTGGATGTGTTTATTTGTTCCGCTCTGAGTCAGCAAAAAGGAACTCCTCGGTATGAAAGATATTAAAAAATGCTTTTTCTGACATATATTTGGCATACTGATCGATAGCAGAACAAGACACCCCCACACACAAGGGTAACAAGCATTTTTCTTTTCTGACACCTTCAAATTGTGGGAGCGAGGATCCCTCTGTGCAGTGATTCAGCTCCTGAATGCACGATGATGCAGCTGTTACTATCCAAGGAGCTAAACTCCTGACAGAATGCTATTTCTTAATGTCTTTTTCTGGAGTAAAGTGGAAAATTTTGCATTAATTACCGGTGAACTCAAAGAACACCAAATGTTGCAGAAGGTCAGATGAGCGTTTGCTTCTGTAGCTTCTGTGTTACACTAAAGTGGACTCTTCATTTTTATCGTTCTGCTGCCCTAGAGGTCACGGGAAGTTGAACAAAAGGTCAGCTGTGTTCAGTTTAGTAGGACGGCGGATGGATGAAAAGGTCACGTAGGAGCTGACCTTTCCTGATTAGACACATCGGTGAGTGCGTGAAAATGGGGAATGAACGCCTCATTCAGTGTAATTTGAGGTCTGGCCTGCTGAAATGGAAGGAGGGAAAGAAGCATAGAATTAGCACTTAAGGTTTCTCTGCAGCAGCTTATAGGAGAATATTTCCCATTTCCCTGCCTGAAGTGATTTGCTGTACTTGAAGTGTTTACAGGCAAAACTTTCTCCAAGGATTTCTACATAGGCGGTAGTTGAAAACCCTGTTACACAGCAGGTGGTGATTGAGGGATTCATCTTCTCCCAATAGCCTCACGCATGTGGAATATAACCTTGAGGGAGTTGTTTATGAGATTTCCTTAAGGATCCCAGGGGATAGTTTGTAATGCAACTTCAAACCAGTTACATTTGATTGCCACTGTTGTTTATAGCTTATGAGGCGCTTGTTTGAAACAGAATAACGACGTGCGGTCAGTATTAATGATGGCGGATTTATGTGATCGCCCTGCCATCAATCAGCGCGCTCACATGGATTTCCACTACAAATCTATTCATATACACGTCAACAACAATTCAGGATGGTTTATTGTTATTTTTAAGGAAATTATTTATAGATTGGAAGAACAATATGATCTCATTTGTGTAGTGCAAATTTTCTCAAAGTGGGTGGATGAAGAAAAATGAGGCTCCAAGGAATGGCATCAGAAATTTGCTGTGTGCTGCCTCATTGATAACCAATGTGTCTCATTTGCTGCCTGCATCAGAGGTGCGAACTGCAAAACACTGACTTCATGTGCATTGTGTCATCGTGTGTTTGTACAAAAGTGTTAACAAATGTCCACACGGTGCTTTTACCTTCTTTAGTGTTCGCTCATACACAGGATGGATGGAGGATAATCCTCAACATCAGCATCCTCATCAATCAGGCCATAATCAATACAATCTGATTGTAATGACAGCTCAGGGGGTTTTGTTAACAAGAGCGTGACTCAACATTTGACGTGCTTGCATGCAGAGACATGATTAAGTAGTGATCGCGTTCTCAGAGGGCTTTGCTTGTTCCTTGTAGTGAACATCAGTGTCTCCTTTGCCTCCACAGCACAAACGGCGAGGATTGCCCAGTGCTGCAATAGATACCGTAACATACGGTATAGTCAGTTTCTCTACAAAGCTGTGAAACATCCCTTTCTCTCTATTTTGTAGGACTGGCTTGGTATTCATAAAGAATTGGATGGGATAAAAAAGAAGTACATGTGGGAATGATGACAGCCGCCTTTGAGGGAGCAGTTGACTGGTATAGAAAAGTGAATTTTTAAGTGGGAGAAACAAAGAGTGTGGAGAGAAATCTATGCTCTTGAAGATGAGGTTTTCTTTCTTCTTGGCCTCATGAGGGGAGATAGCCGTTGGCAGAGTTAATCTGGATTTGAGGGAACATCAAAGTCTTGTCACATCACATGTCCGTTGCCTTAACATGGACTCACTGCAAATGGCGGCGCTTTAAGCAGGTTTATCCTTTAAAAATCTCCTGTGGATACAATTATGAAAACACACAAGCACGCTGCATTGAGTAATATTTTGAAAAATCCTCAAAAGGCACAACTACCACCGCTGGTCCAACTGTACTGTTAAGTGGCAGCCATTGTCACGTCACATCATTTAAGTTGAGCTGATTCTCACTTGTGCTTTACATTTAAGTATTTTATAAGCACGCTGTCATATAAAACTTTCACTGAGAGAGCTCACACTTTGAGTCGTAGAAACATCTTACTATCTGTGAGGTAGTAAAAGCGAGCTGAGCAGATTATGGATTAGACTATAAGTGATGGATTTATTAGACTGTCATGATGGACTACCTGGGTTTCAAAGGGATTCGCTGTACATTTTAAACTGCAGCTGACATCAGGAACATATTGCTAGAACATAAGCGAGAAGCTAACAATATCAAAGTCACAGAGGAAATATGCTCAATGGACAAAAGATTTCCTCTGAGGGTTTTCTTAATGAAATAAATACTTACATACTGACTTCCATTTGTCCAGTTGTAGTTTGCAGGCTGGTGTCAAGCTTCTGAAACAACTTGCTAACAAATAAAATCCAATCTGTCACAACATGTCATTCCTTGGACATGCAATGAAAGGAAACTCTCTCAGCTCTGTGTCGTCAATCTGTCGTGTTACTTTCAAAAGATTGACCACTTGACACAAACTGTCTGCAGCTCCTCTGAAAAGTCATTTTCTGGGCCATCATGCTCCTATGCTGCACATCTCCCACTGAGCTTCTAGGAAAGTAAAGAGAAAAGCCCTTCAGCAGAGGAAAAAAGCTTTCTAATGGCAAACTGGGCATAAACACCAATCTGTGTGAAGTTCATATGCAAAAACAGATAAACGCAGTTCTCAAAATGAATAAACTAATGCCAGTTTGATTGACACTCCTTTGGCTGCATAATAAAAAAACAAAACAAAAACAAGCTGAAGTATCTTACTGAAACAACCCGGCACCAGTTTGGTTGGTATTCCCTGGAGAGCACAATCAAAAAACATGAAAATAAACCAAAACAGAAGCAGCTGTTTTTGCAAAATGAACCCTTCATACAGTCAAATAACCCAAAGAGGTAGCACAAGTGAAAACACGTTTTTTGAGTAGAGGGATGCTTCAGGCATTTCTCAATACATTCTGGGTTTTAGGGCTTGGAGACCAGCAGTGTGATGCATGGTGCTGCCACAGCAATAGATCCGCTGACATTCATTGAGTTTGAAGGCAATTTCCTTGTGTCTTGATTAAATCAAGAGACAGGCGATATGTTGGTTGTTGTTGTGGATACTACGTATTCAGCCCATAGCTTACGTATGTGTCAAATGCCATCCCCTCTCTCGCCCTTCCTATCTCTCTTCTCTGTGAGCAGAATCCTTCACCTCGCTGCTCCGGGCTGAAGGGAGCGAGTGTTTCTGTGAGTGATGGGGCCAAAACACTCATCTACACTCTGGCATTAATCCAGTGTTTTGATGGCGATGATGAAAAGGCCGTCAGGCAGCCATGCACAGATACAACTCTCCACAGTTGTCCACCTCTTTAAACCGCAAGTCGTGAGCATCAGTTACTCGCACTCAGTCCATATGTTTGGCAGAGAAGATAACAGCAGGTGTAATCAGCAGGCCTGATGAGAGCGCACAAATGCAAACTTGCATCTGTTTTTCAGTTACATCCATCTATACAACCAAAGTCATTTCAAATGCATAAGATGGGGCTGCAGTATACCCACGTCCAATCAGCAGCATTCCACCTGCTTCAAGTACCATCACGCCACGGAGGTGATATTTGTGACACTGTAATTTACTGTATGTGCGCAGATGTACGGTGGTTAAACACTCCCATTGCTGTTTAATAAGGCGTTTACTTTCAAGGTCATTTGAGTTGGCTGGATAAACATTGTTTGTTGAAACTTGGTGTGACCTTACATATGCAAGTAATGCTTCACAGAGGCACTATACCCTGCAAGCACATCATTAGGTGTAATGATTTTGCTCCTTATACATCAGTCTCCTGTAGAATTAAATCAGACCTCAGTGTGGACAGCTTAAAATGTAAAATACAAAAGATGCTGGCAAAACATGCACAAAGAAATGCACAAAATACCTATTATTATGAAGCTATGGTTAAATTAACAACTCAAAATACAGAAGCTGAAACGGAGGAGCAGAATATTATTATTTCGGCCTGTTGGTCCCTGAAGCCACATGCCTCTTAGATACTGGTGGCATTAGCCTTTGTTGCTGTCACAACATCTTATGTCTCTTCAGAGCACCTTCACAAGGGAGCCTGAATTTGCATTTCTATCCAAAGGGCTATCTGCTTTACCACATTTTCAATCAAAACCACCAAAGAAAACATCCTGAGAAGATGACACAGTCCTTATCAAGTCTATCAAAGCATGCGTGGTGTCCTGATATAATGCAGAAAATCTAACATGTGATGACTGTTTGCACTCTCAATAGATTTTCAGCCTTTGCATTATTATATATATTTTTAGTCATGCTAGCGATGTGGCACTAGAGATGGCTGTCAGTCTGATGGTCTGTCTTTGCACACTGAATATCTTAACAACAGCAATACTTTATGTTTCCTTCTAATTAGCATGTTACCATGCTAACACTGTAAACTAACAGGGTTGATAAGACCTGCTAAACATCAGCATCTTAGCATGCTCGGCATTAGCATCATAGTGAGCATACTGATGTTAACATTTAGCTCAGTCATATTAAGAATACATTTATTTAAAGATCACTTTTCAAAACCAATGTGACAAATTTTTCACAAGGCATTAAAATATATACATAAACACACACATACATGTATAACTATACTATATATACACTTATACTGTACATGTACATAAACACACAAGTACACACAGATACATATACTCAAAGCAATGTTGTGCCTCCGTACAGCTTCACAGAGGTGTTAGCGTGGCTGGAGAGACTCTTTGTTTTATATACAAATCAGAGAAAATGACCACAAGAAAATCGAAGTCCAGGCAAACAAATAAACAAACAACAACCGCTTAAAACCTAAAGAATAAACCATAAAAGGTGAGCCGCAATAAATATCTGCAAAACTGTTTTAAGAAATGGTTTAAAACGGACTGTTTTTATTCCCTAACCCAAAAGTGAAATGAGCTTTTGATGAAAGAGGAATGAAATTTATTTATTTTTTTGCATCACACCTGGGACTTGATTTTATTGAACTGCAGCATCTGAATATGACTTAAACCCAACAGATGTCTAAGCTCATCAGCTGCAAAAATACACACAGTTCTTAGGAATTCTGGAGAACTGACTCTGAAAATCATCGCCGGCTGAGCTATGGCTTCGCTGTGCTCAGCTAAACCTTCATTCACAGCACAGAAGCAGAGCACTTATGCCTTTTAAAGGAGAATTTGCCAGAACGAAAGAGCAAGTGGAGCCATTGTAGGGGTTTCCTGTGGACTAGCACTTCTTAGCCTCTTCATTTCCCACTTCACTGCTGTTCCTAAACCACAAACTGAGCCATATTTTCACCCGTTTTGTCAGCAGGTGACACTCATTGGCGCTTGTCATCAGGTGTCACCTTCTGTTACCATGGGAACCTTTGGCTTAAAATAAGCTGGTCTTTATTTCTGCGCAGCTGTCTGACTTACACAGAAAAATCTATGAAGAAAACATATTTTTATGAAAGAGCCGCTGAAGTTCACCTATGAAAGTGTAAAACTCGTGGTGGGTCACTAATGACATCGTTGTGGGCGCTTTAGGGACTATTTTGGGCTATTTTAAGAGAGACTGTTGTGTCTGTGATGATTCATGGCCATGTGTTCTCTGTGACTTTGCATTTCAGTAGTTGTGGGTGCTGCTGATGTTTCAGCCAGCTGGGTCGGGTTGTTTTATGTGGAGATGGGGAGGTCAGACACATAGTTAGCTGCAGGGGAGAAAGAACAGCTGGGCAAAAACGGGATGCCGCCTGCAGCTGAAGAAAGGCCAGGCCCTCCTCTGTCTGACTTGGTATGAGTGTGAGTGTACATGCGATCGTGCCACGCTTCATGCATGAACATTTGTCTTCATTTGTTCATGTTTAGACACAATTTTAATCTAATTTGCATGTAACCTCTGCTCTGTTCCTTGCCTGTGACTCGCCAGTGACGTTGGTCTGGCTTTGGGAATGAGATGGCAGCCGCTGGTTAGAGGAAACCTCCTCCGCTTCACGTCAGGTACTCATTAAATCTCCAGTAGAAGCATCGTCCCTCCTGATTTAGCTGATAGATCAACAGCAAAAAGAAGAGAGCAAAGCGGAGCCCGAGGGACTGTGGTAAAGGCAAAAGTAAAAAAAAAATAGAGAGGCGCTGAGCAGCAGAGAAACACTTTACTTTCTGTGACCGAGGGAGAAGGCGATTGTTTGCTCTTAGTGACTGATTAAGACTGCTCTTGCACTTTTTACATGGCATCTTTGTAATTGCACAAGTGCACAGACACACTTGTCTTCAACTGGGCCAAGGATTGGGCGAGCATTGAAGAATGTAAGTCATGTATTTGTGCTCGTCGATTAAACATTGTTCCCCGGGGTCTTTCAATCTGCAGATTTAATTAACAAGTTTCACAGGACTAACAGGCAGCAGGGGCCTGCAGCTGGGAGAGCGAGAGTGGATTACAGCGGCGAGGGGACGCAGAATATGAAAGAAAAGGAAGGTGTGAGAGACAAAAAGGCAATTGGCATAAGAAATAGATGGAGCCTTGGGTGACAGAAAAGAAAGGACACTGAGTTAAAGAAGTGGGAAAAAGATCAAGCACAAACTACTGAAGGAGTGTTTCAAATTCAGCAGCATGCAACAGGCGTTAATCACACTGTGATGTTTCTTTATAATAAGCTAATTTGTTTGCTGTAGCTAGTGCACAGATATAAGAGAGGTATCAGAAAACAATTTCTCAAAATGTTGAACTATTCCTTTAAGTCCAGTCTCGATTCCAGCTACATGGATAAATATGCAGGGAGAGGTCAATATTGCCTCGCAGTAACAACCACCTGTGCATCATCACTAAACAATCAATACATGAGAGCCTGACACGAATGGACGGAGCGCGCGTGATTGAAAAGCCGAACGAGCTGGAGATGGAACAATTAAGAAATGTTGACACAAGAGAAGGCAAGAAATGAGGAAGAAAATAAGGTTCGCACGTGGCACCAGTTCAGGTTGTGTGCACACCCAGCATGGAGAGTAAACAGGGAGCAGGGGGGAAATTGAAACTGAGAGCAAGCAGGATAGATAGCTGAGAGGTCTACCCTCACCACCCTGTGAGGGTGTGATAAAAAAACGGACAGACTCTGGAAATGTGGAATGCTTTCCAAATAAGCACGAATGGGGAAAGAGGAATCCTGGTCAATTATTCTCTGCCAAAGCATCAGCAGTGGACAACGAGCTTGAGGACAAAGTGTGTAATTAGCAGTCATTGTGGCAGCACAGATCTAAATGTGATGCAATTATGCAAACCTTAATGCTGCATGGACTTTGGCCTCTATAGGAAGAAAATATAATTGACACGCCTTTACATGACCGTCTCTCTCTGTCTCTTCTTGCCTCATATACAAGCACCCCCTCATACACCACTCACACAGCCAGTCGCTCCCTGCCAAGGTGGTAGGGAGGTCTCGCTTTAATTGCTCGACAGATTGACAGAATAAGGGGAGCCCAGGTGCTGAGGGTCCAGAGTGAGAAAGGTGTGACCGTGCATACAATGCATTACTTATGCATGCCAAGTCCTGATACAATATTGAATGTGTGCCTCTATTTAAAGGGCACAGCTTATTTGCAAGTGCAATTTGCAAGATACAGTGGATCCTACAGATTGTGTAAAATAATCATTTCATTGGCATAATTTCCTCCACAATTATTGGTTTATCGGAGGAATACAGGAGCGTATGTATTGAAGAAGTTTAACCCCTTCAGCGGTCTCCCTGTAAGGAGGGAGAGTGGATTGGTTATCAGATTAATCCTAATAGGTGTAGTGGGGCTGCTCTGCCTCTATCTTTGTCTCCCACATCCCCTCTGCTCATTAAGTCCATAAGTAGCTCCTTGGTCAAGACCTGGCTTGCTGATAATAATCACACGGCCGCATTGTGATGGTAATTCTCAAGGGTGCAGTGTTTGCCCCTTAATCTCCTCCACGGGAGAGGATCTAAAGAAATGTCAAAAAGAAGCACACACCCTCAAAAGGTGGAGAATATTGGCTACTGTGCAAAGTGGGTGTCAACTATTTTTGGTATTTGAATGGGTGGGTGCATGTAAATGTAGAGACTGGGTGTGACAGTTGCTCAGTTTCGACTGTTCACACAGCACACACAGTGAACCACTGATGGACGTCTTCATGCTGCACAATTGTTAGAACAATGGCTGCAGGTTTGCTCTGTCCTTATTTCATGTCCACATCTTTGAGAGAGAAAGAGCAGCATCATTTCAAGCTTCTTGATATTAAAGGCATCTCACTGAAGTACTTCACCTTGAAAAGTCCTTTGAAACGTCCCTTTTCCTGAGTTATTTAATGACAATCTGCATCATCAACCATCCAGAACTAATTCTGTCTAATCATGCTAAATAGTTACCTCAAACCCTCAGCATTACTTCTGAATGTTAGTCACGAACACATGAACAACTCTCTCCTCTCCATTCCTCCTTTTGTTAACACCTCATCACAGCAGCGAGATAAGTACAGCGGGGGATAGGTGAAGGAGATTTGAGGGGGCAGGGGGCAGGACCACACCTTTCACCTTTCATAAAGTCTGGTCACATTTTGTTTGAACACTCAAACTGTGGTGAGAATAACCTCACAAAAGCAGATGATTCTGCAACACGGCAGAAATAGATGTCAAGTTCCTTAATGACTGAATATTAACGAGGGCTGTAGTTGTCATGACGCTGAGGTCGTGTCTTCTCTGAACCTGCAGGGAGATGAAACTGAATATTTGTCTGAATTTGACTATTTTCAGGCCAACAAAAAAAGAAATGTGCTCTGATTGTTTACAAACCGTCTTCACACCTCAGTGAAAATTCCCTCAAAAACCTACCTTCAAGCTGAACCCCAATTTTCGACATTTGTGCAGTTGCTGGCTGGTGGGAATTATTGAATATGACACATCAAAGGCTGATTGATGCCTTATTTTTTCCCACCATTACTCTGGAAACTCTGCCTCTGATTGGCTAGCATTCATTGCTTCCATTAGATGTAATCATTTTATGTTGCTCAACCAGGGATGCTGCTCCCTCAGGCAAGATCCACGCCTCCTCTCTCTCTGTCACACACACACACACACACACACACGCGCGCGCGCACACACACACACACAAACACACACACACACGCTGTATTTCATACTTGTGGGGATTTCACATAGACTTACATGCATTTCCTAGAAACTTACCCTAAGCCTAACCATAACCACCACTTACTTAACCCTGGCCTTAATCTAAACCTAACCTCACCCCAACCTTACCCCATGTCTTCACCCTAAAATTTAATGAGTAACGTTGTGGGGTCCAGCATTTTGGTCCCGAAAAAGTCCCCCAATCTTACTCAAACAATGATTATGTCTGAATGAAACCTTCCAGTGATTGAAGCCTTGAATCTTTACTGTGAATATACATGTTTTTCACTTTATGCATGCCAGTGTTCATGTGTGGGAATGTGTGGGATGTGCATAATCACTTGCTTTGATCTCTCTAATTGGTTGACAAAGGGCCTTAACTTCGAACTTGCCCACATTAAGCATTCATTAGTGACACACACACACACACACACACACACACACACACACACACATTGCACTGACTTACATCCATTCCCTGGAGACTTGTCCTAACCATTACCACTACATGACTAACCAAAACCTGAACTTGAAGCCAGGTCCTATCCCCAACATTTCATGGCTAAAGGAATAGTTCAACATTTTGAAGACTGATACCAGTCTCTTAGTTGTTTATTGAATATGAAACTGAAACCAGTTGGCTTAGCTTCGTCTAAAGACTGGAAATGGAGGACAAAATCAAACACAATCCACCAACCAGCGCCTGTAAAGATCACTTATACCTTGTTGATGTTATTTACACACACACATACATAACACAACAACAGATGCTAATGTGGACTATTTTTCTGGTGTGACTACAAGGCTGCGTGAACACACCAAAGTTGGAATAACTAACACATTATATCTCCCCATGGTTCCCACACTTGGTTTTTCCCATTTTTTCACAATTCTGTGTTTTTTATGGATTAAACATTGGAATGCAATATGTTTATTTGTCAGCTTTTGTGGTGCTGGTATGAGGCTTTTGTTTCCATCAGACAGAACCAAGCTGGCTGTTTCCCTCTGTTTCCAGTCTTAATGCTAAGCTAAGCTAAGTGTCTGCTGGCTGTAGCTACATTTTGATATTATTGACAATGCTTTGTATTACATCTTATTCAGTCAAAATACACAAATGCATTTCCCACTGCTGCAGTAATTACATACAGTCATTTGGCAGACACCTTTATCCAAAGCGTTGTACATATGAATTCACACACCGATGGCACAGCATCAGGGGCAGTTTTGGGGTTCAGTATCTCGCCCAAGGATACTTCAGCATGTGGACTGCCAAGGCCAGGGATCAAACCACCGACCTCCTGATTGGCAGACGACCACTCTACCTCCTGAGCCACAGCTGCCCCACTGCAGGATTGGATCCCTCCGAACACCTGACCTCTGAACCTCAAAATGGCATCAAGTTAACAGTGAAGGCAGCCTGTGTCAACTGCAGGGAGTGACAGAGAGGGGAGGATGATTATCATGCTGCTTTGACATACTCGTGGGAGGAAAGAAAGTGGGAGGGTTTGGTAGAAGGAGAAAGGGACAGACTGACAGACTGAATGTCATTTAAGGCATGTAGCCACCCGTCTGTAATCAACATCTTTATCCATCATCATTAGCCACTGCTAAAGACCGCAAGTACCCATCACATCTGGTCGTCCACCCACTGAAATGCACAAAGCCTCTCATATCCGTGAAGACAAAGAGAAGAAGCAGGAGCAGACTGGCTATTTCTGAAGGAACTAGAGTGGTGGCACTGTCATCAACTTATTTATGCCTTGCATGTTTTGCCTCCTCAGTAACGCATGCACAGAGCAGCAGAGACTAGAGAAACTGAAAGTTGAAGAGTGAAAACACACAGGAATCGGACCACGTCTTGACTAATTAAACAATAAGTAGCCATCATTCATGCAAGCATCCTCTCCCCTCTGAATCCTGCTGATAATCATGCAAACGCTGCTTCGCATTCATCTTTCCCCTCCTCTGATGTGCCATCCCTAAGTCGCAGTGCAGCTAAACCCGCCCTCTGCCTTTCACTCATGGATGGGGCCCTTCACTTTTAAACCTCCCTGCTCACTTCAAGCCGATTACACATGTTCCATCATGTATTCCTCACAAATGCGCACAGACAGAAAGAAGGAAAGCACCTGTTTGTGCATGCACAGACATGCACTCATCAGACTCATGCATGTCGTGCAGCAAGTAATGTAATCCCCAAAGCTCACGTATCTATCCATTCAAGCATATATACATATACAGCTACTGCACAGCACACACACTGGCAGTAATCACTATACCAACGCATTCTCACTCCCAACTTGTCGCATATGGACGCTTGGTCAGGACCACTTGGCGTCACCTTTTAAGGCACAGGGTACGCCGTTGGCCTCATTTTTCAACATGCGGGTTCGTTTTTGTGAAACCAAAAATGAAGGTTGATTTAATTCATAAGTGAAGTAACTTAAGATACAAAAGTCAATGTGTTATGTGCAGCAGTCTGCTCTTTCGCTCTCTCTCTCTGTCAGGTTTGTCTCCCTCCTCCCTCCCTCTGTCTGCTGCGCACCTGAGTGCAATCGGCACTCAGGTAGAGAGAGGAAGAGGGGATAAGAGGGACAGGTAGTGTAGGGACGCGGGCATGGCACATGGCACAGACACCAGCACAGGCAGTGAGGGGTTTTCTTTCCTTCCCCTTGTTTTTCCTTTCCCCAAGCAGGTCCCCCCCCCATGCTCGTTTAGGTGCTGGGGTTTTGTTGTTTTAATTTGTTGTGTTAGTTTGGCCTGGAGTTTGTCAGTAGTTATGTTATTCGTCTCTTGGGTTATTTCAGGGTTAGTTTGGCTTTAGGTAGTTCAGGGGAGAGACGCTGGGAGCGATGGCCCACTGCGTCACTCCCCTCATTTTGTTCTTTTTGGCCGGAGTCTCCAGCCCCTTCTGTTTCTGCTTAGGTTGTTTGAGTGTTTGATTAATACTTTGGGTTTAAAAATAAAGCTTGAGGGTAAACTATAACTTTTCTGGTGTGGCGTCCTCCTTCATGTGTTGCAGCCTCCTGCCCCTATTGAGCCTTGATTTTCTATGTTTATGTGGAGGCCGTAACAAATGGATGCAAAGAAACATGATCCAGAAAGCTACTCAGTGCCTTAAAAAGTGACACCAAGCGTGACAAGCTGGGAGGGAGAATGTATTGGGATGAAGTGGAGAGTAAACCCAGTTAAAATTAGTCTATGCACAGAGTATACAGAGGTCACATTTTTGCTCCACTAGCAAGGTCATATACTTTAGATCAGTTGCTCTTGTCCCTGACACATATTACATTTCCAATCATCCATTAAAAATACTGGAGAAAATTTCAACACAATGACACATTTTCTTGATTAGCATTAGCCCTTTTTTCATTTCCTGCTTGCCAAAAAAATTACTTTACATTTTTCTACACAGCTTGAATCTCATGAACATGAAAGTGCTCTTGTTTGTCTATCATTCTCACATTAATGAGATCCATTTAGCTTTAGTTCTGCTCCATATTTTCCCACATCATTCACATGCCCCCCGTGATGCCACCAACCCTATCCTGGGCGGCCCACCCTCTGTTTGAAAACCACTGTGCAAGTAATTTAAATGAAATGAAACTGATTTTGATATATATTCATGGTCCCCTGAAGATGAATATCAATGTTTATGGGGCATGATGAACCTTTTCTCTTGCCACCAGAAGGCCAAAATGTCCACTGTTAGTTACTTTCAAAAGTACAGCCCTCCAAAGACCCCATAAACAAGCAAGCAAAACCAGAACAATCTAAGGAAAATTCTTCACATTAAATGACACGTGGCTTCTCCAGGAGGATGTGACTGTGTGCACAGTTCGCACACCAGACCTCAGAGCCGAGCAGCTCTGGGCAGGCGTTTCAAGGTGTGCAGCGATAAGGACGCTGAATAGCCGCTGCACAACAATGAAAATCTGTGGTGGTGGGTGAGTGCTGTGCCCCCACCCGTGTGCCGGACATGTTTTATGAAAAAGAACATATCCGTAATTTCCTAATAATTTCCTATATTTTCTTAGAAAGAACCATGTAATTTATTACTAATTACAGGGGAAAAAACAACACAAATTCATTATCCATTTATTATATGAAAAGTTTTTCCTAGAATTATCATCAAATTGTAAAACATCTTGGAAATTATAAGCATATTATGCTAAAATTATGGACCTGCACAATATCATCTGTATGTTTGATCCATCGAGCTGCTTCATATTATGGAACATAATGAACATTGCAGCCTCTGGAGGTCTATAGAGGGGCTCGAGGCCTTTGGGGCTTCCAGCATATGTGCAGTTAATTTACAGTGAGAGGGGAATGTAATTATTATGTCTGAAAGACTGGATGTAATCTAGAGGCGCATGTGCAACCTAAAGTGCATCTCTAATGAAATTCAAATTAAATTAAATTCAAGAAAAGAACAGAAGAGCAAGCACCTCATCTGATCACCACAGAATCTCAGCGTCAGTTTGTTTACGTCTCAATTACAGCCCCGTAAATTTACATTTATCTACGTCTCCGTGTTGTGTTAAATATTGATTTCAGCTGCATTAATGCGATGGGATACTAATGTTGGCCTTATCATGATCATGAACAGGAGATTCACAGTGGACATCCATAAATACAGACATGCACACACACACCTGGTGCGTCATTATCATAAGTAGTCTCAATGGAAACAAGGCTGAATCAACGCTAACTGTCAGGGGAGCAGGTGTTTATGCCTCTCAGAGAAATAGGAGTGCTTAAGATGTAGGCTGAGAAAGACCGATCACCCCTTTCTTTTTGTTCCTGCAGCTATCCTCAATCCATCTTCATTTTTTCCTCCTACAGCCATCTTTGATCCTTGCTCTCTCAGTTAATTTCATTCTGTTTTGGCTTTATTCCTTCGTGCTCAGCTCTCCCAAGGTCCCTTATCTTGTTGTGTGTCTTTCTCTCCAGATTCATCCTTGTGTGTCATTGTTGCACCTCCTCTAAATCTCCCCTTTCCTAATATCCTGTGCGCCCAGCTTGGTCCCTCTTGTGCTCCACTTTAATTCACCATACGTATGTCTTGGTGTCTCCCATCACCAGCAACATCAAAACATACTCATGCATACATGAGCTGTGTAACACTGTATGTGCATTGATAGATGATTGCAAGCCTGGAAAGCGTTTCATCTTTTTCTTTTTTTTATTTACAACACACTTCAGTTAATGTTCTGTCCACGACAGACCTGCCCACCACATGGTTTACAATCCTGCTTGACTGGTTATGATCACAAAGCTTCTGCCATCATCAGAACAGCCAGCAGGCTGCTCTAAATCAGAGAGAGGTTTGCCAAAACAGTCCCTTTAAAAAACACTGAAAATGTTTCTACTGTGCATTACATCAAAATGTCACATTTTTAATTCTAACGAATTCACACTGAGCACAATGCCTCCACATCAATATATATGACAATCTTCAAAACGATTGTGAGTCTCGGCAGGGACCAATACAATCCCTCCAGCACCGATCAAGTGAACACCCTTGAAATTTGATTTGTGCATGCACTGGTGTGCAACTGATGGTGGTGATGAAGGAGGGTGTGGGTGCGGGAGGTGAGCAACATCAGTCAATCCACACGGTGCACTCAAGATGAAGTGGCCTGCAGCTCTTGGATCAATTGACCAACCTTAAAGCAACTACAAGGAACTTTGATTTTGTCTTGATTTTGGCGGTCCCTCGGGACAAAAGCAGTACTGCTTCCCAGAATGAGGATCGCATTTCCCATGAGCACCACGTCTTGTGCCATATAGGTCTTGATCTGGCTAAAGTGTTTGTTTGCTTTGGAGGTGAGCAAAAGAAAGAAATATTTTTTTATTTAAATTATGCCATTAGTTTGATGTTGTGGGAAACTGGCCGCAGGGACGAGAATTCGGAATAATAATATAGAAAAAGCCTTCTCGCTGATGACCTCGTTTGCTTATGTAGGTCATATACAGGCATCAGTAGTAACTGAGACTGTTTCATAACCAGTTAACTACTCCTTGTAGCTGCTTTAATGCACCATCGTGGCTCCAAAGAGCTTCCAAACTTACCTTGATTGGAATGAGCAGTACACATACTGTACAAGACATATCCACAGGAAAGTTCAACACTTTGTGCTGTCTTTAAGACTGTATGCATGAGAAAACTGAAGTCTTATTTGAGGAGTAATACTGCTGAAAAGGACTCCCGGCTCTGCTGAGAAACAAAAGTTTGAGTCTGTTTTGAAGTAGAAATCCTCTTTTGTTTGAATTTATTGCACACCAGCATCTGTTCTTTTTCTCCTTGCTGCTACTGTAAAACTCCTGCTTGACACAAAACAGGTTTGCTTCCCTTGACCATGACCAGTGCACAGCTGTGGTCGCTGCTTACCAAATGCACCTCGACAAAGTTGTAGCATGAGTGCACAGCCTCATTTCCATTTAAATTTCCTGGCATACTGTCCACCTCAGCAGCTGAGGATCTTGATGAAGGCCCGTCTGAACTCGATGTTGAAGGTGGTGTAGATAACAGGGTTCAGGGCACTGTTGACATAGCCCAGCCAGGTGAAAGCACTGTAAAGCCCAGGAGGCACGTAGCATGTCCTGCAGTGGGTGTTCAGAATGTGAGTCACAAAGAAAGGCAGCCAGCAGATGAGAAACACCCCTGGAGGAGCCAGAGAGCGGAGAGGTAAGGAGAAAGGACAAAAACCAAGGACACAAGAGCAAAATTGTAAGGAATGGATTCAACAATGCGTTTGTCTGCTGTAGCATAAGCTGCAAATGTTAGCATGCTTGGCTAACTATCTTTCATCAAACAGCTTGGAACCAGCAATACTTCTAAAGTTAGCTAATAATGCATGTAATGCTAATATGTAATACACTAATTAATGCAATCATTAGCTCAACACATTCATTATTATGTGGGGTTACAGCTTAGATGCTATATTATTACAGTTTAAAGTAACAACTGAGCGATTCTCTGTATACTAAGAGTTTGAAAGATGGGCTGTTTTTCAGCTTTTCCAAATCAAAAACACGAGCAAACCTGCATCTAGAAAGTGGATTGAACAGGGTGTCAGCTCTGATCTAAGCTACAAATGTTAGCATGCTCAGCTAACTAGCTAACGACAGTAACTGAGGGTTACTTCCAAAATCAACAATTAGCTAATGTATCATAGTTAATGTATTCATTAGCTAACTGCATTATATCAGTGTGGGGACATGTTCAAGCTCAGAGTTAGATAGTGGTTCTTTATTCAGTTTGGGGAGGTTTTTACTCCAAGAATTTCAGCCAAACTTGTTACCCAAGATATCCTAAAATGAAACATTATTTTTAGAGAATAAATGTAACCTGTATGTTTCCTGTGCAACTAGGTTTCTTTTAGTAAGCATCCCAATCGGTTATATTAGAACAAATAACACTGCAAAATCCATTTTTTATTCATTATTCTGTATTAGAATACTGAGCCTAAGCAGCTCTACCCTGTAATACATGGACAAAGCTGATTCTTTGTTTCATCATGTATGTCATCATTGACTGGTGGTGTTAAAGTGTCTTTTACATGGTTGTCGTTTTAAAACAAACTTGGTTGAAACATTAGAAAGTCCTCTTTTTCAAGCAGCTCATTGAGTCAGTATTAGCTAATCAGGCATAGTTAACTACAGCCTACAAAATAGTTAGCTGGCGTTATGTTTGACCTGCTTTTGTGTACTGTTTATGTAGTTTGTAGTGTGGTAAATCTACTGTAATTGTCAAAAACTGCATGTGTTGTGCTAGAATAAAAAGCTTGTCAGGCATAGCTACTAGCTTAGTGAAGGGTCAATTAAAACACGTCTGCTCTATGTGGTATTCACACGCAACACTTGAAGTCGCATGACACACCACACAGCAGCCAAAAGGACAGAGTTTATTATGTATAAACAAATATAAATGCTGCAGCAGAGTTGAAATGCTCATTAAATTCGAGCACTATAATTGGGGTCACAACATCAGAGCAAAGCAGTGGTCAGTTGGCTGAAAAGCAGAGGGGAACTGGGCCGTGCCGAGATCATTTTCTATGTGTGCGCCACAGTTTTCACTGACACCGCTGTAGTGTAATCAGACACCTCTGATTACATTTTTGTGAGAGAGATCTGTGCTATGCCAGAGCTAACTTGTCCAGGCTTATAGCAACCTGGCTGGGAACTGGGGCGTGTGGAAGCTGTGTCAGGAGCTACAGCATGTGTCTGGACACACACTGTGAACCTGAAGCCAGCCAGACTTTTTTATTTTTTTGACATTTCAGCTTCATTTATCACAGCTCTACAAAATATGCAGCTAATGCACACAGAGTAAGCAAATGTGCCGGTGCCATCATGGGCAGGCGAAAACACTGCACAGGTGACCCGGTGCACAGGGCAGAAAACAAGAAAATAAAAATGGACTTTTGAAGTGGAATAAGGAGCTCATGTGTAAAAATGCATGTATTAAGTGTAACCATGACCTTTACATTTCATTTCCTCAGATTATCCCACTAGAGACAGTCTCCACTCACCAAGCACAATGGCCAGCATCTGAGTGGCCTTTTTCTCCCGTGCGTGCATGCTCCTGAAACGTGGATTGCTGTTATGAGAATGATGCACCGGCCGCAGTGACGTGTGTGTTCGTCCATTGGATAGATCCTTCACCTCGCAGCTCATCCTGACAGGAGGCCGTTCGTGCTGGTTGTTCCCCTCCCCCTCCTCCTCCCCTCGCTCCGGCTCCAGATCCAGCTCGGTGCGCCCGCAGGAGGCGTGACTGATGCTGCAGCAATTGTGTGTGTCCACTGGGGGCAGCACAGAGTCCTCCACGCGTCCCGTCTTTGGCCGTTTGCGCCACAGGCATCCTGACAGCAGGCAGGGCTTGGCGGGGTCTGAAGACTCGACACTCTGCTGGCGGGACAAATGAAATACGATTATTTGCGAATGGTGCAGTGCAATCAGCACACATATTGAATTATATGCAATCAAATCTAATGTAATAAAATGTCATGTTGTTAAAGCTGCACAATGTTTAATATATAAAGAATGGATCAAATGTGAAAGGTGTCAGTTGTAAGCACAAACCGGCATCAGTGTTCTTCTGTTTTCTTAAGGAGGAGTGAATATTGGACTTGTCAGGTGTCAAGAAACATGAGTCTAAGTGTTGCTTTGCGTCAGGGTGTAAACAGTTAACTGTTTGCTAACTTCTCTGCTACAACTTTAAAAAGGTGATATTGTGTTAATTTCAGCTTGGTCCGCTGCCCCCAATTTTCAAAAACAAATCAATTCTTGCAGCTTGAATTTTGAGTAATCACACTTCATCGCTCTACGCTGACAGATCAGTTTTATCCTATCCTGTTTGAACCTCATGTGGAAAACGTTTGAAGCTGAGTGGTACTCCAGTAGGCCAACAGAGCGGTGAGTATGGCTCAGAAAGTTGGAGTTAATTCCCAGCACATCTCAGAAGTGTTGTTCAGACAGACTGAAAGTGGTGGCAAAGCTCTTCGTCCACTCCAAGTCTTTAAATCACAGATACACCGTTAGTATTCAGCGCACATTAGTGCAGCTGCAGTACATGTGTATCAATTGTGAGGGCAATACTTCATTTTTTATAGGCTGTTTATTGACCTCTTTTAGCAGCAAATACTTCAGCTCCACTGAGTAATAATAAGCAGCAGTTTTCAGTATTGTGCATATTTCTACTATGACCACAAACATGAAATTTTCATTCTTCTCTCACTCACACACTCATCTCATCACACATTCTTCTCAGGTAAGGAATTACAGATTGTTATTCCCTCTGCATTTGAACAAGTCTGTGGATTATGCAGGTGCTGCAGTGCGTCACCCACAGACTTTGCTCAGCTGACTGGTGACCAGGTGACACAAGACAACAGGCCACGCGCCAGAATCGCCGTCTCCAGCTCCTTCTCAGACCTCTGGGCAGCAGCCACACAGCGGAACGAAAAACTCAAGCGTGCATGAACATACACACAGACAGACTCGCATGAAAAGCTAAAAACAGAACGGCCTTGCGTGCCACCGTGTCACAATACGCCAACACGGTCAATACAGAGTTAGTCAGGCATTAGGCTGCGCTGCGTTCAGCAAAACTGGAGCACGGGAAAAAAAAATCAATTGAAGAATCTCACAGTTGTGTTGGATCTCTAGTTTAAAAGACCACCTACCACTTTAATCCTTATAGGTGACAGGTCTTGCTTTGCCTTAGGAGTCTCTTCTTGTAGACATGTCTCCTAGGGGAGCAGAGGGAAGTTCAAGGTTGAAAACATTATCTCAACGCCCATCCCACATCAAGCTACAGGTGCGGGGTGTTTTTGGCATACACCTGCAGACTCACTGATTCATCTCTATTCACCTCACAGGGTGTATTTATTAAACTTCAAACAAGTCTCGCTGAGTATCACGTAGAAAACGCATCAGGGGAACGAGGATTCACTTCTGTTATAGTTTCACTTCTGAAGCAAACACTCTGCGACTCAATTAAAGGTCAGACGTAAAGATAGCCGCTTTTGGAAGAAGAAAAAAACTGAAAGCCTCCGTCTTCATATCATATGTTCCTTCAGTTGACTGAGTCAGAGCCCTATTATATTATTTCAAAACATTTTTCCATTATAATTCTCTCAGCCTGAATTCCTGCAGGGCTTTTATCTTACAACGGGTGTCTCCACTCATGGATGAGATCCCAAACTGGAGCTCAACCACAACCAATTATCTGTAACCTGCTGTTAAAATAGAGGACTTCACTGTGAATTTGTGTGCAATGAAGAGGAAAAGTGGAGTGGAATGAATCCAGCCATATTACACAGGAAGCCCCTGGATATGCCAAAGCCAGTCAAGCTACTGGCTTGAATTATCAGTGTCCTTTTATACACAATATTGTAAAAATAGGGTAGATGCACAGCACATGACCTATGTCTCCTTGCCCGAGGTGAAAAGATAAAGCCATCGTTTGTATGATAGATCTAACTGGGGCAAATATTAGAGTGATGGATGTGATCAAAGAACTGACAGCTGGTTGAAAACTAAATTCAGATTTGCACTGTAATGAACTATCCACTATTTAAAGAACAATGGCAACGACAATCTATGATCCTTGATATCCATCACATATTTACATATTCATATTTACAGTTAGTATTTCCTTCTTCCTTTATTCTTTATTGTTCCTCAAACACGGATATGTTGCTGTGCTAATGAGCTTGAATCTCCTGATTAAATGTACCATTTTTAATTTGAGCCACTTTAATTAAGAACAGCTTCAGTTTTACAGCCACAGCTGGGTCAGATAATTATGAACCGTGTTAAACATTTACATTTCGTCTTTGACCTGTGATCATCTAAAAGGCTGTTGCACCCTGCCTGCATTTACAGAGCAGCCTCACAAAACTCAGACTTCCTCTCAAAATAATATTCCTGAGATTCTTCTGACAACTCCTCTGAACACTTTTACCTGTGACTTCATGCTCGTGAGAAAAACAGCTTTTATTTGGGGCAGTTTTACCCGGTGTTTCTGACAGCAGCAGTATTTTTATACTTCAATTGAGCCAGTTATGAGGCTTTGCAGGAAGTTTTGCTGGCGAGGTATGTGCATATAAAAGGAAAAGGAAAGGAGAGCAGGTCCAACAGACAAGGTGCAATGTAAAGGTGAAATGTATTTGCAAGTCATTATGAGCATGCATAATGTGAGCAAATGTGAATGGGGAAGAAAAATGTGTGAGATATATGAGGATGCTGCAAGGAGAAAAACTCGCATCTACAAAGAAGCAGCTTATTAGGAGCTAAAGAACCTGTCAGCACTATTCTGAGCTTGGCCACTATGGATTTGTGACTCTATACCATCAAAGCTAGAGGGTTTTATAATGGTGGGTAATGGTGTTTTTCTCAGTAAGTAGACAACTGTATAGCAATTCAAATACCACCTTCTGATAAGACATCTTTGTAAAGGGTTTCTTAATTGTAATTAATGGCTGTCTTAATGGTTAATAAATCTATTAATATCTATTATGTAGTAGTCAGGTTGTTAATAAGTCAGTAATAAAGGGGAGAGATAACATTTTCAGGGAAATAGTGGCAAACAGAAAGAGTTTCAAAAACAATGTTATATTGTTTTTATTTATTCATTTATTTTGGGTCTATTCTTCAGAAATATGAAGCTTTTTTTATTCACCACAGAGGCTGAGAAAATTCATGGTCCCGAAAACACATTTATGTACAAGGTTTAATATGGTTTTATATCAATTCACATATGAAGTAACTGAACTAACAGTGAGGATCTACTGAGAGTGAACCAATCACATCAAGTCATAGTGACTAGATCATTTGTTAATGGTGAGAAATAGGAATTGTTTATACATCCTGCATTAATTCATGCATTAAATCATTAAGTGCTTGACAAATAAGATAAGTGTCTCACCACAGAGGGTGGAGTTGAGCCTGGCTGCACCTTTCCGCTGGCCTGGCCGAAGGTGATCCTCTTCCGCCTCATCCGGAGGAAGACGTAGATGCGGATGTAGACCAGCAGAGTGACAATAAACGGCAGGTAAAAGGACACCACAGAGGAGTAGATAACAAAGTCAGGGTTGGAGATGGAGCACACCATCGGGTCATCTGAGTCAAAAAGAAAACATCATTATGCAAAACACTCTCAAAATCACACGATAATAAAAGAGACAGTTGGTGTAATTCACAGCCAACCTCTGACCCCGGCGCATGCTCTCCATCTTGAAAATGACCTCGATGGCCTGTCCTCTTTCATACTCTGCATACTAACGAAATTGTACGCTGCTGCACACATACGCTTGCTGCTGTAAGATGGAGGGGTGATTGATTTGACAATAATTGCACTCAAATTCAGGATAGGAGGCCATTTGACACGATAATGATAATATCTAGACTAATTATTCAATCAAAATTCTCGCACTATATACATCTATAAAGGGCGCTAATAGTGCTGTAAATTGAAGCCTGAAAAGAGTGATGGCCTCGGACCACAGCTGTTAAATGCATACTGCATGTGAATGGCATAGACAAACTGAAGTGATTGGCTTCTCCCAGGATGTTTCCCAGGATCAATATCACAGACCTCAATACACAGGAGATGGAAACAAGCACAGACAGATACAATCTGTTTCTAACCACCTTCAGTTTCTTATTGTTCAGCCTATTTTTTGGCACTTATACTGTATTTGTCTTATCAAGCTGCTTTTTTCAATCCATTTCTTTTGAAGGATGATGAAGCATCCTGGACCTGATGTGAACCCACTGGTCCTTCCTTCCGGTGCTGATGTATACTGAAAAAACAGTGGGATCCCTGCAATCACCAAGCATTGTTATGCATTGATTGTAAGTGGACTCTAGCAAATGCCTGTATCGCTGTGAGTAGCTTTACATTGTGTCTGACTAATGTTCTTCATTGTGTGCGTGCAGTCATGCATCTGTGCTGCCAGGTTTTTAAATTAAAATAGCTGCTGGGGATGTCTCCCACATTTCTGAGTCCACTTCATTGTTTGGTAGTTGATTCTTCCTGTTCCCACGTCACACAAGCCAAATACAGAAGACGCGATTTTGTCAGCACAGCAAATTTTCAATTCTGTAGAGCATGAATAATCCTGTCAGCACACCTCAAAGAGTCTTGTAGTAGATGATGTCCTCTCTCCACCTACAGTAGCCTCATTTAACCAGAATTCAAGGCATGCATTATTCAAAAATTAAACATTGACACTGCATTCATGTAATGTCTTCGACTGGAGAGTCACAGCTAACCTTGTAATCAAAGCATTTAAAAAGCCTAATATAGTTTAAATGTGCTTCTTCTTCTTCTTCTTCTTCCTGCCTGGTACACAAACATGTCTTTCAAACTCAATGTGCTCCAGTTTTTAACACAGCTCTCCGGGTCTCGTCATTATTTTCTTACACTTGACAAAGCTGGCAGTCACAGAAGAAGCTGAGTGGTGCAGCGCTCTCCACAACGAGCAAATTGCTAAATTGGTGGAGTGCACCTTTAAGTCCCATTTTAGATTGCATTTCATGTCCCACAGCTGAACCCAAACGGCAAATAGACTGAATTTTGACCCTGATTCCCACAACAACACAGTGCCTCCGTGCTTTGCATTCTATTCTGCACGATGCATCTGCACAGGAAAACCAAATGAAAATGTTGTTGACCTTACCTGTGGTGTTGAAACCAAACAGCAGTGGACAGGAGACAGCGAAGGCCAGGACCCAGACGGTGGCAATCATCACAAAAACTCTCTTCCTGGAGCGATGGGTGGTGTTGTACAGGACGGGCATCACCACTGCGGTGTACCTGAACACACAGATTAGAGTCTGTCAAGCTTTGAAAATGTATGCACAGGGGATTGGGGGTGACATCTGAATGAAGAGAAAAGTGCTGATAGTACTGTACAGTAAAAGGGAATAATAAGGGGTGAAAAACAGCCTCCATGAAAAGAACTGGTCTTTGGGGATGCCAAAAAATGCACTGCTGAGAGAAAGCGGATAACATAAAGACCAACAATGAAGCAGCAAACCAGGCATTTCTATTTAGAAACAATTTGGGTATTCAGCAATAAACCTAGAGGAGCTTTGATTTAAGAGTTAATCAGCACACTATATGCCAAGAGTGTATAATGAGCCCGGGAAAACTGGGTTCAGCAGTGGCTCAGAAGAAGCAGCAATTATGCTGGACCCCGACCCAAAATGGATGTGATGTTATGTTGTTTAGAGCCAGATAACTGCCATGATTATTTATCCTCATCAGACTAATTACACTGGTCCCACTCTGGGCAAAATGCAGGGCAAAACCCAGAGCGCAGACGTTCACTAAAAATACTTCCCTCCCTGCTTTACTCTCTTTACCCTCCTGTCATGTTGTTGTCTGGTTAAATAGAAGCAGAGACGAAAAAGCGGAGAGGTGAAACACAATTTACATGATTTATTGATCAAGTGCTGCTTTAAGTTATACTTTTAGTTGAGGATGAAAACAAGGCTCCTCAGCTCTGAGTCGCCCTTCAAAATATGGCCTACGCTGTAAATACTTTCACAAAGACACCTCACCCTCAAGTTTGATGCAAAAACTTCCTTGCTGGTGTATTTATGCTGCATCTGAGTTGCCTGGTTTGACTCGTCCTTTTAACAGGAGACAAATCTTCCCCGCTATCACGGCAGCCATTGCTATAAACTTATAAATAAACAACGCTGTCAAAAAGGTAACGCGGATGTGTTGTAAACTATCAATGACAGAATGCCTCCGGTGCTTCTCTTTACTTTAGCACCTCACAGAGTGCGTGATAGTGTAGCAGTGTTATGGACTCGTCTAATCATCAATCACAGAGAGCCACAGGGCTCCAAAGAACTTCATCCCTCAGAAGCAAATTATGTACACATATACATACACTGCAGGCCAAATGTGTGAGCAGACATGTAACAGTAAATAAAGTCGTACTTTACATGACCACGGCATGATTAACCTGTTTGCAGGCCCTATTTCTTTAAAGTGTGTGCACTATGTTGCTTTAAGTTCCCACTAAGACAGCTAAAGGAGCTACGTAAGGCTGAGGAGGCGCAGATTCATGCAATAACTCTCTATAGGTTCATCACTACGAGTGACCCCTTTCGCATGTTGTCACATTGTTTTCACACTGTCTTTTGATAAATTGGAATAATTAGGTGTTAAAATTAGCGTTTGACACTATATGACTGGGGCACATAATTAGACCACCCATGTGTTCTGGTACTGAAGAGGCATAAATTCATTTGCAAATTTGCAATTCAGCAAATGACCTAAAACCAACATATGCACAGTGAAGCCGGGACTTCTGGGGCTCCTGGGAAGCTGATGCTTTGCCCTGCTGGTAATCCAGCTTTGAACATGACGACACTAATATCTTATGTATCTAGTGGAAAACCACAGGAAGACTCGGTCCTGCACACATGCCGTACAAATACATTCCCATGACACCTTAAGTCCTGATGTAGTATTTTATTCATTCTATATGGTTGAACTCTTGAGGCCTGTGGGTTGAAAGTTCAAAGCCTCTTGAGATCTATTAAATATTCACTGTGACACAAGAAGAAAACAGCAAATAAATAATGTAAACACTTGATGCACATCTACAGCAAAGGCTCAACCCATTGGTATAGCACAGCTCCTCCTGCATTAATGCAGACAAACACACAGCAATTAGATGTGAACACAACCGAGAAGCTACTGCTGTAGAACAGTCAATCAAAAACACACAGCGCACACAAAATCTCATCTCTCCAGTCTCCTCCTCACTGCCTCTTATTCTGTCGCTCGCTGACGCACACAGATATACACACATTTATCAAGAGGACATTTCCAAGATGGGAAAAATGTCTTTTTTTTTTTTAATTTCTTTGAGGTGAACTGAAGTGAAGAATAAGATCTCACATGGATGACATTTCTTCTGGAGATGTCATAGCAACACCTGTAGTCATACACAATAACTGTAGCAAGAAGGTAAACAGACACCCATCCACAGGCACACGCTGCACACACACACCCACACACACACACACACACACACACACACACACACACACGGTAGGTTTTCATCACTTTTGGGAACATTACATAGACTTACATTCATTTCCTGGAGACTTACCTTAACCACAACCATAACCACTACTTGGCTAGCCCTAACCTTCACCAAGGTCTTCATCCTAAAATCTACATTATGGAGACCTGCATTTTATCCCCACAATGCGACTGTATAAACAGATTTATGCCCCCACAGTGTGAGTAATACATGGACACACATACACACACACACTGCACACTCACCTGTCAATGCTGATAGCACACAGGTTGAGGATACTGGCGGTGCACATCATCACATCTAGCGTGACAAAGATGTTACAGTAGAGCCGGCTGAAAAGCCAGGCACCGCCGACCACCTGCACAGGACAGACAGGCATATTAACAATGCACACGTTTCTCTTCCTCATCTTCACCGTGAAGTGTGAAGCACCTATTGAGTGCACACATGAACGCACACACTCGTGCATGTGACAGAAAGGCAAGCAGGAAGGAAGAATAGAAAAGCAAAGCAGAGCTGGCAAAACACTGCTGTATTCACCCATGTATGCTGAACTTAAGCATTTATGCTAATAGGGATATTCATTAGGCAAAACTTACACGTGGAGTAGCAAATATGTTCAGCACACATTACTTGAAGGGTTCATTTGGAAAAACAATTATCTCTGTTTTGATTTATTTCCCTAAATCATGTTTTTATATTGTGCACTCCAGGGAATATCAATCAATCTGGTGTTGCATTGTTTTTGATGAGATATGTCAATTTTTTCACTTTTCCTAAATCACGTTTTTTTTAAGTTGCACAGTCAAAGGAATATCAATGAAACCAGTGTTGGTTTATTCAGTTGACGAATGGCTTTTATCTGTTTTTGCAAATGAGCTCTTCACGTGTCTTCAGAGAGCACGATCTGCAAGGTGCTCAGCATGGTTAAGTGTTTTGTGACGGACAACATACATAATGTTGTTAACAGCAGCAGAATCGAGGGAACGTGTCAAACGCTATCTAATTGTCCTCAAGAGAGTTTACAACTCTCAGAAAGGACATTAACCCCAAGATAAAATAATAACACTCAAACTCGTCCCCTCCACCTCCACCTCCATCCCCCCCGCCCCCCAGCAGAATCCTGCTCAGACAGACAGGCTTTCACTTAGGCTCCATAATGCCTGGTAATAACTGTCTGACAAAGATAAATGGGATCCAGCCTCCATTGCCTGACTACTGAAGCTCTTAAATCTGAGTTGGGAATATATGCCTACCTACGCAAAGAGGCGGCAGGGACACATGGGAATATGCACAGGCACACACACATGTACAAAGACATAAATAGGCTGTAATCTCTCTCTCATAGACCAGAGCTGAAAGAGACACATTTGTTTTCTTATACATACTAATGTGGACATATTCATTACTAAGCTCATTTCCAAACTTAAGCTAAGCTCCCCACAACATGCCCAACCTTAACACAAATCCCAGTGTTAACCTAACCTCAGCCCAGACCCATTTATAGTAATTCCATTTTTAAAACAGCTCTCCACCGATTTCACACATAAAAATCACTTTACTTGTCATCGTTAGTACTGCTCAGCCTGTGGAAACAGCTGCATAATGTCCTCTGTGGCTCCGCGGGAGCTTTGTCAACTCTGAGGAAATAAACCAGCTGATGTCATTGGCACATCATCAGGGTTGTTTCGTTTTGCTTGACACAAATCGGGGGCATTCAGTTTGAAAGATGCGGACATTAAGCAGGCAGAGAGGGTGTAATGAAATACTATTCAGCTGCATTATGGGAAGTGTAGGAACTAGCATTTTTGGACCTGAACTCACACTAATTCTACTAATTCTAAGCAGCTTTTGCGTATATGGCGCATTCACATATACTTAAAAAAGTTGGTATGGATGCTAACAAATGCTGTGAGTGTGCTGTTGTTGCATGTTATTGATCCCCAATGCATTCACAGGGAAATGGAGGAGCTGCTCTCAGCTTCAATACAAAATTAAATTAAATTGCAATCAGTGGAGAGATAGAAATCTTAGAAAACAGAAAATCCACAAAATGTTCAGTATGTTGATTTATTTATGAACTAACTGCAGAAACAGCATTCCATGGCAGTTAGTGTAGCATATGTAAACTGCATGCAATTAGTTTGTAGCATAGAACTGAGGCACAGTGTAGGAATGATAATTGGGATATTGGTGCTGCATCAGTTTTTGATCGACTTCATGGAAGCTTAATACTAAATTCTCACAGTGGTTCTTTAATTTCAATCCAAAACCCAATTACTAACCCAAAACTAGCTATTTAAAGAAGTGTGGGACAAGAAAATGTCCTCTTTTTGGCATACCACTGTCGTCTTTTTAATCTTTGTAAGGACATTTGGTCTTCTCATTTATAGAAACATTAATACATCATATATGTACACAGTATGTACTCAGTCACCCCCGCACAAGCTGAGAAGAAAAGACTGAGGCAAATATGTGGGCACATATTGAATTGTATGCACATTGTGGGAATGTGGCAGCAGCTCTGTGGGGCTCTGCAGAGACCTCAGACTGACAGTGTTTGAACATATGTGATCAATGTTGTCATAGCAGTGAGGTGTGCTAAATGTCTCGGCAAAAAGACACAGCAGGGGCAGCAATAGTTAGGACACCAGGACAGGAGATATTGGATTGTTAGAGACAGAGAATCTGTGTTTCCACTGCTTCCCATTAAGTTAAAATAGTACTTAAAATAGTAAGTTAAATTGAGAAGCAGTTGTAGACCACAATAAATTTTCATTTTGAGAGTACTAAATACGTTTGTATCACTTAATGTTGTGTCTTCTGTCAGATCTCACTGTATTTCACATAACAAAACTGATCAAATCTGGACCTGAAAGAGGAGTATGGAGCTGTTTCTGTAGTTCTGCTGAGGCAGAGCGGCATCATTTACGATGACTTGTGGAAAGCCAGAGCTCAGTCACTGCTGCCAGTACAAACACTTCCCTCAAGTACAAGTCATACATCAGCTGTACCATCCAGGGATTACATGGCTTGCTCAAGGGCATGTGATTAGCACCTACGGTGGAGAGAGAGATGCTCAGTCACTTTGCCATGACACGGCTGTAGAAGCAAACTAGCAACCCTCTGGTCACAACAAGCTAATCCCCCTGTCCTTCAGATTAGAGCTCGCAGAGTGATGGAGCTCGCACTGCCAGTGTTGGGAGTTGAAAGTCTTCCACCTGACTCAGAGCTAAAATGGTTTTCCCAGCCTTATCCAAGATATTACTGACCTTTACATTCCTGCTACATTCATGCATATTGTTCTTTTGTGTCATGCTATCTTGTAATGATCCTATTCCTTATTGAATTGTAAATCCCCCCTTTGAATCTGAAATGAAAAATGCAGCACATGCTCTTATGGCATGACTGCTCGTATGGAAGTTAAACTCATGACTGAATCCCGCTGAGGTTCCTGGCTACCTTAATTTACTTGTCATAGGATATAATCATCTTTACTTTGTCTGCTTCTGCTCACTGAGCTTCTTGAAAACGTTTTCTGTGGTTGAGCTGCTGTTGAATCTCCTGCACACTGTGGGAAATATGGCTTTCTGCTGACAGTCTGCTCTGCTGAGCAGACTTTAGGCAGCAGGGTGGCTCTGTGTTAAACATAACTGGACTTTAACCAAATGATTTTTAGGTCTCATGTGGGCAAACACCATCCCTTGAGAAATACACTCTGTATCCCCAAGCTTTGAGGATGCAATTCCACACACACACAAGCCTGTAGATGTCTCTGCAGTTCATTTTCAGTGTGCAATGTATTACTTTGATGAAAAGTGGATGCCTGTAGGTCAAATGCAATTAATGGAGCAACTGAGCGGCAAGTGGCACAAGGATAGAAGCTGCGAAAATTAACAATTAGCAGACAAACTGTATCACACTTGAGTAATATGTGAAGCACAGATAAACATTAAAAGCAACAATAAAAACAATGACAAAGAGCGATTTGACTCAACAGAGGTTTGATAAAAATGAAATTCACAGGTGTCTTTGTAATTTGAAGCTCAGCCAGCTCCCCAGCGCAGGTGAAGTCATTATTTGTTAATATTCAAGATGTTCTTCAGCAATAATGCATAATCTACATGAATAGTGAAGCACTACCGAACTACCTTTCATCATCATTATTCTCTTCCTATCACAGTTGTCACCATGTAATAAGCTCCAAATGACACTCATCCTTTTTCTCCTGACTCTAGCTCCTTTTTTTTCTTGCAAAAGTCCACTTTGTCTCCCTCACAACTTCCTGTCCTTTTTCCTCTCCTCTCTTCTCCTCTGCAGCGTCAGCTCCTTGCTCACTGCCAAGCATCTGTATGTCAGTCTCTTCCACATCCTCAGTACTCTCCACTTTCTTCCCCTTCTTTGCTTCAGAGCTCTAGATCCGTCATTGCCAACCAGGGGGACTTGTAACACAATCAGTAGGCAACTTCTGTAGCTGCTAGCAGGGTGTAGCCTAAGCAGAAAGATTGTGGGTGTGATTAAAAACATATTTAAATATTTTTGTTTAGCGACGAAAATAGCCAAAATGTCCAATTAGGATTGCAAATGGTCGAATGCTGATCTTTGGTAAATTTACCATCATAATAACCATTAAGCTGCCTGCAATAAACCGACTGTTGTAATACCTCAAGGCTAAATGTTGTCAAAGAGACTGCTTGAAAACTACTTAGCAAGAAAGCAGAGAAGTGGAAATAATTCACAAATAATGTATAAACTTTCGAAGAAAATCATCAAAAGTAATGGTTAAATAAGTTTTATAATGACCTCAAATCAACGGAGAAACACTTGAAATAATTAACTAAAAGTCACGGATAAATAAAACAGCTAGGCCTAATTATGCAAGACTAGCTTGCGTTTTGTTAGCATTCTGTTAGCATAACATTAGCTAATCCTATAGTGAACTAACTTAAATTTTTGTAGTATATCGGTTCTCTTTCTATGGGCATTTGTCTTTCGTGTGTAGTCTATATATTTCTGATGATGAATGATTGACAGACGACAGATGACCAATGACTTGGGATAGCAATAATAACAGCTGGTACGCTATCCTCCAAAAATGGCAGTGCTGCCCCAGAATGTTCAGTGGTTCCCATTCCCTATTGATGAACCATGTAGATATTTAGCTAATGGATAAACAGTTGAATTAGTTAACTAATGGATAAATTGTTAACTAAAATTAATGGATAAATGATTGAAATGGTTAGCTAAAAGTAATGAAGGAATGACTAAAAAGCTAGCTAACTGAAAAACGGTTGAAATATTTAGCTAATGGATAAATAGTTTAAAGTATTAGCTAAAATTAATGGATGAATGGTTGAAATAGTTCGCTTACGAGTAACTAGTTTAAATAACTAAAAGCAATGGCTAAACAGTTCAAACAGTTAGCTTATAATAATGGTTAAACAGTTGAAAGCCATTAAGTTAGCTAAAAGTAATAGATAAATAGCTAAAAGTAATGGACAATGGTTGAAATAGCTTAAAGCAGGCTCATGCAAGTCCAGCATTTGCTACTCTGAGTGTTAGTGGAAATGCAAACTTGACAACACTGACCTAAACACCAACAATTCAACTATATGAAAAAGGATTATTGGAACAATATCCACTTGTATATAGTTTTACTTAACATCCACTCTGAAATAAACTGAAACGCCAAAAAAAGGTTGAGAACCTCTGTTCTAGATCAATGCTCCACACTGAAATTTTATAGACACCCTGACCTCCTCACCTCCAGGTACACAGCCCAAGGCATCACCAACGATGCCACCAGCAGGTCGGCCACAGCCAGGCTGACCACCAGGTAGTTGGTGGTCGTCTGGAGGGAACGCTCCCTCAGCACAGCCAGACACACCAGCACGTTTCCAAACACGATGGCCAGGATGAGCAGGGAGTACAGCATGGCGTAGTAGTTACGTTCATCCTGCCCCGATGCCTCTGAGCTCTCATTCCTCTCGTACCATCCAAGACTGTCTGATTCGTTCCAGGGCCGCTCTGCACTGCTGAACATTGCCATGGAGGCGTCCCGGTGGCATCGGAGGTGAGATGTTTGGCAGACCTACCAAAGGAAAAGAGCATAGTTTGGCGTTAACCCATCCATCATGTGCTGTAACTCCCTCTCACAGACACACTGTAAGATTTCTCACATCCCATTAGTCAGATGAAAATCTAGCATTTTAGCCATTGGATGAAGGCGGCAGGATCATTCCAGGTGAGAGGACTACTGGGAAGCATCTCCTGGCTCCTAGCAACAGTTGTCAGATGAACAGATAAATAAAACAGCTGAAATGCATCCCAGCACTGTTGCTCGCTGTACACTAGCACTTTTTATTTTTCCTGAATGAAAAATTTAAGCACATATTGACACCTCCTCAAGCTCACTGGCTCCCATATAGACAATCAACTCCATAAAGACTCAGCGGAAATGCATGCTCTTAAAAGCAAACTTCATTGATAGTGTAATCCTTTTATGGTTGTTCCAGTCAGCCTTCCATATGAATCCCTGTCCTTCCTGTAAATGGCTTTTCATACAACAGACGCAGAAACTACAAAGCAGAAATGATAACTTTAATGAGGGACTGGAAGTGTGTCTTTCAGCAGTGTCAGTGAGGTTAGCTCATCAGGGAGGAGTAATAAGTAAGTGCTGTCACACTGAGAGGTCCGGTTGGCTCGGGTCCCAGGCTCTGCTCCTTGCACTCCATCCTCCCTCTCATTTATTCCCAATCCCCCCCATCTGGCTCTAATCCAAATACCAGTGCTGTGGTGATCCTCACACCTGTGCCTAGATGTTAAAACAAACTGATCCATCTTCCTCAGCTCCTCCCTTCTCTTTCTGTGACAGAAATAGGGAGAAAGACACAGGGAAGCTAGGACCATTTTTAGATCTGGCTCAAGCCCGGGAGGCTTTTAAAGATTTCCTCAGTCTATAATTCCCCTTGGTTCTTCGGTGGCTCCGGTATCATATGATTGTCCACCAGAGAATCTGAAGAAGCAAAGAAACAACAGCCACTGATACCAATCACCTTGAAGTCTCCTAATGGGAGTGCAACAATGAGTTCATCGCAAAATTTGGTGTGACAGGTCATGAGGAATAAAGCCCTATCTATGCACACACACACACACACACACACACACACACACACACACACACACACACACACACTCATTCATTTTTAATATACTGCACTGATAGCCTACAAGGTGAATGGTCTGCTTCTACTTGTAGATCAGCAGCTAATTGAAACTGATTTCCCTCTTCATTCTTTCATTCATCTTTCATTTCAAAGACCTCCCTCTCCTATTAACGACCACCGGATCCTGCTCACTCATCTCAGTGTGCAGGACTGTGACCTGTGTGCCAGTGTGTGTGAAATGGGTAGCACTGGACCCCAAAATGCACACGCGCACATATACTTAGTTAAATTATCAGAAGATGAATAGCAAATTAATTGCAGATACAACAGATACATAATTGGGGGTTAGGCATTCAGAGAATACCTAACTGACAGCTACTGACTTTATCATAGCTGTCAGGGAATCTTAATTTGCCGGAGTCAAAGCTTCATAAAAAAATTCAATTAAAGCTCGTGATAGCGCACCTTATCAGGGCTCACAATCCCGCTTCCAGATAAATTGGGGTCAAATATAGTCCACTGACACAAAGGAATAATTACACAAAAAATACGAGTTTCACATATGGTCACACATAAGAGCACATGCCGAATGAATCCATTGATAAACAAAGCAGCAGAATATAACTGAAGACACAAACACTGGAGCAGAAACAAGAAAAGCGTTTCAAAACGAAGTTTAATGCTGCTTTGGTTGTTTTTTCCACCCAGAGTAAACAGACTTACATACCTGTTACTGTGTCCCAGTGAGGAATTCATCAGATGCCATCGAGGAAAAGCATCATCCGTGCAGAGTTAAAAGTTATCCTGCCATCGCGTCCAGGTCTGCGAGGCGAGCAGGAGGAGCGCTCGGTGCCATTGCGCACAGGCGAATGTGAATGTGGGGAGCTCTCACAGATGAACCCGCGGCGCACTCACTTACTTCCCCCAAAGCTCAGCGGCTCCGTCACGGCAGGTAACACGCACTGAGCCTTTTTTTTTTTTTTTTAATTATTAGTGTTTTTGCAGCCCCACCGGAGGCGCGCGTGCGTGCCGGAGACGTCAGGTATCTTCGTTTGCGCGTGTGCTGATGCAGTGGCAAAAGAAAATGACCTTAACCACACGGCTCTTACAACCCAAAATAACCATTTTAATTTCAGATTTTTCTTTTATCTTCAATATCTAGTTTAAATAATGATAGAAATGATGTGCCTGAGTTGTGTTGCAATCCTGTCCCATGGCTGTATTCCTCAGCATGACCCTGAACCAGTCTGGGTCGTGCTTTGCTGGAAGTGACATTCGCATAAAAATAGCCTAATGTTGGCCTCATAAAATGGGACCAGTTAGATCTACAGAGCGTAAATTAGGTCAGTCTGGGTCCACGCATGAAAAAAATGTATAGACAGACACGCCATTGTGGCTCTGGCATCATATGAGAACCTTTCCAAACCCCTTTCACACTAAGAGATGCACACACCCGTAGACACATAAAAAAAAGCTGCAGATAAAAAGTACCTTGGAGTACCTTGTCCTATATCTCACATTCCCAGCCGTGGTGCTTTGTTGTGTTATCTTCTACATGGCATTTTAAGATAAGAGGAATAAACCCTGCAGGGGCAGCCGCACTCCAAATAAATGAGATCTGGACCAAACCAAAGTGAAGTGTAAGGCAAGCTGTTTTTGTTGTTTCTCTCTCTCTATGAACCAGTTCCCACTTACAATGAGTTCAATTTTATTGTAAAAACTAGGGAAAACAGGACTTTCTGGGGCACTTAGTTATATTATATGGGTAGTTTTTATTGCAACATTAATCTGCCAGCTGGGAGGCAAATGAAGACCACGTAGCTCATGTTTGCACATATCTTTATACTTACATGACCGCAGATGCACATCCTCACATTACAAAGCCTCCCATAAAGTGCACTTTTAAAAAGCAGTGAGGTTGATGGCCTGTTCAGTGTAACCGCAGCAGCTGACAAACTTCCCCAGCTGATCATTTTTCACCACCAACCCACAGTCAGTTTGTGTTTTTACTAATGTAAAAGCATCCAAATGCCCTTGGTGCTCACTGGAAATTTGACCCATCCTTCTTCTCCACAGCAGCACACTGGCAAATATCTCCTGTGCAGTGCAGAGCTGAAGAGAATCCTAATACTCACTGGAGCTGGCATGAATGCATACATTTGAAACTTGACAAATGATGGTGTGAGACATTCGTAGCACACTTAATTTTGACTTTGGATGACATTACAGTGCAGTGGCTTCTCCACTCACACAACATATCCAATAAATCCAGATTTCACATTTATGCAACAGTCAGGAAAATCAATCTGAGTGTCTCCCACATGAGTGGCAACTAAGTGTGTAGTTTTTTTCTGGAATGGCTCTTTCCTCACTGACTGATTTATGATACAGAGTTAAACGTGCAAAAAATAGAGATGATTTTGAACAGAGGCACCGCCAAACTCCTTTCACTGAGAGGGTCAACACACCATCACAACCCTTTCGCTTCCTTCAGAGATCAGAAGCAGAGCAATGATTGCAACACACACACACAGGCATGCATGCACACACACACACACACACACACACACACACACACACACACACACACACACGCACTCAGAAACAATTTTGCAAATAGCCCCGGTGATAGGACAGAAAGGTGAGGAATGAAGTGGGATCTGCTTTCCCTCTGAATGAGGGATGCATGGACCTTGTGCGGATTGGGCTCTTGGCAGCTGCTCTCGGAGCTGTTACTCATAGGATCTATACCTGTCTAGACCAAGACCAGTGTGAAGGTCAGGCCTGAGAGGGCATTGCTCCAGTAATGATAAAGGACGGAAACGGAAATAAATGTTTTCAGAGTTAGTTGACTTTTTGCTGCCATCTACTGGTCCAAAGATTGAACAGCTTTTATCCCACATACAGAAACTCACTCCAAATCCAGAATATGTACAAACTCAAAGCAGGCCGTGACTCTGTGTGTATGAGTGTGTTCACACTGGAAAAGTGATAAAACAGCGTATACTCATAACAGTCTGTATGCAGAGTGTGCAGTCGACAGGCATCAGGAAAGGGAGGAGCTGCTCCAAACATGTTTGGATTACTTTCACAAAGGACACAGAGAAGCAGTGAATTGTCACAGTAAAGAAGCAGAAACCAGAGGTGGTTGGCATTTTTGTTTGAAAAGTGACTGAAGCAATGAATCAGTTATCAAAATATTTGCAGATTGACTGATCTTTGCAGCTCCAATATACAGCACACACTGTACTGTACACAACTAGTTTGAAATTGGAAACTGAAACTATGTCCCAAAACTCAAGTGGTTAAAGTACATTGTCTTTTTTTAGATGGGTTAGGGTTAGGACTACAAAAGACAAAAGATGTACAAAGCCATGTTGAACTTTTCATATAATTTAATCACAAGCACTTTCACATTAATCACTTTGCCCTGAATCACGTCTTCAGACAGAATAGTAACAATACACAGTATATGGAAAACCTTTATGACAGGGTTGAATCAGTAGCAAAAACTAATGTAACACGGCAAAGAAGTGGTGTTTACCTATGAGTAAACTATTAACAGCTCATATGATATAAAACTGTAACTGCGTTGCTCAAGAGTAACAGATGTGTCATCTTTCATTTCTATTCTGCAGTTTTGTATTAGCTGTGTTTTTAAGATATGCAGCTAAAGTGCAGCCCAGACTCATTTCCCTTCTCGCTCTGCCCACTCACTGTAGCCTCCTTTATAATGTCTCGCCCTGAGAAAAAAGAAGCAGAAAGAAGAGAGCTTAGACTGTTGTTTGTTTTTCTACCAAAAGGTCATCCGGTATTCAACAAACCAAAGCAGCATCCGAGGACACTGGACTCTAGCCGCAGCAGGACTGATTAATAATTAAATAACAACACACAAAATAAATGTGCCATTTATAGTGCTGGCCAGCTCCACTGCAGTCCCTTGTGTGGTTTAGCAGGGTCCACATTATCTAACATGACAGACGTTTAATTAAATTTGTCTGGATTTTCATGGAGCGAGTTAAACAGTGGAGTCACATTTGTTTGCTCTTTAGGTAATAACTGATCTGTCAGTTTGAAAGCTCACCTGCAATGGGTCATATAATAACTGGACAACTGGATGGATATGTTTCATGTGTGTGTATATAAGAGCATCTGCTGTTATTTACTTGCTAAATCCCAGCTGACGGGCGATGTCCAGAGCTTTGGCGCTCCTGTTGCCGCTTTTGCAGTGAAACACAATGTTGTCGTCATCTTTTCCCGGAGCCCTCACTTCAAATTTCTGCTGAAAGTGCTCTGGGGACAGCTTCAGAGACTCCTCCAGGTTGCCCACTGATATTCACAAACAGAATGAAAGAAAGAAAGAAGGAAAATAGAGCCACTCTTTTCCCACTTTGTACATGTGTCAGCACTTACGTGGGATGTTGACAGCATCTGCAATGCGTCCAGCCTGGTACTCATCAGGATTTCTCACATCAAACAGCTGAACATCATGGTTGGACAGCATGGTCTTCAGCTGCGAGTAGCTCACCACTGACGCTGAGGTGGAAACATGAAGGACAACGCTCTCAAATTAAGTCAAAATTCACTTTGTGCCAAATTGTACCCTTTTACTGATGCCTGTAAAAACCTATAAACTCACCATCCATTGATATAATAGTAGCCTGTGTTAATTTAGTGCAGGTCGACTGCTTTTTTCTCCCGTGAGGATAAACTAGAGCTTTCCCTGCTGACAGAGCATTGTTGTCAGTTTGAAACAAAAATGCCAGAGTCAACCAAACTCTCTGTTTCAACAATCACATGAAAACACTGGATTCTTCAGTGCGTTCAGTCTGACAATGCTGGCAGCAGAGGTGGAAGAAGTACTCAGATGTTTTAATGAAGTATAAATCCCAGTGTAGAAATATTCTATATGCATTCAAAATTTTAATTTAATTCAATTTTAACTACTTTATAATTTAACAATGCAACCCCGGGGATCAATAAAGCCTCATCTCGCCCTGCAATATCACATCATTATTTATTTGTTGATTAGATTTCAATCCACAAAGTAACTCAAATTATCAAATGAGAGAAGTAAAATAGTCCAATATTTGCCTCTCAAGTAGTGAAATGGAAGTATAAAGTAGCAAAAAATTTAAAATACCCAAGTAAAAGTAGTCTACTTCAAAGACTACGTAGTTAACTTTCACCACTGGCAGGTAGTGTTATCACAGGCAGCCTCTTATAGTGCTATAAACGACTAGAGTAATGAGGTTATATGATTTTATTTTTACAACGAAAATAGCACTTCATAACGACATTTCACCACTATAATAAGGAACATTATGACCCTCAGCAGATTAAGAATTCATGATAAAGTCTCCGGCACGCAGGCCAGCAGGATTATGACAGGGCTATTAAGGTGATTTGCGGATACAGCTGTCTGTATGCCAGGAATATATATGAGTGTGTGTTTTTACCGTTGTTGGATGCTTCTCCGCATGCAGGACCGGAGGTTGCAAAAGGCCGAAAAACTGCACCAAAGGTCGGGTAAGACCTGCGGCTCACTTCCGCCACAGCCTGGCACAAGCTCCGTGACAGCGCGCACGACAGCATGACGAGGATCAGGCCACCGCGCGGACCAGAGCGCAGTGAGCTCATGATGAACGACCTGCACGCGCACACAGATGACTTTTCTCTTCTTCTTCTTCTTAAATTTGTACACTGGGCGATGCATTTGCCGCCATCTTCAGGTCTGAAAAGTTTCGACATGCTTGTGGTTCTAGAAGACGTTTCGTCTCTCATCCAAAAGACTTCTTCAGAACTGAAGAATGCTGATTTCAGCTTCAAAATGATCTTAATATCTGCATGTTTTCAAACAGAGGATATGACATTTAAACATACTCAGTCCAAACTTCATTCAGAATGACCAGGATCTCAACCAGCCAACAACATTTTAAACACCTGTTTTCTTTGTGGACTCAGTGAGTTTTCTCGTTGCTCTGTACTTTGCTCTGCTATCATTAAAAATGCTAATTCAAACATCGTCTTGTCACTTTAACAATACCCAACAACATCCTGTCTCATGCACCATTAAGAACATCTATGTGAGGTTATAGAAATGTCAGACATTGGCTCCCCACTCTTCTGTTCTTGTGAAGATATGAAGGTAGATTAATACTAAGGACTGGTTTATAACACACTGTGGTGCAGGTAGACTTCCATCCACACCAGACCTTGGTTCAGAAAGCATTGTCATCAGACACTGCTTGCAGGAGCTGCAGCTATTTAACTTTCTACAAACTGTGATTATTTAAACAGAACTTTCTGTTTTTCCATTTAATGGTGACCTGAGATTTGTTGGAAGACGACATGTCTTTGGAGTCTTGGTTCATAGCTTAAATCCAATTTGAGCGCCCACAACCTCTGTGGATTTGTGCATTTCAGCTGCTATCAGCTGGGACTGGAGTCGAGCAACAGACACAAGATTCCCTGAGGGCTTCAGCCTGTACAGTTTTGTCTGTGGAAAGTCAGTTTGTCATCAAACAAAGCCCACAGACATTTGGGTGACTTAACACTTTCCAGCCTTGTGCCGCTCAGATCTCTGTGCAAATATTATTTTATCCTCAGAAGTCTTCACAAACTTCATGAGCTGCCTTTGCTTGAAGAGTAATGTGTCAACTTGTCTCCTGTCACCTGACAAGTTTCAAGTTTCAGTTCAGTTCAGTTTTCAAGGTGTGCAAGGTTTCACCATAAACTTCCTGACTCATGTACTTTCCCATTTCCTATTCTTTACTATAATCTAGGGTCCATTCATTTTTCCTATTCTAGATCAGCAGTACAAAGAATATTTGTTTTTCTGTTTGTTGACTATCATTACATGCCGTCATCTCATTGGCAGCCTCTCAGTCTCCAGAGTTGTCAGTGAAAAAAACTCTCCCATCACCACCCACCACCCCCAGATGGAGGAATACGTCATGTAGCTTAATTTACTGTTCCCCAGGGGGAGTTCTGACCAATCTGATGGCATAATGCAGCCATTGTGAGGGAATAAATTTGGTGCAGCCTCATTATCACTGCTGAACCTAACACGTTAAAGCATCTCTTCACTGACCCTTGAGATCTCCATTCACATATTACTGTAGCAACAATGTTAAGTCTTCACAAACAGACCAGCCTTGTTTCTAACTGCCTACATACTTCCACTTCTTAGAGCTGCCAGTATCATATTCCTGCCACATACAATGTAACTGCTGAAACATGTCTGTCTTTGGTGCCTGCTTCCTTGAAAAACACGCCAAAACTACTTTCTTTTCCTGCCAGAGTCTTGTACTTCTTGCTTTGCTGCTGTGCACCAGTCTGAGCTGACTATGCTGTACTTTGGGTCAGTGGTTTCAAACCTGGGGTCAAGACACCCCAAGCAATCACAAGATGAATCTAAGGGGTTGTAAGGTAATTAGCAAAGAAGAAGGGGAAAAACATTGCTGCTGCTGCTGCACAAGTTATGCATATTTTTCTGCCTTTCTTTTTTTTTTTTTTTTTTTTTTTAGATCTTTGCTTTTGCTTGTGGCAGACTCTGTAACAGACTCCAGCCAGAACAATATTTACACTTGAGATTAAAAAGAGGTAAGGAGCATACATAATCATTCAAGGAAGTAAACACAAGGCACTGCTTAAGTTAATGGGAATGTTATTTTTTATTTTTATTTGGTGATAAACCAACATACTGGACAAATTAACAATTTGAATATCGTGGTGGTGCTAGAGGTCGGATGAAAGGATCATCAAAGTTACAGAATTAATCATTTAAGAGACATGACTGTCTGTACAAAATCCTGGGCCTATCCATGAGAAGATGCTGAGATATTTCACAGGATGAGTGAAAATCCTAATGGTGGCACTAGAGACAAAGTCAGTATGCTACAACCTCTGGAGAATATTGCTGTCTCTATAACATATGACAATCCATCCAGCAGCTGATGAAAGTATTTCAATAGAAACAAAAATAGAAATTTCATGGTGGTGCCAGAAAGAAGCTGTGGGACCACGGAAGTCAGTAAGATTTATCCTCTGGGGAACATGAATGTCTGTACCTGATATCATGGCAACACATCCAGTAATTATTGACATATTTCAGTCTGGATCAAAGTGGTGGGCCCACCAACAGACCCCATCCCCAGACACATGCTGCTAGCATGGCTGCAGAACATTAAAATAAAGCTGTCTGAGGAGGGAACATTAGTGTTTTGTTGAAATGACTGCAGATCATTGACATGTCCAACATGTGATGAGGGGTAATGACAGTGCAGTCTACATACTACTAATCTCTGCTCCCTGCAAAAATTCCTCCAGTCAAATTTAGTAAAAATTGATATTAGTATCCACAGACAGCTGAATAAATAACTGCAGGTATTTTATTCTATTTTACACCGATGGACCCACTCTACCTCATTCAGGATTAGGATGTCTGTCACAGCTGAATTTCTAAAAGCCTGGATGTGTCACTTTTGTCCAGCAGATATCCTCATTGGATTCCCCATTTGCTTATTTGAATTTGAATCTGTTTGTGAGAAGTAGTCAGCCCTCCTCAATTTATTTACCTGTGTGCTTGAGGCTGAATTTAATTGTGTGATTTATATGCACAGTAAACAGTGTTAACCCCAGATCTTGCCCATAAGATTTAATCAATTTCTTCTAGAACTGGAAAGCCAGGTTAAGTCAGTGGTTACATTCAGGGTTGGGCCCAAATGCAGACAGAGGAAGGCAGTGCGGTGACTTCAGTGATTTATTGAAGCAATAGTTTGCTGGCAGGTACAGGTAGACAGACTGGTATGGATCCAGGTAAACATGCAGATAGCAAACACTTGAGGACAAAGGCAAAAAAGAACAAAAAATCTGGGTTGGTATATTAGTGACAGATGAGGGTTATTATATCCAGGAATGGAGATGGATGGGGAAGCTCAGGTCAGGGCAATGAGGTGATTGCAGGGCAGGTGGGAGTGGCAGGATAAAGAATGCAGGTAGAAAAGTCTGGTGCCATCTGGTGGACATGTAAAGAATAAAACTGAAGGGGCCTGGGAAAGTGGAGATGCGGTTGAAGAGAAGGACAGAGAGAGACAGTATTGATTGCCTTCTAAGCCAGATGGCTGTTAAGAAAAATGGAAAGCTGATCATATAGAAAGCAGATCAGATCAGTGTCTTGCTCACGGACACTTAAACATGGTGACTGAAGGAGTCGGGATCAAACTGCCAACCCTATCATTAGTGGACGACCTGCATGCTCTACCTCCTGAACATAGTTCACAGGAGATACAATAAAACGTATTAAGTATCTCAAAATTGTACTTGAATACAGTGATTTCATAATATATGTAGTTACTTTACTGTGTATTTAAGTATGTGTGCCAGCACTCTGGCTCATTCAGTGCTGCAGCTTAGGATGCTGTGGTGGAAGCTTCAGCAGCTCAGGGCTGCACAGTGGAAGTATCTGACCTGTACGCCATAAAGCTTAAAGCCACTGCACCTGCCGAGGGCATCATAGGAGGAATTAATCATGCTGAACATTTCAGTTCCTCTTGTACTGCAATCATGAAGGACTGGACTGACCAGGCGCTCACACTAGGCTTTGCTTTCTCACAAGAGAAGTGATACTGGGGTACCTTCAAGTCAATTAAGAGATAAATGTGGGATGTATTTAAGCTACAACTGGCCTGCAGAGAGGCTGTTATTCCTGGTGCAGTATAAACTGTTTATTTGTGGAAACTTTGCATTTGCTGCACAGCAGAAATGACTGTTCAAAGGGGAAATAAAACACAGGCAAAGAAAAGCTTGTGAAGCTATCTAGTTAGTGTATGACTCATCTTTGATCCTTATAATACCCAAATGTTCTTCATGAGATTTTCCAGTCCAACGTGTCCATGTTGGCAAGTCGTGCCACGTCCAGCTTACTTAAATAAGATAATGAACATATGAACTGATTACTGATGTCTACGTCTCATTTTCACTAGTTTTTATCTGACATCTTAATATGATCGTTCCAGATTTCGCGAGAATATCTTGATATTTTATCCTGAGACAGAGACAGGTCTCAAACAAAATTAATTTTCTCCTGATTTCTTGGACAGAACAATGTCATTTTAGTGTGACAATTATCAGAAGACATGTATGCTTGTGAAATATGGGTCCATTATGTACTTCGGTGACTATGGAGCGAAATAAATCTGTCATAATCTGTCCTAACATTTACTTCTTCCGTTGACATGAGTAGGACCTGCCACAAGTCTCCTAATCGGGCGGGTCGTTGATGACACTCACGTGACACAAATACAGGAAATGACTCCGGGGAGCCGTCTCGTTCTGAGCACCACATCCAAACACAGCCACGCCTCGGACTGACCCACATCGTTTGTAAAGCGGGCTAATACTGATAAATATTGAACTATTTTTTTTGCAGCTTTCCATTTTAAAGCCTTAATAAGTTCCGATATAGACATATAGAACTAATTTATACGCAGGATTTACATCCTGGAAACGTTATTTGTTCTTTCAGTCGGTTTGCGACATCGTTTAAAAAAGCTAACCCCCCTACGCCGATGGTATAATCCATAATGCAGCGTCATATGATTCCCTGACTCAACCTGAATTCTTCAGTGTCAAACCCAGTCGGTTTCATCTCTATTTTCGCTAAATCTCCACAAATAAAGCTGTCACCATGCCGATGATGTGTGGTGGATGTTCCTCGCCGGTTGAAGCCGACGAAGAAATTCAGAAGATCTGTGAGAGCGTAAGTACAAAAAAAGGGTATTATCAATGGACTTTCATTTTCTTCCCCCGAAACAGTACACCCACTGTAAACACTTTGTTTTTATGTTGCCATCATATCGTTGTGTCTCAGGTCAAGGCCCATGCAGAACAAAGAGCAGGGAAGACTTACGATGTGTTCGCAGCCAAGACCTACACGAAGCAGGTTGTGGCCGGGACTAACTTCTTCATTAAGGTAAGTTCAGTGTTTACTGTAAATGCTGATCATGTTTTTAAAGTCCTACAACTTGTCAAGAAAGTCTGCGATTATAAGTTGACATGTTTGCAGTGCGGACGCATTCAAAGGTAATTTAACAACAACTATGTCTTATCAAGTTAGAGGTAGATCCTGTTGTATCGGCTTGTTTCTTAAAAAATAAATAAATACATAAAAAAATGCAGGTTTAAACTCTTCCTGAGACTTAACTTTTACTTCCTTGCAGGTCCATGTGGGGGGAGACGATCATGTTCACCTACGTGTTCTCCAAAAGCTGCCACATCAGGGAGGAGGCACTGAGCTGAGTGATATGCAGCAAGGCAAGAGCCACCAGGACCCAGTTACATACTTCTAATGGGATCCCAAACCAAACCAAGCAAAGCACCAGTGCCTACAGGCTGCAGTCTCCTTGTAACTAGTTATTATCACACTATGCTGGCTCATTATACAAAACAGAGTTGCCATTCCTAACCTGTAATAACATACTGTTGTGGTTCTGTAGATAGTGATGTTTGGAGGATGTCAAAATGGAACAATTTTGTACAAGATGGATTAATAAATGAATCTGATTTGTTGTGATTGTGGTGTTGCTTTTCTTTCTGTGGTATCTGATTTGTAAAATAGCTGCAGGCCAGGTTTTAAGTCTTCAGAAAATGGCCGTTTTTCCACAGACGCAAAGAAGGCAAACAGAAGCCTGTTCTTTATGTGGCAGCTGTTGACATAGCTCCAGGTTCTTGATTGATTGCATGGATTTTAAGATTACACTGTCGCTTCTGATGCTTCTTCTTGTCTGTGGAAAGTCATGATACAGTTTTTGGTGAAAAGAATAATAATTATTTTAAGAATACACAGATTTTAACCATATATGGGAAATGAATAAGCAATAAAATGTTAAATGTATGTCACTTGACATGTTTTAATCAGGAGAGACAAGTGAATGAAGTGAAGATAATTGTTTATAATCACAAATAATGTGTGACAAATAAGTTTTGACAGAAAGTCTTTGGTGCTTAGACTCTGCAGAGAGATTGCGTAATTGAGGAGAATCACCCTGAGCAGCAGCAAGATAAATCCCTCCACAGACTCCACACACTGGTGGTGGCTGATGACTCAAACCATCCCATGATGTCCACCTGAGAGATACAGGAAATCACCAATCCCCAATATGTGCTGACTTGGTGTAAATTTTTGACTGAACCAGCAAAACAATGCAGTGTTTTGGTCAATAAACACACAAGCAGCCTGTATTTTTTTATTCTGATTATTCTTTCAACTTCTCTGGCAGAACAAGGAAAATATTCCACTTTAGAAATAATTCAATTAAATCAACTCATTCACAACGAAACATCCGATTCAAGCAATTGTTCCAGGCCAGACAAAATCCTGCAAGCAGCACAGTCAGAAACTGGTGACTGTACCACTGAAACCACATCTGTTACATCAAGACCTGAAGTAACTTGGCTACATGTCAGCTGTATTTTTTAAAGCCTGGACTTCACATGTCAGTCATCCCTGCCATCTCACATCTCGTGACTTTTGTTCCTCTTTGATCAGATGTGACTTTTGACAGATTACACAGTTGGTCAGTTGACACCGATTCAGTGACTAACTGATAACTGACTGACCCTTTGGGTGTCAGGTTTTTTTGTAAGACAAAAAAATGACATTAACTAAAATCTGATCTGACAGACCTTTATCTGTCATGACTGGTAAATGTGTCTAAAATGCCAATGCAAGACGCATGAAGCACCTTCTGAGAAGTGGCTGACTGTTAATTGCTTGTAAACATTGGTCTGTCTGTCCTGAAGTCCAAAATGTTTGAATAACAGTTTGTATTTGGCTCCCTCTAGTGTCCAAACCAGGAATCACATTAGTGCTCTCCTCCCCTTTAGTGACCCATCGTCTGCGATAGGATTGGTGTAGGTTAGTCGTATTTAACATGTGTATTCATTACTTCTATGTCTACACTGTTAAACTTTCACCAGATAGCACTGTTGTTATATTTGGTTGATGTTTAAAAAACATTCAACTTTGAGAGACCTACATTGTACCCCGTTATTTTAAGTCTATATTTATTTACAGATTACGTTACCGACGCAAAAGAGGGGAAGTGTTTCATGATATGATTGGGCGAGATGAGCCCCGTCAAGTGTCAGTGAAGATGAGCCGCAGACCAGCGTGTGTTGAGGGCCGGTAGGTGGTTATGAACAAACTCTTGCGCTGACTTTTTTTTTTTTTTTTTTTTGCCGAATGCATTTACCGGCTAGACCAAAGCGAAAGGGGTTGGTGTTTAACGATGTGATTGGGCAAGCCCAATGTCAATCGGGCCGCTGATCGACTGTCTGGTATTATGGGCTGGTCAGACCAATATTTAAAATAGCAGAAAGTGGCCGACTATCGGCCCAGATGGTTAGTCCGTCCCTGGGCCCCACTGAGAGACTGAGTAACATCTGAAAGGCCCGATCCCGGAATTTCCACAGACCCCAAGCGCTTGAGCAGACCACCACACAGACACGGGAAAGTTACCAGCAGGAGAAGACGACAGAGGAAGCAGACTAATATGTCGGATATTATCTTATCATGGTTGAATTTTGCGCACGAGGCTACGCGCTGTTACTTTGTTTGACCTTTGTTTTTATGTCTGCTGCACAATATGAAAACTACAATTTCAGAAATTTCCCCAAGGAGGAGCTCATGCCCCTCACGGCTGCGTATGGATTGGCTTTGGACTATTACGCAGCAGAGAAGTGGACGGAATCGATCCATTATTTGGAATTGAGTTTGCGCTTGCACCGGCTTCTTAGGGACAGCGTGAGATATTGCGTGCTGCACTGCAGCAGCAGCAGCTCACATGAAGAACCGTCCTTTGCAGGAAACCGGGATCTCCGCGTCTACTGGCACGTTATGATGAGAGCGTCCTGTCAGAAGAAGTGCAGGGCGCACTTCCTCGCGCTGCAGTTCCCTGTCCCCGGCAGACAGATCCTGGAGGACTTAAGAAGAAGATCCCCCTACAGATATCTGCACTTTGCGCACTTCAGGGTGAGACACTCTGTTTAAGGACACCTTATATCAATATATCATACCCGTATCTTCATCATCACCCCTGACAAATGTTTTTAAAACTAAAATTATTGAAATTCTACACAGAACATACTGTACAGCACTGGTGCCGGTCCGTGGGCCATTTGGTACCGGGCGCACTGAGAGACACAGTAATGATGATGATAAAAATAACAACAACAAGCCGGGCCGAGATCCGACCCGGGATCTGACCCGGGACACACACTAATAACAATAATATNATATTAATGATAGTAATAACAACAACCCAGGAAGGGATCCGACCCGGGACACACACACTAATACTACTACTACTACTACTACTACTACTAATAATAATAATAATAATAATAACAACAACAACCCGGGGAGGGATGCGACCCGGGACACACACAAACACACACACACACTAATAATAATATTATTATTAATAATAATACTAACAACAACAACAACAACAACAACCTGAGAATGAGAGGATCATCTGGTTCTTTTGCATTACATCAACTGTGAACTTACCAAGGAAAATGGATGCAAGTAAAGTCATCCCCTAAAGGACTCCTATAACAAACAAGTGAAGGCATAGATAGATAGATAGATAGATAGATAGATAGATAGATAGATAGATANGAAGGCATAGATAGATAGATAGATAGATAGATAGATAGATAGATAGATAGATAGATAGATAGATAGATAGATAGATAGATAGAGACTAGTCAGCGTCGGAGTGTCTGAATCCTGTCAGAAAGGAGGAAAGCAGTCCAGTTTAGCGCAGGTTTTACTGCATGTCCCCGTTCAATGTCGCCACCACCACTGTCATCGGCCACAGGAGCTGATGAAGGCCCTGACGTGGCAAACATATCAGAAATTTTGCGCATTTGGCAGCGTTGGTTTGAAGAGCCGGCTTCTTCTTGTCTCGCAGTTTCTCTGCACCTCCTTTTCGTTTTCTCTCCATTTTCGAAGATCCTAACAGGTTACTTCACCGACGCAAAAGTGTTTCATGATATGATTGGGCGAGATGAGCCCCGTCAGTAAGAAAATAACCTATGGGCCGCAGACCAGCGTGTGTCGAGGGCCGGTCGGTGGTAATGAACAAACTCTTGCGCTGACTTTTTTTTTTTTTTTTACGAATGCATTATGCCGGCTAGACCAAAGCGAAAGGGGTTGGTGTTTAGTCGGGCCACTGATCGACTGTCTGGTATTATGGGCTGGTCAGAGACCAATATTTGAAATAAAATAGCACGTCGGCCCACCGGGAAAATGCCCGCTATGGTACTCTCTGATGAGTAAGAGCAAGGATAAACACCAATACATGATGGTTTGATGATTTCATCTAGAATTTGTAGTGCTGGGCGGCACGTTGGCGCAGCAGGTAGTGCGCGTGCCTCACAGCAAGAAGGAATTCTTCCCGTGCATGCGTGAGTTCTCTCCGGGAGAACTGGGTTAGGACACGTTTCAGTCACAATATACGTTCATTTTCATTACAACTATACACAACATATTTACTGCACTGTAACTCTAACAAATAAGACGGACTCACCATGCGTAAATTGAGCTGAAACTGATCATGTCAGAGTCACTTTCCTTGCCTTCTTGGCCACAAACTCAGCAATAAGATCTTTATAATCCAGTTTGGATGCAATATCCTTTTCAACTGATTGCAGGGCAAGCCCACACAGTCTGTCCTGTGACAAGGAGGTGCGCAGATTTATTTATTTATTTATTTTTAGTTTAGTTTTTTATTAGTTTCAACTTTGAAAACCTTCGCTCGCCCGATACCACCGTTACTGGAAAAGTCAACAGGATCCTGAGCGCAATCTCACAGTTAGGGAAAGATCCTTCAGTCCCTTTGATGTATTGAAGTGTTTTAAGTGCTGTAGTTGTTCCCGTTGTGATGATCTCTCGAAGTATCCTCATCTCCGCGAAGAGGTCCAGTGCATCTTGAGATTCGGAAGTGCTCAGACGTGCTTCAGTGAGGCCTAATGACATGGACAATAAAAAAAACCCGCTTAATTGGATTTGTTTTTTATTTATTTGTTTGTTTTCAATGTGACCCTGACAGAGACAGACAAAATCATATATAACTAATGTATTTATTTAAAAAACAAAAAACAAAAAACAAACATAGCAGGATTGCAGGCGCGAGGCCCCCTGGGGCGCGAGGCCGAGTTCGCGCAGTCCTCGCGACGGCTCTGGAAATTCAGAGGATTTGTGTGAAGGTGAGCTTCAGTCCACCTTCATTCATCATACCCCCACATACATAAATCTGTGGTCTGCATTTCAGTCTGGATTTGCTTCACAATTGATTTAATTCGCACAGGTGAAGCCAGAAGTGGAAAAAGTGACAAACAAGAAATATGTGGAATTCAAAGCAGTTAAATACAGGCATCAGCTGGTGAATGGAGAAAACTTCCTCAACAAGGTAATCAATACTGTGATATAATTTATTTGAAGAAGAAGTCATAAAGCCTCAGATATGTTAAACTGAATGAACTGTGACATCCAGGTGAGTCATTCAACATGACTCNTTGAACCTCAATCGAAGCAGCTCCGATGCTCTCATCAGGCAGAGCTTCAGTTCACCTTCGGAGGTGTGTAGTGGATTCTGCACCTTTCCTTGAAAATCTGGACAAAGAAAAGCAGGAATAAGTAACTTAAGATAACAACAGATCATTCATGTGTGATTATAGGTCACTATGGACAAATGACTGATAATAGTGAGCATACCTTCAGACTTCTATCATTGACAACTTCTTCAACATTTAGCTCGGATTGCATAAGCTTTAACTGGAGACAAGGAAGCAAAAAAAAAAAAAAAAGCATTACATTATGTACTATTTTCACTCAAAGTATGATGACAGAATAAGTATAAAAATATATCATAACATGCATTTCTGAGGAAATACTTAAATTTTTGAGGACTATCTGCACGACTGGGTTTAAGTGAAAATATGTGTTTGTGATTTCTGTGAACTGAGCCTATTATGACGGATGTGCAGATGGACCAACTTGGCTGGCTCCCGTTACAGCTTCGTGGTGTTTGGAGCCCTCTAGTGGTAGAAGCAGGACTTACATTCGTCTGCTCCTTTCTGAGCTGTTTGATGAGTGCCAGGTTTGCGCTGTCTTTTGCTCTTTCTTCACGCAGTCGTCCCACCACCTCAGATGTTTGGGCTATGCAGGACTTGATAGCTTTGTCTCTGCTCAGATGGGCCTCCATCAACTGTGAAATGCATGAGGTCATTGCTGGAGAGCAACTGCTACAGTATATGAAAAGGAGGTAACACTTTGGAAGTTTTACCACAGTCCAAAACACAGAGACATTTGTTTAGTCATGGCCGTCACACTCACAGATTCATAGAGTTGTTTGCATGTTTGTGTCGCATCCACTTTCCCTGAGAAGGAGACGGTGGGCACAGTGGTGTTCAGGGCATGGACGATGCGGTCATCTATAGTACGCATCACCTTTAGCACCTCCTGAAGAACACACAGTGGGGCAAAGGGACATTTTGCAGCTTCGGTTCAACCAAAACCGTAAAAGCAATGATTTGAAGGTCACAAAAAACAAAAACGTTATACAGCTATATATTTATTTAACTAACGTGTGATCATCAGTGCACCGCCTGGCACCTCACTAAACCATTTTTCCACATCGTTGCATTAAGAAACTCACTTTTTTCAATGAAAATGCTTAAAATGAAGCAATGCTGGAGACCCCTCATAACAAGAGTTGTGAGCAAAGTAGGCCAGTTTGTCTGGCAGCCGGTTTACAAGTTTGAGGCATCTAAAGTGTCGCTAATTGACTGTCAGTTCAACAGATGAGGTATCACATGTATGCAGCTGAAGACCTGCGACTGTGACTTTTAAACCACACGTACATGCCGCCCCTTTTTCAATCGTCCTGATCCAGTTTGGCTCCTTGAACTCTTGTGGAGCACAAAGTGTGAGCACTAGTCAACAGCAGGGTCACTCATTCACTGGCTTACATAGAAAATAAACAAGACAACACGTGAACTACCAAAAAGTTGTGATTCGGATAGCTGCCATCCCCTGACAAATTAACATGGATTGATTAAGGCTTCGTTAAATTTACCTGAAACATTGAGAAGTCCTCACAGTTTAAAGTTCCATCGGGCGCCGCCATAGTGGACTGCTGGGTCCTCTCCAGACACAGCGCGGGGTGTTTGTTCAAGAGAGTGCCTGAGTGAAACGCAGATCGATAAAGCTAAATATATGACGACATATAATATTTCGCACATTTACTTGTAATGTTCGTGTCTCGGAAAAACTTAAACGTCAAAATCTGTATTTAAATAAAGTGCCACGATCAACTAATTAGACACAGAACAGTTACATAACTTGGGATGAAACGCTCCGGTGTTGTGTCAAAGTCTGTTCCCCATCGATTTCCTTTTCCCCCGAACTTTTCCCTAAGATTAAACGCCATCCAGTAATGTATGTGGGAACTAGCCATAACAAAACCACAACTCCACGTAAAATATAACTCCAACCACGGAGAATAAACAATAATCGAAGAGCAAACAGGATTATTTTTGATCAGGCAAACAGTACAGGCTGCCATGCTTCTGTGACGAGGTCCTGTCGGACGGTTAGCGAAGGCTTATCTAGTTGACTTTCAGCAGCTGACTGGCGGTCCGATGTGTTGCTGTTGAGTTTGATGGCTTGATAGACACGCTGCGCCTTATTTACTTAAATAAAGAACATGAATTTCGTCAGATCTCGTCTTTCCATTGGCAACTTTATTGGTTTGTATGATTAAATTCATCTAATTTCTGTGTTGTTGTCGAAGAATAATTGACGGGCACAGTCTGTATTTGTAATTTGCTCATTAAATTAGCATGTTTTTAGTTAGCAACTTTTTATATCGATAATCTAGATTTACGTTTGAGATGCTTTCTATCACTTGTGCTACTGTTTTTATGTACCTATAAAATGCATGTGACGTGGGACAGGCAACCTGTGTTATGGTGACAGCTAAGTTACAGTTCCTGTATTGTGAAATACGTTTCATGTACAGGTTTAATCATCACATAAAACAGCCCCAGCTAAAATACTTTGACCTAGCAAACGTTTTTTGTTTTATTACTATACGGTATTTTTAGGTTTTGCTAACCTGACACACCTCCGTTGTAATGGAAGAAGTCATCACGTTGGCTCTGTCCTTATGATTGTACGGTGTTAAGATGCTTCTCTTTGTCTTGTCAAGCAAATTCAGGAAGTCGCACTGGGCTTTAGGAAATTGAGATCGGCATTTGTCTCAATTTTTTTACATTTTATAGACCAAATGACTGAGAAAATACTTGTCAGGTTAACCAATATGTTGAATAATTATGATCTCCCCCTAGATTAAATGCACTCATGTTTTCTGTTTTTTTTACATATGTCTCTCAACAGGCCAGAGGTGCAGACAGGCCACTGAAACATGGAGCCGCAGAGGGATGTGCAGTAAACCACAGGAGGGCAAAGCCGAGCCAGCACCTCCGGCACACGGTAGAGTTTTGGATCTCACGCAACCAGATTCTCCTGTCTTTTATTCTTTGTGTCCTACATGCATGACACCACAAAGCAAGTTCCAGTTCAACCACAGAAATTCACCATCACTCATTTGCTCTTTTCACCTGTAATTCATAATACTGGAAATCTGATGGCTCAGACCAACCTGGTCTGCAGTTATTACATAAGTTACATCTAAATTGAGAGTTTTGCAAGTAGTTGTATTTCTCAGAACAAGTCACAGAGATGAAATGTCCTGAGGATGTCATAGGTCACTTGTTGTTGCCATAGCGAGTGTGTGAAGGTTTTTGTTAGTCCCAAAGGGAGGGAGGACACAGGAAGTGGGATCACAGTCTGGGGTGATGGAGTGAATGACTGGGGCTTGTGAAACTGAACTTCTCTGCATTCCCTGTTTTGTTCAAGATGTGGATTTGTGTACTTAAAACTCTGTTTGTTTGTTCTCTCATACAGCACCTCGCCCCAGTTTCAGAGTCCCAGGCTACAGACCCTCAGACCTGGACAAGAAGTTTCTGCTATGGTCTGGACGCTTTAAGACCGTGGAGCAGATACCAGAGTTTGTGTCGTAAGTAGCCTCTTCCTGTTTATACCAGACCTCCCTGCACACTTGCATCTGATTGGCTCTTTGCGTGATTTAGTTAAGATACATCACAAGAACAGGGCTAACTAAGTGGATGAGCGTTGGTGCTGCTGCGGTAAGCTGATGTTCCAAGACGGCTGCAGTTTAAACAAGGCGTCTGTCTGTGGCTTGAGGTAATTAACGTGGTTCCTGACATCAGGGTGGCGATCGTATCTGATCTGCTGCTGCTCTGATCAAAGACCTGATTGTCACGCAGACAACCTGCAGACCTCCCGCACTCACAATGAACCAAGGCTCAGAATTAAAAGAAAATTTGTATGATTAATGTTGACATAAGAGATAGAGAGAAGAATGGTGTCACATGAAGGCACATGCATATTACTTTTAACGGTGCGCTGAGGTCAAAAACAGCACATTGATGTGTTGTTGATCAATTTTTTTTTTTTTTTTTTTAAAGGCTACCCTGATGCTTATCTGTACACCTGCTTTTACCACAGGTTTGAGATGATTGATGCTGCCAGAAACAAAGTCAGAGTGAAAGCCTGCTATGTGATGATGGCCCTCACAATAGGGGCCTGTCTGGTGATGGTCATCCTGGGTAAAAGGGTGAGTGACAATAGATGACCACATTATGTTTGCTTGCATTGTTTTTCCTCCAGCATCTGTTACAAAATCACTATTAAATGGCTCACAACAATGTGAAAGAGGAGTTTTTGTCTCTGCATAAACTAACCATTTCATTCTACACAAAAGAAAAAAAATCTTAATGTGTCACCGCTGTTTAAGTATTTCAGGGTGAATACAGATACCACGTGGAACATCTGACATCTTTCAGACCTTATCCGTAATTTGTCTCGTTGTGTCGCAGGCTGCAGCCAGGAACGAGTCCCTGACAACTCAAAACATGGAGAAGAAAGCTAGATGGAGGGAGGAAGCACGGAAAGAGAGAGAAGCTGCCGCTGCTCTATCTGAGAAGGCTCAGTGATGGAGGACAGCTAATCCCTATGCAGACACGTTGTTTTCCCCAAACACTGGGCTAATTGTGTCCCACAACTTGAGAGCTCTCCACTCGCATCCCGCAGAGCAACCACAAGATATCACAACAGTTAATACTTTTGACCTGAACCGTATAGATTATTTGCATCATTTTTACCTTTTCAGTGAATGTATTGAAGTTATAAACTGGCACGTTTCATTAAAAATATTTGTGGTGGTAGTGTTCGGGCACCGCAGGAGAGTGGAAGTATGGTTCTGAAATGGAGGTTTTAGGATTTTTTGTAACAAATTCTTTGCATTTACAACACAGCACAATAATGATTTTCAGATCTGTTTAACAGATGCATCAATTTTAATTTCCCACTGGGATGAATAAAGTGTTTCTAGTAAACCTTCAACACATACCTCTTAATCTCTGCAATATAAATGCCTTAGGTCACCCTCCTTTTTACATTTGCCTCAGAGGCAAAGGTCTCTTGTGCTTATCCGCCTCGGGAAGACAGTTCAGTCCTCAGGGACTTCAAATGATCTCCAATCTTCTTAACAGGACATCAAGAAGTAAATCAGGCATGATTCATCTGTACAACGGTCTGTCCTGCCCTGATACTAATGTTAATTAGGCTTGTTTGTTCATGGCTGGTGTGACATCTATGTTTGTATATTGTGAACAACAAAAAATATGAAATCAATAAAGTCATGCTTCTTGAGAATTCCTGTCTGATTTAATGACCTGATCCTCAAGTCTGAAGCCAAGAGTCATTTTTCACTCTTTATAGACTAAATGATTGAAAAAATACTTTGAAGATTAATTGATAAGGAAAATAAGCATTAGTTGCCACCTTAGACAGAGGTACTACGTTCATCCTGAATACGAGCTACAATGAAACTGATTCACTTACACTGTGTTTCATGAAACAGCTTTTATGCAAATGGCATACCGGGACAGCTGCACAAACTCAGTACAACAAACAGTAATTAACATGTAGAGCTGGTCATCTCTTGCAGAGATTTTGACAAAAGTAAGCAATGTAAAGAGGACTTGGTAACAAACATTCAGTTCTGCTAACTAAGGTGATCACCAGTATTTTCAAGTTTTAATCTGGATTTCTGTTGAAATTATCTGGAAGGATTTCTGTATACTAAAGATTATGGCACCATCAGCAACATGACGGATGCTAACCCCAACAAAAAAAAAAGTAAAAAAAAAAAAAAAAAGACTAACATCAGACCCAATAGCTGATCTATGTGCCGGTGATTTGGCACGAACAGATTGGGAAGTACTACCTGAACATGTGTTGGAAAGTCGTGTTTTAGACTGCTCAAAGCCAATTTTCCAAAAGACTCTCATTAACTTTGTCACAATAAAGTTCTTCTAGCTTTGATGAGGCAGCATGATAAACTGATTGTAATTAGTGTGCTAACAGTTTCAGTCCACAATCTGCTAGAGTCCCTTTGTGGGATGGGTAAACAGTGAAGTTCGTTGTAATCCTTGTCATACCAGAAGGGGATCGAGGATTCAGACCACATCTCTTTACACCTCACTTCCTGAGGAGGGAAGCGCCATGTCATCAACCAATTAAATAGTTAATGTAAAAACTACGGTATATTGTCGAAGAGCAGGCGTCAGTCCTGAACTAAAGTGCTGCAAATAAAATGAAATTATGGTAAGATAATAAAAATCCCCACTGGTCTGCTGCTGGACAGATACCAGAGTTAAATAGTCTATTTTGTCTTGTCCAAGTCTGTCCAATTGTCTCAGTGCCAGGGAAGACTCCAATTCCCATGGTTCCATGGGGTTATTCACATCACACCAGAGGTGGGAGGCAGTCTAAACTCTTCAGGATGGAGCCTGTGCAGGTGGAAAGTCCCATTACTGGATAAAGGTATGCAAGATATGAGATCCAGGAGGGACTGCAAGCAGCCTAGTTTGCCACTGACAAGCTCCATCCCTCAGCGACACAGTCGAGTTCTTAATTTGTCCATCTGTGGTCACTCATCCAATGGCCGGAGAGGGGAGGTGAGAGAATTCAGCCTCCACTTTTGAGTCGATTAAGTGCCTTTCGTAGAGGTCAGTCGAGTCCTTGGGTTGGGACTGGCCACATGGCCCCGCTGTGGGCAGTTCAGTCCAAATGACCACAGTCTAATGTGGTCGCGTCTCGTAGTCAGTCCAGTGTTTAGGTTAGATCATTCTTCTCTATGTGTGTGTGTTTGGGAGGGGGGTAAAAATCACGTCCATGTTTGTCTGTCTTGCGAGTCATTAATGCTTCAATCAGACAAGCAGTGCAGTCCAACAAACTCCCACTTAATCAGAGATGGGGATCCTACAGGAACATGGAGAGGTGCTTTTCATTTGGGATGAGTTGAGGAGGAAATCCAAAAACCAAGACCAGGGTGGTGTTAGAGACGATCTGCTGTAGGAGACGCTGGGGCCTGGGCAGGTAGGTGGGCTTCAGGCGCAGAGGTGAGCTCAGCGCAAGACAGAATGATGAGTGAAACCTTCACGAACTGGCTGACAAGACTGCAGAACTTGACCCACGTTGGACGTACGCACACACACGTGCTCCCGTAATGTTACATTTTTCATAATCATGATAATGATTAAATCAACCTCTCTGACAATGAGAAGGGAAAGGAGGAGGGGAGCCGAGGGTTGTCGTAACCCTTTATTGTGGCAGTGGGCAGAGAGTGAGAGAAATGAGCAGAGGTGAGGATGAAGGTGGAGCACGGAGGGGGGGAGGCATTATAGCTGGAAGCCTTCCATCGGGGCCTCGCACTGCTGGAAGAGGAACTGCTGCTGCTGCAGATCGACGGCGGGGGCCAGAGACGGGTCCTCGTCTTCAGTGTTGAAGTAGCGCTCGATCAGGTCGAAGGCTTTCTGGTAGATTTCCTGGTTCTCGTGGCCCTGCAGGAACTCCAACTTGTCGAGACCTGAGAGGAAGGGAACGATTGGAGTGATTAGTGCGTTGACAATTAACTGCCAGCAATTAAAATAACGGATTAACAGGTCATTTAAATATTGTAATATTGTTCAAATAATGTATGCATGATTCGCCTTTATGAATATGTTTGGATTAAGTGGGCAAATTTAGAATTGCTGAAGTGTGAGTGTTATCATTTTCACTGTGCACACTTACCGTAGGCCTCTTCAATGAGTGCACAGTAAGGGTTGATGCCTCCGCCCCTCTTGGCCTCCAGTTCTCCCAGTCGCAGGATGTTCTCCAGGCCATTTAGAGCCACCTGAACTATTTTGGAGTCCATAAGTGTGAGCAGGTCACAAAGAGGTTTTATACAGCTGAGTTCCACTAGGTGCCTGCAGGGGCAGAACGCACACAGGGACAGAACAGAGCTTTTATTACTCAGTCAAAGCAAATACTTGTCTTTGGCTGAAAAGCAGATACAAAGCACAAATCAACAAACCGCACCCGCATTAAAAGATAAGACTACACCACAGTCACTACTACACCAGCTAAAGAAAGGTCTCCCTTCTGCTTTGAAAGATTTATACAGGTAGAATTAAGAATAATAACTCATTTCCTATTGTTTACTTCACACTATCCGACCATCATTTTTCAAAGCATGAAGTATGGAGCTTTTCTACATTTATTCATTTTTGTAATACAAACTTTAGAGCCTTAAAGCCACCTTTAAGTTATGAAACAATTCCCTAAATAGGAAGCAACAAATCTGGGATGCCATTTTTTGACCATTAATTGTGATTTGGGGGAGCCAAATGCTCACACAACTATTTCTGCTCTATAAACATCATCCATTCAGAGCAACCAGCCACAGTTCAACGGATGTGAGACCTTGGATATTGTACTGTACACACTGGACTGTGTAACGTATGTTAAGCTGCATCAGCGGTCTTACCTAATTTGCTCTGCAGAGCCCCCAGAGGTGGCATTGGTGATGGCCCAGGCTGCCTCCTTTCTTGTGCGAAACTCTGCCACCTGCAGGATAGTGATGAGAGGAGGCAGCAGACCTGCATCTATCACCATCTGCAAAGAGGGAAAAACACTTGATTAAATGAGGAAATGCTCATCAACTCTGTAAAAAAATTTCCAGATTACGTTGTGGGATGCCATACTGACAAACACACACACCTGTATTTGTGCTCGGTTCCCTGCAGTGATGTTGGAGATCGTCCAGCAGGCTTCCTTCTTGATGGACTCCTTGGGGCTACTCAGGAGGTGAAACAGGGACTGCAGTGCTGAACAGTTCAAAATCACCTATACAAACATACAAATTACACCCGAAGTCAGAAATATTCATTTCTAAGTATTCAATTACCTTCTGGACAAGTGTGTGTAAGTACAAGCTGTACCTGTGTCTGCAGATCATCTCCAGTGACTATGTTCCCAACAGCTCGCAGTGCAGGGGATACCACCTTATAGTCAGAGTGCCTGGAGCAAAGCAGAATTGTAATGAATGATCACTCAGATGTTGCTTCAAAAGCTTCAGACGGACATGAAAATGTTTCACAATGGCAGCAATATAAGTTTTCCTTTCTGCTTTCTGCGTCTTAATGGTGAGTTTATGGTATTTTCCACATGGAAATACAATAGGGACTTTGTGAAGTTTACTGTATTATCTCCTCACTTTTATAGTTTCTCGTAGCTGGTAATGCATTACTCACACTTGAATATTGTCTGGGAATGTACACAACACACCCACATCTGGACTGTCACACCCAATGTAGTGGTGACGGATGGTACACAAGGGACATTCAGCTACCATGAAACTATAGCTCTTCTCCAACAATAAATATCTTAGTTGTGTAATCTTTTACAGTTTTAAAGTACACGGTATGTGTTCAAAGCCTTACATCAGTAACTCCACCAGCCTGCGACAGACTCCGGAGTCAATAACGGCCTGGATTTTGTCATTGGGACCATCAGACAGATAGGACAGTGCCCAGCATGCATCAGCTAGGATGTCTGTGTCATTGACGAACAGCAGCCAAGACAGCACACTGAGACACGGCGACACCTGGCGGGGTGAAACAAAAAGGTGTGGTGAGGTGTTAGTGTTGAGTTCAGTGCCAGTTTTCCAGGTTAGATAAAAGCAACTTCATAGAGCTTGTGACCTTGAAAAGTGAGATATCATGTACTTCGGCAAAGTGAGAGTTGTACTGTTTATCTGTAATGTGTGTTTATCTCTGTAAAATTACCTTAGTGAAGTCCGGAGGTGGGTTCTTTCCTCTGCAAAGGTTTGAGAGCGCCCACACTGCATTCCTCATCATCGTTAGACGATTTTGTTTGGCCAACAACCTGCAAAAAGGAGTTTCACCAAGCATGTTTACCAAGGACACAGGCTCACATTTGACTTTATTTTCAAGTGTAACAGGAAGATTTAGGAGGAAGACAATGTGACATGGAGTTGCTACTTACTGCACCAGGGAAGGCAGAATGTTGCAGTCTATGACAAAATCTCTGCATTCTGTGCTATCTCCTGCTATGTTCCCCAACGCCCACACTGCCTGAGGGGCAAAGGAAATATTCAGGTCAGTCAACAAACTACATTGAAATGTACAATATTCAATGACAGGGCTATGTTTATTCAGCCAGGCAGGTTAACTACATATATGTTGTTGTTTACACATAAATTATTATGGGGAAACATAATAAGAGAAGTGTTAGTGGGTGGACAATTGACTAACAGAGGGGAAGTGATGTATGTCTGAATCCTCCCTACCTGTTCCTGTACGTCTTCAAAATCCGAGCTAAGCATCTCAATGAAAATGGGCACAGCTCCGGCCTGGATCACCACCCGAGTCTGGTGGGATGTACCTGATGCAATGTTGGTCAACACCCATGCAGCCTCAAACTAAAACAAAATATATTCATTTATTACATACTGATCACTCAGGTTAGATATAAACTGCACCATACACAACACATACAGTATTTGACATGTATTGCTAGTGCAGGAAAAGTTTATAACAAACGAGAACACTGCAAGAAAAATACAGCAGCTTCAGGCCTCCCCACCTTAATCAGCTTGTGCATACTTGCAGCATTACAAAGACACACTGAGGAAGCATACCTGCAATGTGCAGTTTTCTCTCCTCTTCAGGAACTCAACAAAGCGCTCCACCACCCCTGCAGTGGCAATGACTTCATCGATGGGTGGGTTGGGTTCTGTGTGAGACAAAAAGATTATATAGCTATACTCATTTTGATAACAGATTAGATTATTTACTCAAATATTCCAAATTATGTGATTAAATGTTAATTTCATAGGCAACCTGAATTTCACTAGAGGTGAAATAAGTATTTTACTGCTGCAACAGAGACAAGTTGGAGTGGAAGTTTGTGATAATAGTTTTATTGAATGAAACTGCCTGTATAACTGATTTATTGTATAAAACATAGACAGGAAACAAAATATAGTGTCCCATGCTGAGGGCATCCTGACCTGGCAAAAAAAATAAAAAATACGCAGACAGGTGACACTGTCGAGTACAGTACTCATGAGGAATAACAGCCATCTACGGCACCCTTACCTTTAGAAAGGAGTTTCCTAAAGCGCTGAGTGCCTATTAGCTGTTGTTCAGGAGAACTTGAGAAAATCATCTGAGTCATATCTTCAGAGATCACCCCACCCTGTACAGCACAAAGACACAGATTTGATAAGGCACAGATGTCGCATCCAACCTCATACATGCAGTGAATGTAGATAGATCGCAGGATTTTTTTTTTTAATCAAGATCACCAACTGGTTTGATTAATGTTTCTCTTCTTACCATGAGTGGGTCCATGTTGTTAGCCTGGGACTCCAGGTAGCCGCTATCGGCCATCCCATCGTCCTCTGGAAGACCATCATCCTCCACTGTGGCAACATTCCTCCTCTTAAACAGCTGCAATAGAGTTATTTTGAAAAATATGATTTTAGTGTTTCTTAATATATTTCGTCAACATGGATTCAAGTTTACACTGTGATATTAGCAACACTGGCAGGACATATCTTATTAATCATTAAAGCTGTTTATGCTTAACAGTGATCTGTAAAGAGAGGTCACAATGCCTTTAATTTACCAGAGGGGCTATACTACTTCCTGAATGATGCCTATTATGTAAAACTCATCCTCTGCTGAGGAGATCTAGATGACTTCCCCCACACTTTGTTCACCTGTTCATCCTTCTTCTGTTTGCGGAGCTGTAGGCCTTCCTCTTCCCTCCTTCTTCTCATTTCATCTGTGTTGAGGGACTTGTTCTTGTAGCTCTTGAGTCGTGCATTGTCCTTACCCTGACTCATTGTGTAGCCTAGGAAGATGCACAAATATGTTTTGTAGACAGATTTAGATAAGGTTAGGAGAAAATATTTTAATCTTCACAATTTTAACCTGAATGCTGCACTGATAGATGACAAAATCCTATTCGAACTTGTTGTGAGTACCCTTCATCGGATTTCTGCATGTGTCAAATATGAAGCTTACCAAGACAATCACTGACTAAGGTAGCTACGTTGATCGTAAAACTTCAGCTGTAGTTTACATAACTACATAGGGCACCATTCCTCTCAGCAATCATAGTTCAACAAATGGGGGCATCTAAGGATATTAGCTAGCTAGTTAGCTTTATGTGCCTTAACAGTGCGTGACTTAAAAACAGCCAAACATATCATTGTTTAGTTATCCAGCATGCTATTTCCACTTGTCGATTCACAAACCAGCGAACCACAAAACAACATCAAATCAGTAAAGCACAGGTCCACGGGAAGGCTCCACTTAGTCAGCTAGCTAGCTAATGTCATAACCGTTGTTAGCACAATATAGCCTACCGCCGAAAGCTAGACAGCTGGCTAACGGCGGTTAGCTGAATTAGCTTTCTTTAGCTCTGAGGGGCAACCGTAATGTTAACTAGCTCAAGCGACAGCCCAGTATTTTCCAAATATTGCTGACACGAAGACTTCAATTAGCTTCTGGTTATTAAGTGTTAGTATACAGAGACAACTAACTATATATAATTATTGTTAACTGACCTGTCAAATTGGGCTCTTAATCCCCTTATTCGCTAGGCCACCGTTTGTACAGCCGTCGCCGGTATGGTAGTGAGCATGCGTCGTATTATACGCATCCCTCCCCCTCCCACACATACACGCACACACAGCGTCCCCCGCACTTCACCCCACCCACGCGACGCCTCTGCTTTGTAAGTAACTGGAGAAAGCGCCTCCACCGTCCATACACAGTAAAACATACCGTTCACTTACTGTAAATGTAATGTCATTTCATGGGGCAACACGTAGCCAGGATGGAGCCATGCATTCAAAAAAGTCAGCTTCAAGGCTTGAGTGCGTCCGTCGGCTCCTGAGGTCTAAACACGAGCAGACTGCAGGCGACAGGCTTGAGTTTGCGTGTTGTGACACTCTAATAATGTGACACTGCGTTCAAGTGGACTAGACGCCCCGGCGCCAGCGGTCATTAGCTGGATGCGTCTGTGCAGCTTCACAGACAACAAATACCAACACATGAGACGCTCCCGTCGCATCATATTAACCATTATCATCATGTTTTTCATTATCATCGTCATATAGCTAATCTTGAAAACAATCTACGATCATATTCACAACAGACAGATAATAGAGATATGGTATTTATTCAGCATGTTTCATTGTTCATATGTAAATTAGAATAGGAAAGAAAATAAGGAATATTGTAAGAACAACAGCAATATTAATAATAATCATGATATCATCTCCTTATTCACAATATCTATAGTCTTGAAAACACTAGTCAAAGTGAACAGATGAAACGATGAAAGACCAAAGCAAAAACACAAAGATAATAAAGGCACACAAAATAATCAGATGAATATTATGCAGCTAATTTACATAAACAATGGAAAACATAAAAGCTCCTCTACTCACTTTGGTAATATAATTTGTTCATTATTTGTACCACGTATGCAATACACTTACATATTTGCAATCCTGCATCGGCTTCGTTTCTTACGTTTGGGTTGTGTGTGTGTGTGTGTGCGTGTGTGTGTGTGTATGCGTGTGTGTGTGTGTGTGTGTGTGTGTGTGTGTGTGTGTGTGTGTGTGTGTGTGTGTGTGTGTGTGTGTCGGAGGACGAGGTCAGGTTTTAGGGCAGGTGCTGACAATCAGGTGTCAAAGAATGTATGAACCTTTTCTGACCCTTCAGCACGTATACCACACCACTGTTTGCTGGCAAAATTTGGAATTTGTTACTAACAAGGCACGCTACCCCCTACACACACTTCTCCCTCTCTCTCACACACACATACACACACGCGCGCAAACCATCAAAACCACTATTTCAAAGAATGCTTTTGTTAATTTTCCTTTATTTAACTGCGTTATAAGCCACAGTTTAAGACGTTTAAAGAACATATATATATATATATATATTTTACTTTTTCATAATTTGGGGCATAACAACGCCAAGCCTGAAACTTTCAGCCCAAGCTACAGGCTCCTGAGATGAAAGAAAGCCCTCCAACCTGCACAATAACAGGTTATTTCTTCCAGACACCTGCCATCAATTCGCGAAAAGCCAATCCAAACATTGTTGCACTTTAACGCCATTTAAATATAAGACGCTCTCCGACACACGCGCAAACTCTGCGCAATTTTCTCCTCCAAAAATGACAGCTCAAAGACGAGTCGGGGTCCGGAACGCCCTCCTCTCTGATGGGGACTGCTTTGACATGTGGCACGACTACATGAGCCTGGGCAGACTCCTGGGGGAGCTGTGCGCCAGCCGTGAGGGGGACAACAGAGACACCGTGTGGCCCAAGAGAGACGCAGCAGCGGCAGCTGATCCCTGGGTCCACGTTAGAGGCTCCGGGCGGGAGAGCTCCGCAGAGACCAGCAACCTGTCGGACACCAGCAGCAGCGAGACTCCTTCAGGCTTCTGCCGCTTCTGCCAGCAGAACGGAGAGTCTTCAAGAGTGTACCAGTCTCACAATCTGAAGTCAGACGACGGGAAAGTCATCTGCCCCATCCTCTGGAAGTACACTTGTCCCATCTGTGAAGCCACCGGGGACCACGCTCACACACGCCGCTACTGCCCGCAGGCGCAGAGGTGGCAGGGGGCTGCGAAGAAGCTGCCAAAGTCCGGGTTCTAGTAGGCATCTGATGGAGGACACTCAAAGACTTGATGCCACTGAAAAGACTCTACATTACTACCAGGAACTGTTAATGTGTTCATGTTTACATGTACGTTCTCTGCTGTTTGTGGATTGTGGTTCATGTTTGACTTTGTTTAATGTGTTACTGTCATTCTGCTGCAGACAATGTGGTAGTTTCATCACCAACCTGTCCAGTCTTAAAAACAAATACATGTCATCAAACACTGAAAACCTCAATTGTCAAAAATGGACATTTTGCAAACTGCAAAAAGTGGTTTCTTGTTTACATGATCAAAAATTAAAGGGAAAAGATAGTACTTGTCATTGTAACAGTGTTTGCTTTGAGGTTCAAACATGCAGGAAACTGAATCACTTCAGCTTCAAGTTCAGTTTCTGTTAACAGATTGTTGGAATATAAGGATAAGAAACTGATGGATATGTTGTCAAAAATGACATCCTATGGTTATGAATATGAAAACACATTATAGCTATAAAACGTGAGAAGAATCCTGAAGTCACATATGACTGAAAAAGTACACTTGGGGGAATTTACTACTGAAAATATAAACAGGCAAATCCACTACAGTTTTAGTACATAATATAATAATTGAGGTGAGATGTATAGTAGTAGGTACAACTGGAGTCATAACTTTTCTAACAGGAAAGCAGCAAATCAGCACTTCATAAAGGGTATACCACTGGAAATACATACTGTACAATAAAGGACAATTTAATTACAGTGAGTCAAATAGAATAATCACAATAAAATGTAATATATCAATACATCATCAGGAATGTGAAATTAGAACAGCAGCAGGTGGGAGTGGATGTGAGGAAATATATTGTTGGGAAGTGTGTGAATAACGCTAACCCTGCGAGTGAGTAACATTTCATAAAGGTCTGCAGATTCAAAGTTTTGCTTTATAAAAGGTCAAACTCTGGTCTCACGTGCTGGGCCACAAACCACTGTGATAAAGATCTGTTACCAAACATGTCTACTGGGGCAAAGTCTAGCTTTTCTGAGTTTTCATAATTATGGATCTCAGTTATTAATCAGGGAATCATTCATCAAAGTTCAGAGATGTCTGTTGCTTGTCACCGCCTCACAGATTCATTTCATCCATCTTTTGAAAACAAAAGAGGAAATCTGCAAACTTTGACGATAGAGGTTTCAAGCACGTGCACTTGTTGAGGGGCCATAAAAGCCTCACAGTTACACAAGCGGCTCCATAGTGCAATAAAAGCCCCTCCTCAACAGCCGTGTTTGTGTGGCGTTCATCCAAGAACACACAATAAAGGTATGTCAAAGCTTCTCACGCTTGTATCGGTGCCAGCTGACCTGGAATAAACCACATGGTATGTCCTCGCTTGTTATTTAGCGTTTTTTTTACCTTATAATGTGTGTTTTAATTCATAATCCCTGTGTTTTTAGAGGACTTGACTTATCAACAATGGCAAAACACAGCATTAGCCTCCTGATTGCCATACTGCTGGCATTTACTTTCTTCATCATCACTATGGCGTTCAGTGCTCTGGCAGGGCCGGGAATATGTAAGGTTCAAATCTCCATTCACACACAATATTTTGTCATATAAGATTGTTATTTAATGTAGAAATGCAGTAATAATATTACATCTTTTAAGTTTTCAAGTGTGTCAGGATCTTTTTCAAGAGTTTTGGTGTTCAGCTCTCTGAATCTTTTATCCTTTTTTTTAAATTTCTGTCTCCCAGATCCATTTCTGGAGTCCACCGGTAATATTTCAGATGAGTTCGCCACCCAGATCACACCATCAGGATGGACCTTCACCATCTGGTCAATCATTTACATCTTTCTTGCTTTAGTGTTGGGCTACATCTTCTCCGGCATCTTTAGGAAGTATGTACATTTTACTGACATTCACGCACTGATAAATAAAGGTTGTCTTTGTCTCCTAGTGTTCTGTGTTTCTTCTCTTCAGGAATGCCTATGGTTACGTCTACTGCAGCCCTGCTATCTTGCCTCATGGATTTTTTGTGTCCTGGTGCTTGAATCTGGGCCTCAATACTGGATGGTTGTTCCTGTGGGACAGAAGGTGAGATGGGATCTTTTGTTCCTCCATTTTCTCCTAAAATCAGTCTGTAATTTATGCCATAGCTTTGAGGTACTATCTACTGCTTGTCTTTGAAACCCACGGATCATCACCCACAGCAAGTAAGATCATTGAGGCATGAATGTGTTGAGGACAAGCTGAGCAACAAAGTGAAGGAATATGGGAAGAAACAGTATATTCCAGACATACAGCTCCATGGATTATGTCACTCTGTTTCTCCAAACTGGGTTGTTATTTCTGCCTAAGGGTTTACAGACATACAGTGTTGTATGATGTGCACATTGTAAAGCCCCATGAGGCAAATTTGTGCTTGTGCGTGATGTGATTTTGGGCTAAATGTGTACAAAAAAATCAACCTTCATGGGGAAAAAGTAGGAAAGCCACGTGTGTTGCAGGATAGCACATGAATGAAATACTTTATTTCTAATACTGTAATGTTTTTCATCACTGCCAAAGGTTGATGTCTGCTGCTCTGGTTTTCCTCATCTTAATCGCTATGACGAACTACATGGTGATATTCTTCTCCTGCCACGGTGTCCACAGCTATGGAGCCTGGCTCAGCAAATACCACAGAGCAGACCTGTGGCTCCACCGTGTGTTGGTCAGTATAGAAGCTCAATTGGAAGTTTATGTAAAACGTCTTTTGTGCCAAATTCTATCCTGTTTATGTCTGCGTCTCTACGTCTTCTCTGTTGTCTCTACTGCAGGTGCAGAATGGAGTTGCCATATATGCAACATGGACAACCATTGCGTCCCTGCTTAACCTGACCATCGTGCTGACCAGTGATGCTAACATGTCCCATACAGACGCTGCCACCCTCGCCCTGTCTGTTCTGACTGTCGTGTTGTTTGTGTGGTGAGTGCAAAGCTGAGGAAAGAAACTCTGCCATACCTTTAATAAGTTCATAAAAAAAGCGAAAGTTTTGGATCCCTTGCAGGTTTATCTTGGAAAACTCTGTCCTTGACCAACACGTGAGGCACATTCTCTCCATTTACCCTGTTGTGATCTGGGCGCTGACGGGAATATTGACAAAAAACTATGATGCTGCAGCTCCCACTCGCAATAACATCTTCACTGGTGAGGAACTTGAACAAACATCTTAATGAAGCTCCATTACTTCACTTGGAAACTATCAATTATGTATATATGCATTATGAGGCAGATAGTATGCACATTAATGATATTTTCTTTCCACTACAGCTGCTCTGTTGGCTGCAGCCTGCGCCTTGTTTGTGGCACGAGTCGTTCTGCTCACCTGGAGGAACATCAAAAAGCCACTTTACAAAGACGTCAGCCCAGAGCTCCTGTCTCCGATGGAGATCGCTGAGAAGCAGAAAAAGATATTTAAGTGAGAATGATAAACGTTTCTGTATCAATGCATTATTGTTTCTGTATGAGATGTATTTCTAAATGCTTTGTATTTGATGGGTTTTGCCTTGGAGACACAAGATGACGCTGCTCAAAATAAGAGTGATATGATGCTGAAGTCCAGTTTAAGGTGTTTCATGTACTTAACTTTCAATAGGTTGTGTGCTTAAACTGCACTTGTATAATGTATAATGATAAAGGACAAATGATCACTGTGCATGTTATGTTAATCTGAATTTCAATTCAAGTTTCAGTACTGTACATACGTGATTTTTTTCCTTTAAGATGCTATGTTTTTATGTGCTTTCCTGACTTTCTGTGTTTGGCACCAATATCTGCAGTCACATTCTCTGTCTTTGTTAATTTCATTTGGTAAATTTATGTCCTAACTTGATCATTCTTGCCTGGCCATATTGTCTATTCATTGACCTGCAAAACATGGACATAAATCCATATAAATGGGTGTAGCGTTCTGTTAAGAGTCATTAACCTGAGATAGATTACACTGAAATTAAACTTACATAATTCAGATCATATCAGTTTATACAAGGAAATATAAGTACAGCAAATGCTTTGCAGTAAAAATACAGCAACTTACTGTAATAAATAAGAAAATACACAAAGACAAGCCTAAATATGTGGGCGTTGATCTGCTTCTTAAAGGTGTCCACAGTCTCCAAAGATGTCCAAATCTTACTGGAGAGAGTTCAAAGTTTAGCAGGCACACCTTTAAACAAGCATTCACTTCTTTAAGGCAGGATTACAACTGATGAGCTGACTGTGAATGTGATTTGAGTGATTGGTCCAAGTTGGACCAGGTCTGTTCCGGTCTGGGTCAGTTAGTCTGGATAGTCTACAAATGGAGGCACATTTACTAGAGTAATGAGGTACTTGGACTCCCTTTCATGACACTATGATTCAGAGACAAATATCATACTTTTTAGCCCCACTGCTATTATCTGACACCTGCAGGAACTGGTTATTTCACAAAATGATATTGCACACATACAAAGCTTATGAAGAACTTCTAAAAGAATGCATTGCAAAAAACTATATGAAAAAAGAGTTGTGTTAGTTGATTTGTCAACAGTCTAAAAACTGTTGACTGTTTTTGATAACTGATGAATCATTTAAGTTGTTTTTCATGCTAATATGTCTGAAACATATCAAGGTTTCATCTTCTCACATGTGCCATTGGGCAGCTCCTCTTAATCTCATCTCGCAGTAAACTGAGTCATTTTGAGGTTTGGACTGCTGGGCAGACAAAATGACACTAGTCTGAAGACGTCATTCTGACCTCTGGTTAATTGTGACTTTAAATCCGAATAAAAAAATTCATTGATAATGACAATAATCATTAGTTGCTAAAATAGTCAGAAATTAGCTTCACCTGAACCAACTACAAGAGGAAAAACACTGCTTATGCATTAATGCATGAGTAATAATAATCTAATATACTATACTATACTAATATATAATATATCATTGGATATACTTTATACATAGATGCTTTAAGTATATTCTCCTGATAAACTTTTGGATTTTTACTTAAATAACACTTTCACTGCAGGGCCTTAACAGAGTACTTTTACAGGGTGGTTTCAGTACTTTTACTGAAGTACAGAATCTGAATACTTCCTCCACCACTGCCTGCTGTTCAGTGTTTTGTTTTGTGTTTTTATCAGCTGAAAGGTTCACATGTCTGCCTGATTGTCAGACTAAAAAAAAGCCGTACAAGTTGGTTGAAACAATCTTAAAGTAAGGTTTGTACAGACTGAGCAGAGGCCCTCAGACACCTCCACCCAGGAGCTACAAATATTTTTGTGCTTTTCATTCAGGAGTCATTTATAATTGTGTTTCATAACCATGGATCATATGCGGACAGTTTGCTTTATGATTCGCTGAACTGTGGGAGAAACATATACATGATAAGAAGTGCACGTGATGCTTTGAGCGGTTGTAAACCTTCATCTTACACAACTCGTTCTATAAAACATGCAGTTGTCCGTCCTCTGCACAGTTACTCCAGCTCTTCGCACACACAAGGTATGTCTCGTTTGTCCTCATCGTGTCTGCACTCCTTTTGTTTTGCTGCCAACGTTTAATTATCCTGGGAGCTTGGCAGTGGCACATTGAGCTTTCTGAAGTTCCATGAGTAGTTCTGAAACTTAATTTGTTTCTTAGGAATTACATTTTTTTATTGTTATTGTGACAATCTTCACAAAGGGTTGCAAGAAAGCTGGTGACTTAAAGAAAAGATCCGACATGTCTGACTGGTCTTTGTACTTGATAGTAAAGTGATTCATTATTATTATTATTGCCCACTGCTCAGGGAGCTCGGGTTCAGATGCAACAATTAAGATGGAAACACATTTCTCACAAAGCTAAATTTGTTCATTCAGTATAAAATACCACAATTTGTAAATGGGGAAGTGTACCCCATATATTCATTATAATTCTTTCATTTATCTTCTTCACCATGCTGAAATAAGCTCTATCTTTTAACTAAAAAATCTATTTTCATGTGTAATTCTCCTTTTTCACTGTAGACCACAATGGGGAAACATAATCCTGGACGTCTTACTGCCATAGGGGTGTCTTTTGCCGCCTATGTAATAAGCTTGACATTCAATGGACTGTCTGTCGTTGGGCTTGGTAAGTCAAAGCTTTGTCAGCCATCTTTCTCTTGCGTTGAGATTTTTATCTTTATTTTCAGTTTAAATTGTTGAAGTTCAGTAGGATTGTGAACGGGCATTAGTTACATAGTTACTAACATTAGTTTTCACTCATCATTTGCATTTATTCCCCCAGGTCCTTATCAAACCACAACAGCCAACGTGTCTGCTGTGTTCGACACCCAGATCACACCGTCAGGATGGACTTTTAACATCTGGAGTGTCATCTACATTTGGCTGACAGCAATGATTATCTACATCCTCACTGGAATTTGCAGAAGGTTGAGGCCAAACTTTTGTGTTTTCTAGTTTAAGACCTTCAAATATTCTTCAATCAGTCAAATAGGAAGTGCATATAGCAGTTTGTGCCTTTGTAATCCCTTTGTATGATACCAGATATGAAGCACATTTTGGTGTGTCCAAAGAATATTTGTATGAAGTGACAACCACTGTTCTGTGGACATTTTCACTGACTCACAGATCAACTGTGGTTCTTTCTTCTCGTAGGACTGGATACGGCTATGTTTACTGCAGCCCTGCAGTGTTGCCTTATGGATTCTTCATTAGCTGGTGCTTCAACATTTGCTTCAATATCGGCTGGCTGATTGTTTGGGACAGAGGGTGAGAGTTTCCATTGCAAATTTTTAATTGGCTAATTTAGTCTGTCATCGAAACTGTTCCAAAAAGCAACAATGAAATGATTTTTTTTTCTGCTGTTCTTGGGCCTCACTAAAGAGTGATGATTGCTGCACTGATTTTCCTCATCGTGGTCATATCCACAAACTACTCCATGATATTCTTCACCTGCCATGGGCTTCATATTTATGGACCCTGGCTGCAGAAATACCACAAAACAGACCTGTGGCTTCTCCGTGTGCTGGTCAGTAAGACAAATAGACAGCATATGCACCATATCTGAAGATTTTAATCTTGCGTTTTGTTTACATGCATGTAAAGTGAGAATGTGACAATGTTGAAAGCATAGTTACCCTAAAGTAAAAAAAAAACTCCTTAATACCATGTTTGCAGGTTCAGAATGGTGTGATGGTCTACACAACATGGACAACCATTGCAACACTAATCAACCTGACCATTGTACTGACCTATGAGGCAAAGATGTCCCCAGAGGACGCTGCCACCATCTCGTACTCTCTTTTGGCTGCCGTGCTGCTGCTGTGGTAGGTGGTTTTCACTTGAACAATACTTAGTGAGGTCATTGCAGAAAACAAATCATCAGTGAGATTCTGAAGCAATGTGTTTGTGCTGCATGTTTCACAGGTTTATTTTGGAAAACCTTGTCCTTGACAAACACGTGCGGTACATCCTCATCACCTACCCTGTCGTGATCTGGGCACTGGCTGGAAACCTGGACAAGAACTACGACTACAATTCACCGAGCCTCAATGGCATCTTCATTGGTAAGACACTGAAGAGAACTCCATATTCATAACATGAGCTAAATGGATGATAATCTCTATAGACTGCTTGGAAACATCACATCAACAAAACGTCAGACTGATTTCCTGAAACATAAAGACAATGTTAATGGAAAATAATGAAGCATTTGTGCTACTAATTAGCTGTTTAACTAGAGTACATTTGAACCAGTGGTCCCACTTTTGTGAAATGTGATCATTGTATGAGGAAATACTGTAACGCTAACTCTTGTACGCTTAAATCTAAAATGCATCAATCTTGTACATCTGTTCAAAAGTTGTACTAACTAGATTTCCTTCTCTTAGTTGTGCTGCTGGCTATAGCCTGTGCGCTGTTTGCCATTCGGATCTTTTTGGTGGTTTGGAGACATTTCAAGGAGCCGTTGTACTCAGATGTCAGCCCTGAAGCCCTGGAGCCCATGGAGATTGCTGCGAAGCAGAGAAAGATATTTAGCTAAACATCTTTATGATGTAACACACTGACACGTGATGTCAGTTGTCAAATTCAATTCAATTCTATTTGTATTGTATTGAATTTTATTTGTATAGTGCCAAATCACAGTTGTCTCAGGACAATATAGAGCTGGTACAGGCCGAGCTCTTTTATCTACAGACACCCAACAATTCCCTCATGAGCAAGCACTTGGCGACAGCGGTGAAGAAAAACTTCCTTTTAACAAGCAGAAACCTCAGTCAGAACCAGGCTCTGGGTGGGCGGCCATCTTCCTCGACCAGTTGAAAGAAAGTAGTTGTGCAGTTCTTTGGTATTTCTTTGTTGCATGAGGACAAATGTTTCATTTTATAACTTTTAATATATTTTGACAACATGATTTTATGTTTTTGAATGCACTCTGACATAATTTGCATAGTTAAATAATGTAATGCTGACTGATCTCTGAACCTTTTATGGCTGTTTTCCAACACATTGACTGCTAACTCAACACATTAGACTCTGATAAGAAGACAACAACACCACAGAAAGGGGCCCAACACTGTAATCATCCACCTTACAGAACAGACTGCATGCTTTAAACATTTACCAGTGGTACAGTTTGTTGTTTTGTGTCATGTATGTTCCCATGCTAACCCTGGTTTTCTTATATATTTATTTGGAATAAAATATTGGTGCAATTTAGCATGGATGACACCAAGTGTTTCAACAAGTCAGCAGTGTGGGTTCTTTTGTCATATATGAACAAGAATATCACAATTAAAGTAGATATGTGTTCCTACTTCAAAAGTCTAAACATTCGGGACATTATAGTTTAAGATCTTTTCCTTAATAAAGGTTAAGTCAATGTTACAAGATGATCATGCAACGCAAAAAAAATATGGGGATTGAGGACTTCCTGGGGAAAACAAAAGAACAACTTGAATTGTCTCATTATCATACATTTCCGCCCTTTTTTGACTGTAAGTTCAATGTTATACAAGTTTACACTCAGTAGCTCCTCAGCGGTGAGCTGTGACATGAAATCAACTGGTTATGTTTAGCCATGATTAACCTGTAGGGGGCAGGAGCGCAAAGCGTCAACTGAAGCCCTCACACTCTGCCGCAAAATCAAATGTAGAAGAAGAAGATTCTACAGTAGGAGGGTTTTTTGATTCCTCTGTGTGATCTATCAGGAAGCGAGTTCGCAGGAATCCAAGGTTTTGCCCACCAGCAGCAACCTCCATCACTCAGATAGCTACGTTTATACTATACTTTTATTATACCCAAGTTTATGTTGTGGTTTTAAGACATTAGTTGTCGGTTGCTATCCGCCAATTACGGACAATGGCCATGCCTGAGAGGCAAAACCCAGGGAATCAGTGCTGCGCCAAACAGTGCGCGGGTCATCTACAAACTGTTAACAGCGCGATTGTTTAGCCTGGGTCTCCCTGTTGTAAACAATCGACTGTCGTTTTCGTTGAAAGACAGAAATTGCGAGCTAACTTAAATGGAGACAAAGTACCCAATCTTGGTAAGTTAAGGTTGTCTTTTGTCTTTCTGTATTCTGTTGTGCTTCTGAGGAAAGAGGGCCGAACAGCCATGTAACGTTAACGTTCACCAAAACCGAGGGAGGAAGGGGCTGTAACGCTAACGTAGCCTCAGCAGCCAGTTGGCTAAATATAAACAAGCTAGCAAGCTAAAACAAACAGCTTCTTGGACCCTATAGTTAACGTTTAGTTTGTGCTGAAACTGTTTCAGAGAGGTTTTTTAGCTTCAAGATCATGGTTACTAGGTCGTAATTTGAGCTGCTATTTAAATTATATTGTGCAGGTTAATACTGATGAGTGTTAGTAATATTTACCCATCCTATGTATAAGGGCTGTTTCATTGAATATAAGCGTTATTCTGTGGTAATATTAGCTTGGTGTGTCTTAAACTGATAACCTAATGTGGTATTCAGATGATATTAACTGGAAGCTAATGTTTTATTCTTTTATTTTTTCGAATTAACAAAATAACCAAATTACGTAGACACAGTTAAAACTGTCTAACTTTGTCTGCTCAGAGGAGACCAAAGAGGAAACTCTGCTACTTCACAAACAAGGAGAGGTACGTTTGAACGTGTTTAAAACTGTTTTCAATATTTTCAATGTTCATGTGCTCTGAACCTTTCTCTAAAGCCAGAAACTAGAGAACTGAAACTTATGCCTGCAGTCAGTTCATGTTATGCATCCTGATGAAATGATTATGAACTGTCAGTCACAGAGCAAGTTGGTAGACCAGACAGACACTGATGTTGTTTTGGGGAAAAAAAATAAAACAAAAATAAAAATAAATATTTATATATCCAAAAAGGAGACTTCTGACAATAATTAAGGGTCCATAGAAAGAGGTCAACATAACAGAACTATACTGAAGCACTAAGAGAAGAGAAATAAATAAAGTAAATGAAGCAGTATTTAAGCAGGTCTGAAGCAGATGGGACTCATTTTGTCAGCCAGCTGTAAATTAAATTAATTGGCAGCTCTTTTAAACGATTATTTTTTTTTTTCCAAGAAAAAAAAAAGGTTTAAATTATCTAATTTCAGTTTCTTAAATGTGATGTTTTTTTAGTGTCTTTACTCCTCTGTGGCAGTGAACTGAATATCTTTGGGTTGTGGACAAAACAAGACATTTGAGGACATCATCTTGGGCTTTTTGAAATTCTGATCATCATTTTTCACTATATTCCTGACATTTTATAGACCAAACAAGTAACTGGTTCACAGAAAAAATGATCTAGAGATGAATTGACAATGAAATTAATCGTTAGTTGCTGCCCTTGTTGAGACGTTAGCCTTTCACTTTGATATTATCCTCCCATTTGTGTTTTCAGTTCGTCGAAGCAATGGACACAGCCGCTGGCATTGGCAGACATTGATAAGATTTTTGATGACTTGGGTGAGTTGAGTGTGCGAGCTTTAATGTTTTGCATTTTCTTTTGCATTCTCGTTGTATTAACTGACTGTGTACTTCACTATTCTTTTCAGATTCATCCTCGCAAGCTGATGATGATGACCTACTTCACCCACCTACTGGGACAAGCCAGAGTGAGAGAGAGGCTCCACCAGTCCCACAGAAAGGACACCTAACGGAAAAACTTCCAAAATGCCAAACGGTAATGATCCTGCCGTGAATTAGACAAGATTTGGTGAATTTTAGATGTGTTGAGCCACTAAATGTATGTTTTCTAACTCTTTAGGCTCCTGAAAAAGATATCCTGCATCCTGCAACAAGGTCACCCAGTACTAATCTATGTAAGAGAGTCAGACATGTATTTTACACAGAAAAAACTTAGCCATTCTAAGTTTACACATGTATGTTCAGACATGTTTTGTGTTGTGTAGAAACGTTGTTCTTGTTAAAGGGTGCTGCTTTTCCTTGTTGCAGATTTGGACTCCCCGTTCAAAGACCACGGGCCAGTCAAGACATCCAGCCCTATTGAAAAAAGCATGGTTGTGGAAGGTGTGGAAGAGCTGGACAATGAAAATGACCGAGTTGTGGCCCCGATCCTCTTTGCCTGTGAAGATGCAGGAGAAGAAGAAGCAAATGCAAAGCCTCCACCCACTCAGAAACCTCAAGACAATCAGCATGTTACTGAGGAGTAAGACACTGTTAATGAAATAAATTTTTTGAAATTAATAATTACAATGATTTGTCTGTAGGTCAACAGCCAGAATATTTTCATTTGTTAATCTCCAATACGTTTCTTTAAAATGTCCTTTCCTCTAGAAGTGATGACTCTGATCTGGAAGCTCCTCCAGGCAGGATTTCTTTAAGCAGACCCAAGATGTCCAGTGACACAAACAAGGTGGAGGGATTAGGGTAAGAGCCTTTTAACTGTCAGCGTAATGATTAGTTTGCTGCAAGCACCCAAACACTGCATTAGTATCTGATGAATTTTAATACACAAGTGACCAGTGCAGTACATGCAAGGCCCATTTTGTGTTTTAATGTTTGATCTCAATTTTTCTGTGCTCATTACCTCGATGTTTGCCTTTTTAGATTTTGTATTTAATGCGCGTGTGGTGTGTGTTTACTTTTTTCTTTAGCAAAGACAGTCATCCAATAAAAGAAAAAACACCCAAGAAACATCAAACTGCTGATTTGGAGGCCAAAAGAAAAGCACCAAGGTAAGAAGTAATGACTTCTCAGTGTATGTTGAAATACTTGTGATAAGACAACATCAGTTAATAGTATCAAATATATATGTGAAGTTCCATTTGGATCCACGTCACAGGTAGTCTCACTAGTTTGACAGAATGGTTGGTCATAAAAATCTAATACAGCAAAAATCAGTTATTAATTGATCCCCAACCATTTTTGCTCCTGTCAGTTGTACTCACTGAACCTCGATGGAAACAGCACAGTCATGGCTAGAAGTGCAGACAACTCAGAAATGTCTTTTTGAGGTATAATAGTTTTAATGCTACTGATCATAGAAAAGGGAAAATGCAAGCTTGAATTTCACAAAAGCTGAAAAAATTGGAATCCATATATAAATTTTTCTGAGTGCCCACAAGCGTCAAATAATTTCACTCGCGACATTTCAGCAGGTAATTTCCCCCGTGGTTATTGTCCATTTTTGGGACTTATGAAAAAAATCTATTCCAAAAGATGTGTGCAATGAAAATGGAAATGTGTGTTTTACCCAGAGTGAAATATCACTTTAATCTGCACATATTGAACCGGAGCTCAGCTGGAAAAAGCGGAGAAAACCATATGCAACTGTCAGCGTGAAGTGGATTGAATTTGTTCTTGATGTTTTCACTCATTTACATACCAAATAGAAGTGAAGTGATTTTGATGAATTATCACTACTTAAAGCTTAGATTTGGTGATTGTCATGCATGATTCTCTCAGTGAATGTGGGGTTCAGAGGGTCAATGCAGCAGTACAGTATATATATAAATTTAACATAAGAACTTAATTGAGTCACTTCTGTTTCTTTTTGTTTATTCCCAGACAACAAAACACAGACCCATCCGTGTCTGCAGTGAGACAGGGGCCTGAAGTCGCAGCTTCTAAGAAAAAGTCAGAAAGTGCTGACAGGCAGCCATCAGTGGAAGCGTCCACCCGTGTGGGAAAAGATATGACGACTTTCCTCCAGAAGCTTAGAGAAGCCGGGCGGCCCAAACCTGCATGGTGAGTTGAGATAAGAATGCACCTCAGTGATTTGTAGCTATGGTGTTTTCCTGTTGAAAAATGAAACCATGTATACCAAGTAATGGCTCCTGGACTTCAACATAAAAGCATAAAATAATGAGTAATTAATTCAATATTTGTGTTTAAGTTCTAGGAATTTTCTGCCGGTAGTGAAAGCTCCCGCTGCTCCTGAGCCGGAGGATGATTTCCTGATTCTGGAGGATGTTACACCTATCTGGTTTCCCATCTCAAGTAAAACTGCCAACAGTAGAAGACAGAGACAGAGTAAAACTTCCAGCACCGACAAAGACAGCTCAACAGACAAAGGGGCTCAGGGTAGCCCACCAGAGACTGCACAAACACAGCAGGAGTCTGAACAGGTAAATGGCAAACTGGGAAGTCAGACTGTCAGTCAGAAAATAAAGAAGATGAAAGGGAAAGAGAAAAAGAATGAGGTGACTGAGCCCGGAAATCACATGGATGAACTGTGCAGTCCTGAGGATGCAGGTGACTTAATGGAACAAGAGAAACCAAACAAGAAGAAACAACGACTCAAAAAGGCGCCATCGAAAGAAAGCGACAAGGCAGAGGAGCAGCCCAAAGCCGCGGCCGGCAGGGAAACAGGCGAAGAAAAAGCCACCGTGAAGAAAATGGACAAGAAAGCTCAGAAGTCCTCTGACAGGAAGACATCAAAGTCTTTAAAAGATGAGAATGGAAATGCCAAGACGAGCAGGGTGAAGTCATTAAAGGAGGCCAGAAGAGTGAGGCAGGGATCTGGTGCAGTAAAGGAGGCGGCGTATGTCAAGGCCACGAAGGGACAAAGTGAGGAGCATGAACACCCCAGTTCTCCTTCAGGTAGCTCCCTGTCATTTCAGTCTCTGTGCTGCCAGTGAACCTCTAGTTAATCAAGTTAATTGGTGGGAAGAAGTAATTTTACAATGGAATGTCAAAGTATTGAAGTAAACAACAATGAAAATGGATGTATTTTTTCTGAGTTATGTTAAGCATCTCATTAATATATATATATACACAGAATTACATGTGTTGTATTTTTTCCCCACAGACAAAGAACTCATGAATTCTGAAGCACAGACATATGACAAAAATAAACAGAGCAGACTTCCAGTTGTGTCTGAAGAGACTTCATCTGAAGACAGTCAGATTCTTGGGAAAAGGAAAAGGAGGCAGCCTGGAGAGTGGTGGCTGAGCTGCAGTCAGAGCACAGAGGAAACAAAGGTTACAGACAGCCGGCCGACACCGAAGAAGTCCAAGCAGAACGACAAAGCGCCGACACCCGCAAAGACAAAGAAGGACAGAGTTTTAAAGAGAAGAACTCAAACGCGTCCTTCGCCGTCAACCAGTCAGAGCACAAATAAAGAAAAGAAAACCAAACGGCACAAACACAGAAATGTGAGAGGAGACGTACCAGACGAGACGAAAGCATCAGAAGAAGTATCTGATGTGTTTGAGGGGGGGCGGACTGAAGAGCAGGAGCAGCAGAAGGAAGACCAGGATCTGGATTCTGTACAGTCCAGCCCTTTGGACCTTACAAACAGAGATCACCGCCATAACTCAGGTAAGGTCGAAGTTCTACATTTAAAATCTTACTTAAGTAAATGTACACAATTGGCCTCCACATAAGTTTTATCTTTTTTGTAAAATATTGGATCATTTGAGCCTCAAACATTTATTTAAATGAACCCATCTGAGAAGTTTCTTTGGTGTATCTGCTTACAGCTCATAGATTAGAGACTAGAGGCCCCAGCAAGGCTTTTTTTGTGAGTCACAAGCCAAATAGATTTGGGATCCACTGGCTTAATCTTGAACAGTGCATTGTATTTCATTCGTCTTTTGTAAAAACTTAATCAGCAGTAAATAAAACTGCCTCTGCAATTTAGTTTTTAAGATTTTAATTACAATTCTAAGGTACCTGCACTTTATATACGTATGGTATTTGAATTAATGTTGGCAGTGACTTTGCACCACTGGGTGAAGTTCAGGGTTCTGTTTTCACTTCTTTATACCAACCAGTAAGTTTTGTAACCTGCTACGATGCAATGTTTTACAGGGGATCTGCTATTTCAAAGAGTATACCGTCACGTATCCAATAAAAAAATGTCCGTCACTCCAGTGTTGGTCTCTCCCAGAGGATCTCAGGAGCAGCTCATGGCAGCAGTACCAGAGAAACGGAGGAGGAACCCTCCCAGTAACTGGTGGGTGGCTGATGGCATGTCTCAGGGTGTGGACACCATCTCCTCACAGCCTCAGAAGCAACAGCCCAAACCGCGTAAAGAAAGAAAAAAGCGATCTAAGCAGAACAAATCTCCTGGACGCGGGACTCCCGTATCAAAACCACTAGGGGGGGCTCCTGTGCCTCCTCCATTGACACCTCCAATGACTGTCAAATGCTCTCTGGCCACATTTAAAGACATTTTCACTTCAGCCACAGAGACCCCGGCCATGGTCAGCAGCAGAGAGGCCGGTCAGAACAACAGGTGTGAAGTCACCGCACGTCCTGCTGTGGACGTAAGCGTTACTGACCAAACAACACACAGCAAGGCTGATGATATCAGTGCAGATGCTGCTGAATCCAATAGCCCTCCCATCCATGAGCCCCCACAGGACCACGACTCTCTGCCAGAAGACATGTAAGGAGAAGTCCAGATGTGGACACCCTCAGCCTTTCCCTCCTATTGTCTGTGTAAGTTATGTCTTTTAACATTTTTTGGCAGGTCAAAAGCCCTCCGAAGTGGACCATCCTCCATGATTGAGCTGCAGCAGGGCGAGGACAGTGATGACTTGAGTACGTTTTTAAACTTAAAACACATCAAATTATATCTAGTAATTATTTGTAGGCCTATATATTTACTTCACTAACATCTTTATTTTGAATATTGATATTTCCATTTCACACTTCTGCTCTTTCCTCACACATTCTCCTGTTGAATTTATTGTTAGTAGAGAATAAGTAATAATCATTAATATACTGCAGGTACGCTTTCATAGATCAAGCGGTGATCCAATTTCAGGCTTCAGCAGGGTTGTAAGTCATGAGCGGGAACAGCAGAAGCTCAAATATTAATTTCCATTGTCGGCACAGCGGAGAGAAATGTGTGAGTGTGAGCTCCGTCTTGGATGGAGGCCACGTTTGACCACAAAATGTGGGTCGCCACACTGCAGTATTTACACTGCACCTCTTCACCTTCTGTGGGGAATTGAAAGTGTAGCAGCCGGGCCTTTGACCTCTGGGTATGCAGCACACATCACCAGGTCAAACAGCTCCCTCTAGTGGATCCATGGTTAACTTCGACCGCCCTGAATGACAAATACTCCTCGTGTCATTGTGTGTGTATTTTCTGATTGATTACCATCCCTTCTGTAATTGGCTTCTGCCTTTATCTTTTCTTTGTTCCAGATCTGCCGTCATCCACAGTCCACGCTGTTCTGTCTGCATCAGATCTGTGCGCTCCTCCTCTCAAACCGCTGATCTTACATCTGAAGGATAAGGCCAACCTCACAGAGTGGTTTAAGAGTCTCTGGTCTACCACTGGTGACAGTAAGAAAATATAATGTCTGCTTAAGAAAGGCACCGTTTTAAAGCATTTATAGATGGATTTGCAGTGACGTTATCGTTTGTGTACTTTCTGGAGCTGCATAGGTTTAACGTGGCACTCTGTGACTGAACCATAATCATCTCAGTGGTTTTGGTAATTAAAAATAGTATTTAATTTTTAAGGGAAATCATAAGAAACCAGGAAGTAAGGCAAAGATAATGTGGACAAAATTAAATCTGAGCTAATATGCAAAGTAATCTTAATCACAGTGATACAGCCAATTTCCACGTAATGCGTTGTTTCATATCTCTGCTGAGGAGCTTAATGAGTTTTTGCTTTTTATCTGTGACAACATATTCTTAATCAAAGCTTTGTATTATCATCAAGGAATTGTTATGAAAGGGTGTAAAACATGAGTTATTGTTGGCCAGACCGTCACTGAGTAAGTCTTACTAATTAATATCATTGCAGACGCCCCTGGGATCACTCCAGACCAGTTTGATTGGTACTTCCATCAAGGCAGAGCTCTCGGCTTCCAGGTGGACCTGAACTGTGGCTCCATCTGTAATGGAAAAATCCTGCTGGGCTCCTACATGAAGAAGCCTCTGTGGGTGGATCACAGCGCCACAACAGTCAGTTCACCTCTCACTCTTCCTGCTCACGTGATTGTGCTGTTGTTTCTGTCATGTCTCCCTCTCTTGTCTCGAAACACAGTGTTTTATTATTCATGTATGTGTTTTTTCCCCTCTAAAAAAAGGTTTTTAACTTACTAACGAGCTCTGTGAGTGTGACCATTGACGGCAGTGTGTCCCGCTACTATCCCGGACAATCCTATATGGTGCCATGTGGTAAGAATTTTTAGCAGTAATTCTACAGATTGTAGATGTATATCAATGAAAATGAATGTTTCTTCTGACTGATGTTACTGTTCTGTTCACACAGGACACGCGTACAGCATCCAGAACGTCACTGCACAGCCTGCAGTTCTGTACTTCACCCGAATATTTGCAGAAAGTTCAGACTGAAGTTGTCGGTGGCGGCTGATGACCAAACACGTAAATGTTGGAAAAAAAAGACTGGAATGTATGAAATTACTTCAGTATTTAAATGGACTTTAAATGCAGCTGGTTTGAGTGTCTGTTGACCTTATTTGATCCTTAGCCGCATGTACTTGCATTATTAAGCTTCTCATAGAAAATGCTTTGTAAATTAAGTTTCGTGTTTTTTGTACTTTTTTGTGCTGTTTCTTTTCAGATTGTGCTTGCATCAATGTCCATGCATGCAAAATCCATTAAAGAGTATTTGTGCAGTTCAGCAGGGTATGCATTGTTTCTGAAATGTGTTTTTTTTTCTTTATTTTTTTAACAAGGAAGCTCAAAATGCAACATCACTAACTGCACCACCAGAACTGTATGAGTCTAGCAACCAAATACACAGTGATGGAAGGAAGAAGTACAGAGCATTTCCTGCATGCACACAAGTGTTCAAATAAGTAAAATGTGCTTTAAAGCATCAGAAGTAGACGCGCTTGTTATGCCGAATGGTCCTTGTCAGTGTTATATTGTGTCTGCATTCAATTTTTGGATTGTTATTTTATACTTTGCATCCTGTTGCGTAGTTTAATATGTAACAATACATCATAGTTTACAGGATGAAAATTGTACCCATAAAACAATTATGGAAATCCATTTTAATATAGTCACCGATAGGCTTCCATATATGATAATGGTACTTTGGTACTTTGTGGACTGACACTGATGGCTGCTGGTCGACAGTGAAGGACCATCAGAAAAAGTCCTCTGCCCTTGAGAAGTCGTGACACATGCTTTTAAACGCTTACAGCATCTCCAGAGCCATTACTATCAGTCTCTGTCCTCCTCTCCTTTGGAAGTGAATATCATACTCACACATTGCTACAAGTTATTTTCCACACGACTACATAAAAGCCTATCACTGCTTCCTTTAAAGGGGAGCTCCACTGATTGTGCACATCAAAGTCTGTTTACACATCTTGGGGAGTGCTGCTGCATATGTGGAAAAAGCCTTTTGTGGATCCAGAGGAAGCTGCACAAAATCCGTTGGTTGTGGCTGAAGTTTGAAAGCGATAAAAATGGTGGTGAGGGTGTGGAGAGCAGTGGTGGACTGATGCTGTTTGAAGGGCGGGACAAACAGGCACCAGCTGCATGCGTGGATGCATTTATGGTCCCTGGAAGGGCACTGCATACCATTTTCTACACTGCAAGGGCACACTGGAGCACACTGGATAACACTTTCACCATTTGAAGCGCTCACTGTGCCACTCTTCTGATTGCCCCCCCAACAGTGCACCTGACTGTGTTTTCTCCACTGGAAGGGCACTGCACAGGGCACTTCATCATGTTTTCATCTGCACTGGGCCACCGTGGAGTGCACTTTCTCATGTTTTATCTGCCATAAGGGCATCTATGATGGCCATCTTATCAGTGTCTCAATCACTTCGCTGGAGGCTAAAGTAGCTGCTACTACTATGACACTGCAGCATCTCAGCGTGTGGAAGAAGAAAGATAACTTTGTCGTGAATCTCACAATGTTGCTGCAGCAGTGGGCCGCGCTGGTGTTCTTTTCTATGAGGCCTGCAATGCGAAATGCAACAGCGCAGTAAAATATGAAAGGTCTAGCAGGCGACAAAAGACAAACTCTTCAGTTAAGAAATAATACCACCCCAACCACTGGTTCCTCAAAAAGATGATGAAACTGCAATATTAAAAAAAAAAAAAAAAGCAAGGTCTTTTAAAAGCGTTTAACACTGCTTTGAAGGTCTTTCCAGAGTCTCCAAAAAAAAGACTCTTCTAACCATCTGGGGGGAAAATATTACCTTTTAGAAAAACCTTCCATCTGTCATCAGAATGAGAGGCAAACACAAAGAGCAGTAGTAAAAACTCGTGATTGACTGTCATTTATCACAGTACACTGTACAGCTTAGTAAGCAGCATAAACTAATAGAGGAAACTGAAGTCATTAAAAGAAAAACTGCATTGTTTATAATAACCAAGGTTATTCAGTTAGCATGAAAGTCCTGTTAATCCATGCTCAACAGGGGCTTGTCAGTGATATTGCCAGTAGTATTTCAAGACAAAGACCTCGGCTCACACACCAGAAACACTGGCAAACCCCCAGCGGCACAGCACACATCCTCTGGTGGGCATTAAGTCGTACCCACTGCTCTGTCATGAAACATTTAATGACCTACTTCATGAAGGCTGAATGAGGTTTCTGTATGTGAATCTGCTGTCTTTTCTTCCTGCTGCACAGCTGAATAGTTTGTTTCGGCGTGTTTCTAAAACAAGGACCTTGGGATTGCTATTGAATATTTGAATAAGCTTTAACCCTTTACGCTGTGATTGAGCTGTTGCTTAATGGCAGCACAGTGGAGCTTCAACAGCCTGCCAGTTTGATCTTTTAGCACTTTTGAATGTCTAGTTTCAGCTGTGCGTGGTGCAGCAGCAGTCTGGCTGGCCTCTGGGCAGGATCTCCTTCAGTGAGGCGGATGCTGCTTCCACCACCAGAGTATACACTGGGCCGACCTCCCAGGTCTTTAATTATAAACCATGTCGATGACCAAATACGCTGCCTGAAACACAACATCTGTGCAGTGAAGCGGCTGGAATACATATCCTGCCCCCAACACTTTCAGATGAAGGTGTTGGATTGTGACTTGTTTGGTGTTTTAGTGATACTCCAAACATGCCACCTGGTGAGTGAGTAATCTGTGTCCTTTCTGAGCTTACACAGCTCCTGATCAGCGAAGCCTTCAGTTCATATGAGCCGAGTTAGCAGTCAAAACAGCCCCCGCACACAAACAGGCTGGACTGCAAGGGAGAAACGGGGTCAGCAGTGGTGGTGGGTTTGATAATCCTCAGGTTTGACTAATTTAAGCCTCTTTGTTTTCTCACATTTTACTGAACAGATGAATTTTTGTTTAACAGAATTCTTGAAAATGTCACGTTTGCGGCTCATTAAGGAATGTGACAGATTAACATGTTAACTTTATTGATTATGCAAATTACAATGACTTCATAAAGAGAAGGTCAAGCCGCAGAGGGTGTGTTATACATGTTTAACCTGGAGAGTGTCTTAGCTTCTTCAGTGCAGTGGGTCAGCAACGGTAATTATGGAGAAAAGGGACATTGGCAGGTCCTGTCCTGCACACAGGCTCTCAGTACACTTTAGCAGGACAAGCTAACAGTACAGGCCCACGACACACACACACCTCTCCCCAAAAAACCAAAAACAGCTAAAGTAAATGCAGAAAGTCCAGAAACATAGAAATGAAGCCCACAGAAGTGTGAGTACAATCTGCAAAATAAATAATAATAATAAAATAATGGGCCGCTGGAGGAAAAGTCATTAAGATGCCATGAATGCTTGTTCCAAAGTTTGGGCTCGTCCATGTTTAACTTTCTGCTGGCTGTAACAGAAAAATCCGGGAATCACCAAAGTCAAAAGGGTCATCCTCTGGGAACATGGATACCAAATTTCACATCAAGCCATCACAATGGCCACTCTAGTCCAAAGTGACGGGATGACCGACTGACCGCCGGACCCATAATCAGCAAAAAAGTGAAGAAGTAGTCTGTGTAATTGTGCTTTCTCCCTTACCTTCAGGTGAAGTTCAAATGCAGAACCCCGTCCTTGCGTAAGTTTAAGTGGTGAGACAGTCGCTGAATAATGTATTCCTGAGAGTCTCCCTCACATCGAACTCAATTTCATCCCTGCACTTTCTTACTCATGTCGCTGTCCCTTAATGCACCTGATTTAAGTGAATTAGAAACATCGATGACTTATTTAAGCCCCAGAAATACTCTTATTTCTCCTGGGACCAACAGGTATTCATGAAGCTTTATTACAGATGTCAATTTGTGACAGTGACAGCACAGTTTTTGTTTTAATCTCCAGGGATGTCTCCTGAAATCACTTTCCCCCTCCTGCAGAGTAGTGAGTGCAGTGCACTGGAGTGTGTATGTTTGATATATATCACATAATCATATTTTTTAGGCCAGCAAACCTAATATAAGCCTCTTAGACTCAGCAAATGCTTTCATTGCAAATAACAAGTCTGACTCTCTGCATTGTAATCCCAAAGAAGCAGGAAGCAACAGTGTCACCTGGCTGCCAGGGAACTTATTCAATAAGCATATTAATTACAAAGTATTTGCCTCCGCTGAGCTATGCATGCCATGAATTCATTTCTTCACACAAAGGCCATACAGGTTTTCTGTGATTAGCCTGTGTCTCGCTTCTTGGAACAGACTCCAAGCATTGAGTATGGCTTCCTTCCTTTGTTCGAGCTGCACTTGAGCCAACGGGCACAAGAGTGACCGATAAACTCTTGACAATGAAGGTGTTGTGTCGTCTGTTGTATTTTCTCCATGAATCATCCTCTAACAATCTAGGAATTCTCTCAGTTTCAGGCAAACAACAGGAAAAAGTGTTTATTTCAGTATTATTTCCACAAAGACGCATTGATATAATAATTGAAAGCCATTATGATTTTTTGAAAGAGGCATTTGTGCAACTTTTACACCCAAATATGAACCCTGAATCAAACAGCAAACAGCAGAAAGAGCTGATCACATGTGTCGAGACTTTCAATAAACCTCTGCACTGCTGGTGACCATTTCACTTATTAATTATCCACAAGTTACACTCATTCCCATGAACAGACGGCAAATGATACACACATCCATTGTGCGATGTGGAAAGACGCAGAGGAAGCACTACATGTTGACTACATGACATTTTGAAAGACTGTTTCCATGTTGGAATATTGTTTACGTGTTTTATGTCTTGATCTATGAGCTTGTTTTGCATTGGACCTGCAAAATCTGCACAAGGTCCTGTTCACAAGGAGGAATGAAGCAATGAGCCCGCTTGATAACCCCAGTACTTGGTCTGGATTACCAACAGGGCAAAGTGGTCCCAGGGGCCCAACTACTTTGTGGTAAAATAAACAAATTAATGTGTAATCATACAAAGCGACTCGTGTAGAACAAACCTGGGCAGCGGTGGTGGAATACTGGGTGTTTTCTGGGGCCAAGAAATAATCAAGCCCTGGCACAGATAAGTGCTGACAATGGCTGTTTCATGGTTTTGTTTTGTGACTGCACAGTCTGACCACGAGTGCTACCTTTAGCTCATGGCACAAAAAGTTTGATGAATCGTTGGAGAAAATGTGATTTGATTGAAGGCTGGGAAAACAGGAGACAGATATATCAGAAAGACAGACAAAGGAATCAACAAAGATAAAGCTTTAAGCAATGAAAACGGCTCATTTGTGTTGCTTCAGTTGGGTGACGTACAAAGGTGTTCAGACGGGCTTTTTCTTTTAGGTGGCACGGTGGCACAAGTGGTAACACTGTCACCTCACAGCTACAAGGTCCTGGTTCGAATCCCGCTGTGGGCGCTGGTGGCGTGTCCTCCACCATGCCCTCGGTGCCTGCTGCTTGTGGAAAGGGGCCTTTCTGTGTGGAGTTTGCATGTTCTCCCCGTGTTCACCTGGGGTATCCTCCATAAAATGTACCCCCACTAAAAACATGCAAGAAGATCACCACCTGACCAATGGTGACGAAGAACTGGGTCCTCGGGCGCCGCTGTCAGCTGGCAGCCCACCGCTCCTGGTCTGCCGCAGAGGAACGACATTCCAGGATGGGATAAATGCGGAGAAATAATTTCACTTGCATGGCGTGTGCAGTTCCCTCCCTGTAACTCTGTGTGCCGTGATAAATAAAGTTGACTTCTTTTTCTTAGAAAATTGACTGCAGTGAAAACCAACAGTGACATTACTGCCTTCAGTTCAGTCCACACCAAATATTTGACCTCACCAAACACGGCAAAATGAACCGAGCTGCATTCCTCGACAGCAGAACAGCACATAATGAGTGTTTTTAAAAGTGCACCCAGTGGATGACGCACAGTTTGACCCATGCATTATAGTGCTTCATGACTTTTTGGCTTTTACTTTAGGGGCACCGAGTTGAGAAGAAAGCGATGTGATTATAACGAGGTGGCCTTGTTAATTAATTTTAAAGTGGTCTTTTTATGCAGATGATTGACAAGATAATAACACAATGATAACAATGTACTCAGTGTGATACGGGGCAGGTCAGACAGTTCAATGATCGTTTGAGCAAAAAGTCAAAGCGCCAACAGCGACTGGAAGTTTAGACAGTGAATAAAATGTTTGTAATTAAGATACTTCTTTTCATGTCCATTTTTTTTTCATCCAGCGCCTTCTTGACTTGTACTGTGCAGTAGCTTTCAAAAATGTACGCTTTCCTAAAATATAATGAATGTAATTGTTAAAAGAGGGAAAAGGAGTGTTTCATGCAATATAAAGGGAGTTTTGACTGAAATATAGCACTAAAAAAGCTAATTTCAAAAGCTAATACAGCGTTAAGTCCTAGTGAGGCTTCTGGGAGCAAAAACAGCCGCTGAAATTCCAGTCACAGCTTGTTTGGTAGCTTCAAACTGGCATGTTAAGAGTTTTCACTTTAAAAGAAAATCAATAGGCCGATACAAAGCAAAACATACTGGTGTCCATGCTTGTTTTCTTCGCCTTGTTGAATGGAAAATGGTTGATTTAGGGAAAAGTCGTTTTTCATCAGAGTGAAGTACTTTGAATTCAGACAGATGCACCTGGTTGTCTGTGGGCTACCCGGGCTCTTGGGTATAAAGCTACTTAAGAGGGAAATATAAATACACATATGCATAAATGGATACATTAATGAATAAAACACTTTTAAAAGCAAATTTGATTACAATAAAATACAGAATACATGTTATTCCTGCTGTGAGTCAAGGTGTTCAATAACACTTTCTGCTGACGTACATGAACGTTTAAATTCTGTTTCAGCTTTCTCAACGCTGCCAGTGATAAAACTCTGGTGGAGAAACATCAAAACCTTTATCACATTTGATAAATCTGTTTACTGATTGGAAGCTAATCGTGTAGCAAGCAAGCAAGCAAGCAGAGAGATTAAAATAGTGAGCAAAATAGATGAATAAAAGCTAAAACACTGAAGTACTGAAGTTGAAATAGCTAATAGTTGAATTGAGGCAGCTCATGTTTCCCTTTCTGTGATTCACGCAAACAGAAGATGTGACAAACTGCCTGAACTTTTCCTCAGATACGTGAATCGGTTGTTGATTTCCAACAGCTCTCCCTCAGCAGTGGCAGCAATTAACATTTCCTATTTTCCCACTGCCCTGATAACCTTGCAATCATATTTTTTATTTTGTCTTTCTGGTGGTGTAATTGCAGCCGTGCAACAGAACAAACTTTATTTCTCACTCTGTACTTTTAATTTGGGGAGTGCCAAGAGAAAAAGTCTTCAAACCGAGATTTGAGACAGTCAGAGTTAGAGTGTCACAGAGAGGGAAGAAGAACGACAGAGAAACAGATTAATTGGTGTTTTTCTGCTTCAGCAGTTCTCAGCCATGTGCTTCTGAGGTCCATGGGGTTTTTAGACCAATCAAAAACCAGCTGATTCAGAGCCTAATGGCTGAGAAGATGTGCCATCTGAGTGTCTGTTTCTTACACCGAAACCAATTAAAGTGAACTGTTCTGGTGGCGTGTAGCCATGATATCCCAGATTCAGTTTCAGAGCATTACTGCATGTTATCACCTTACTCACTCTGAGTGTTCCTGCTCCTCTTTGCTTTCACGACCCAGTGAAGCAGAAATGCCCCATAGTCACCTTAAATGAAGTTAAAGATTTCTCCTTTATTCTGTTTTGTTTGTGATACTCTGCAAGCCTTCAACAACCGCACACTTCAATGAGATTGTAAAGAGGTTGTTATAACCAACAGAGGAGCTGAAGATTTAGAAACTGATGCAACAGTCAGTGTCCCTGAGAGCTGCCGACAATTTACCACTAAAGATACCGTAAAATGTAATCTAAAACTGTAATAAAGGCATGGCCTGTACAATACAGTGTGACTTCTGCGAGCTCTGCAATAAATGTGAAACTTGTAAGTTTTAATTGTTCTCACTTTGTCAGGGAGGTATTGACTGCAGTGTAAATGCTAGGGACTGAATGAGAATTAGAAAGGAAAACAGGGAGGGTTTGAGTCTTAGATACGAGGCTGTCACCGCTCTGTCTGGAACAATGGCGAGGCTCAGGGATTGTTTGGCTGACCAAACAAGTACCAGTCACTAGTAGGACTTGATTCAGGAAATACAGGCATAGTCAAGCACTGAAGGCTAAGGTAGTCAAAGGGAGGCAGGTCTGGTATCAACAGATCAATCCGATGAGATCTGCTGGAGAGTCTCGCATGCTGTGAAGAACACTCTGGCACTGATTGTGCTTAAGTGCTGGGCTGATTGTGATGAGCTTCAGGTGTGTGATCAGGTGAGCGTGGAAAGCTACTAGCAGAGCAGGTGAGCAGATGAGATGAGTGGATGTGACACAATGTGTGAGTTTTGAGAAGCAGAATAGACATAAATCTTTAGGTATTAGTGATTTAATTTTCTCTCTCCACAGAGTGTGTGTCACATAAATAAAATGATTTCTGCAGTGAGGAAGTACTCAGACTCTTCTGTGGACACGTTCTGCAGTGTGAAGGGCTGCCAGAGGTTAGCTGCCCTTCATTAGGAAATATAAATATTCACCATTTTGTTGTGTATGCCAGAAATATATTAGTCTGAGATACTGGAGGAGTCAAGTGGAGGGTCTAAATAAAATATCAATAACGTTGGTGAGGGTCTCACTTTTTCCATCGGAGCAATTTGCATGCAGCTCCTCATTTTGTCCTTGTCTGCCTCATGTAGCTGGCTCAGGATAAATGATTCAGGATAGACAAAATATCAGGAACGCATTGCCTGTAATCTAATCCAGTTTAAGATCACAGAGTAAGGCTTCAAAAAATCACCACAGAGCTGAACCAGAACTTCTCTGACAGCCTCAATGCAAAGTAAATCGTACCTCATAAGGAGGTGTTTATTTCAGGGCTATGGTGGTGGGTTGCATTATACATGTGTTGCTGTTACGTCACCCACTTCAGCTCAAGCTTTTGTCTTTTCATTTTATCACTGCTCTCAATGAGGACAGTGAGACGAGCCCTTAACTTGCACATATATTACTTTGAGAAAGACAAAGAAAGACATTGTGTTTTTTGTTCTCTAAATCTCTCCCTCAGTTTATTCTTAATTCACTGGTCCATTTCTCTTGCAGACATCTCATTCACACGTCTGTGAAGCCCCCCTCCACCCTCGTGCACGGTGCCTTGAACACTGACAATGTCATTTAACAGTGATTTAGTGAATAATCATGTTAGCAGTGAGCATGGTCCACCATGTGAAGCAGGATCCCTCCTCCTGCATCCTACCATTTATCTTACACTGAGACAGGCCCGAAAAACAGCATCGGTAAATTCAGAGAGGGGGTGTGGAGAATCATGACACAAAGCAGATCCGAGCAGGATGAGGCATTGGCTCGGACACGTTCGGTTATAAATCCAGAAACGCAATCTTTGGCGCTATAAAGCTCTACATCTGCATCATCAGTATAAGCTGCCAATGGCTATTTTCTGTGAGAAATATCTCCTGTGGAATATGACGATAACTATCATTTTGACAGTGGCACAAGGTCAAAAGCTGATTGGACAGAGACGTCTCTGAGCTTAATTCATCCAGAGAGACAGATAAATCAAAAGCCTTTATATTTCAGCTCCTATTTACATTGTAAGCAAAAAAGAAAAAGTCTCCAAGGAGAAACAGGCCTCATTGATGAGCCACGTCCAAGGATAAACACGATTTGATTTAATTCTTTAGTGAAAGTTTATGGAAACTAAAGCTCACAGAGTGTGAGGGCAACCAGTCACCACTCAGCTGAAGTTAACTTCCACTCAAATAACATGAAAAACGGCCGTATAGGTCGTCTGTGCAGGAAGGTTATCACGGCCCATGTTTACGCTTATTGCCAGGTGGGGCCCTCTAGTGGCTGTAGTAATTATGTAGAAAGGGGGAAGTCAGGCCACGCAGAATAAAGAGCAAGAAAGTCCACATATGGAGGAAGGTGGATGGATGGGTCAATAGTTTGTGTCCCGTGTGCAACAAAACACGAACTTCTTTTTAACTTATGCGTAACATATATGTGCTGTAAGTGAAGTAACATACGTAATAATTTAACATGCTTAACTAATGCGCTTATTTCAACCCAAACCTTCATCATTTCTTAAGCCGAACCAAACTCTTTCGGGGTGCTCAGGTAGCTCACCCGGTAGAGCGTGACCCCAAAGCCTGTGTCCTTACTGCAGACTGGGCTTAGAGAAATCAGAGCATGCTGAGAGACGGACGAACACGTTTGTTGTTTTTGGTCTTTCATGAACTTTGTCGAAATTCTCATCCCTTCATTAAATATTCTGATTGGTTTTGTGACTTTTGGAATACCTTTTTTTCCAGCCTTACCGCCAGTGTTTCTGGACAGGATGTTCACAGCTGGAAACTAAGGACAGGATAGTCACGTTAAGGTTTATTTCTGGCTACAATCAAAGCTGAGCAGCTGGCGCCCTGTGGAGGGATGTTGTGTCAGGAGGCTCGTCAGTGGCTGTTAAAGGAGGACTGCCCTCTCTTTCTGTCGTACTCATAAAGCCACCAATTAGTCTGAAAGCTCTGTGGATCTCCCCTCTTTCACCTTGTGAATGTGACATTTCGAGCCGGGTATAATGGTGTTGAAAAGCAGCCAGCAGCCTCTGAAATCCATCTGTGGTCTGAAGGAGTGAATTAATATGAGCAGATACTGACTCAGCTCTCTCAGGTACCTCCACCCCTCCTGTGTACTGATTCAAGAGCCTGAGACAACAAACAATGAAGTTTGTAATGATTTGTGCGGTTAAGTGCTAGAAAACCGTGCATGCTCTGCTTTTAATGGTTTATGCAGGAGGTGCCAAGTTTGAGAGAAACAATAAAGGCGCATTTCAAGAAAAGCCTTTCGATTTGTACACACTGCTCTCCACCATCAGTCTGTTTGTGCCTTCAGTTAGATTATTACATAATATTGCAATTTACTCCCACCTTCTCTCAGACAGTCTTCTCCAGGTAGTGATTTCCTTTTCTTCCCCTCAAAATGACTTTTGACAGCCTCCAATGATGGATGCCAACTTTCAGCTTCAGCTGTGTGTCACAGGTTTTAGGGAGGAGAGTTTTTACTCATGAGTGCACCGTGTCTTGTGGCTGTGCTGCGTCACGGTCTGTTGATGCTCCTGTTACATGTTGATTTCTCGGAGCCGCCTGACGGCTATGACTGACGGCCATAAGAGATATTTTAGATAGCTGAAAATGTTTTGAAACTTGATTTTTAACTGCAATGGAAACATGTTCATGTGACCACCAAAAGTCCATCTTGCCAGTAGCTGTTTCCATGGTGATTGTACGTCAAAGGTCACTGTGACCTCACAGAACATGTTTTTGGAAATGACTCAAGAATTTATTGGCTAATTATGGCAAAAATTCACACAAATTTCTATTAGGATGAAATGATGAAGTGATGACATTTTATATCCAAAAGGTCAAAGGTCAACTTCTCAGTAACATCATAATGTTCTGCAAAAATAACTCAAATGGGGAGATTGAGACCATATTTCACATTTGGTTGGATACTGAATTGGTGAATCTTGGGTGCCCACCAGGTCTTTTTCGTAACGTTTGGGGAATACCCACTTTTTAGATTTTTTTTTGATTTTGAGGCCACAAAAGCCTCATGCCAGGCACACAAACACTGCTTTTAGTTTATACTCGTGCCATACATTGTTGGAAAGCGAAGATTCTCGTGATCTCTTGATCATTTCAAGATACATTCACAACAGCCTGTACAGTCAACAGCAACAACAAACAAACAACTAATTATAAAATTGAGGCAACTCACCAATGAAGTCTCATGGTAATCCAACAATCGATAACACTTTGACAAAAATGATTAGTTTCATTGGCAAAGGTCCAGACGATCCAGTCCGGTCATACTGTGTTTTCAGCTAATAAGGACAAGATATCGTCGTCTGCAGGCATCTGTTTGCAAAAAATGTACAGGCGGAAGTAAAAACCTTCTACTTCAGTGTGTTCAAACTTCCATTATTCAATACCAGTAGCACTTAAAGTAATTCTGACTGCTAGGGATCAAACTTCAGATTGTACCTTTGAAAAGAGACCAAAACCATGGGTGCACTCCGAGTGGTTGAAGACCACTTTCATTTTACGTTGGGTAAGCCTTGGATTGGCGTTTCAGGATAATTTTACAGGGACGATAAGAGGTTAGGCAAACCTAGCTTTCATCACAAACCCAAATTCGTTTGCCTCACGAATAACGGTGAATCATCGCTTTCTTTGATGTCACAGCAATTGCCTCCACATTTAAGTGCCATAACAGGCCTGCACTTGGTATTTAAGCACATCAAAGCACTTTCCGATAAAAGGTAACATAGTTTCATCAGAATTTTCAACAAAGGCAGCAGCCGGTAATGCAAAGGGGGCCACCTTTGAGCTCGACAGGCAGGGAAAACCAAAAGTCAGAGAGTGTTGCAACAAAGCCACAGTGGCCGACAGCATGCAACCTTCAAAAGGGCATCAAGGCCAGACAGAGGCTGAATTCCCTGGTGTCCACCTTGAAACTATGCTGATCTCTTTCTAAAATTTGTAACTTCTTTGCAGCAGCATCCATTTTTGAAGCATTATCTGCTGTCATGGCTACAACTTTGTGTTCTATCAGAATCAGCCTCATTGGTCAAGCATGCGAACACAAATGTGAACTTACAGACAGACAGAGTCTAGACAGACGTGGATACAAACTGCAACTTTACAGGTTGACATTAATTCTAGTTCTACGTTTTTTCATTGTAGAACGATGTGGATTTTCCCTTTTAAATTGATTTTTACAGCTTGTTTCTTGCTTCAAATACTCGTGTCACTGGTTCTGCTGCCTGTGTTGTGGACAGTTTTTCCAATAAGAAAGGAAGGAACACTTCCAGATAATTAGGCAGGATATTGCATTGTTAGTGTGACACATGTGACATGCCCAAAACGAGACTTTGCTGATCAACAGCAGCTGGATTTATAATTTCCTGGTGAACGTCATCAGCATTCAAGTCACAACATTGCATTTTGTGTTAGGAAAAATCCACCTCATGTGGGTGTGGTGAGGGTTATTCCAATTTCTTCATGGCCATGACTGAACCTTATGTTCGTTTAACACACCGCTGTGTGTGTGGTGTGTGATGTGCTGTGTGTGAAGACTGAATGACACTTTTAGCAGTAATTGTATGGGAGGCTTCTCCCTTGGGTGCTCTAACAGCAGTAACACAGGGAGTAGCCTGTGGTCCTTATGTGAACAGCCCAAGGTAAATGTGCAGAACTGTGCAGAAAATCATTGCTGTCACTGAAGCTGCCAGCTGATTTTTGGGTCTTCAATCAACTGTAGCTGCAATAACATACAGTGGGACATTACTTCTGCTTTTTGGTTTCATCGCCACCACCAGAAGAATATCCACAAGTTCCCCAATTTTTGTGTAGCTAATTGTTGTGAATCTGGTTTTGTAAAATAATATAATACATATTACTAGTTACTATTATTTGAAAGTAAGTTATTTTCCGATATTACCCTGAATGTCGAGCCTTTGTGCTGCCTGCTGCTGCTGCTGGAGACAAAGTTGATGTGAGCCCTGAGACCAAAAAGACCAAAACAATGAAGGTGTGGGCTTTAAAGCCACAACAATGAGCTAAAAGATGCTAAAACGCCAGAGTCAGGTGAAATCTCTGTGTGGATTTGTCGCTATGAGCAGCGCCGTCCACATAACGTGCTGTTATTTCATCCATCGTCAGTGATAAGTGGCAACATATACAGTGGTTCAGAGCTGAGAGCAGTAAATTCAGTGAGCGCACATCTTCTTGTGTGACCACAATTGAAGTGACAGGTATCTCAAGCAGTCTTCCAGCCCTCAGGTTAAGTGAAGGCAGGGGGGCGGCTAACTGATTTTAACAATGATGGGTGAGGAGTGGCAGGCGTGTGCTAATTCAGAAGCCTGGTCCATGACGTTATGTTTGCACAATGAGAAACATTGCTTGTGCATTTGATCTGGGATACTTTAAAGTATCTCCATGTGCTTTGGTGAACTGGATCCTGCTGGACACCTGCTGTGTGAGCAGGAGTTTTGGCTGGAAATTTGATGGAAAGCTGACAAAGTAGTTTAGGTAGTTTCATTCAGAGCCAGCATCAAAAGCTGTGCAAGTTAATATCCTGTCCCGCTTTGTTGGCTCTGCCATGCACTGTGAGTTGACAGTATAAACTAAATGAAGGATGGAGGAGAGGAGATAGTGTTGGCTGTAGGTCTGTCGTGTTGTGTTTTTTATTCTGATGCTGTTCCTGCTGCCTTTTCAAAGAAACGCAGAGCCTGATGGACGGACACCCCTGAATTTCAATTAAATTAATCTGGCTCGCAGAGGGTTGTCTGTTGGATTGAAACCAAGTAGAAAATGTAACTCAGAGGTATTTTAATAGAGTTACATACGTTAAAAATAATTAAAAAGTTCAATTGAAGATACTGAATATAGAGTGTGACGTGTGTGGGAAGGAAAACACCAGAAACTAGCTCAGTGTTTTTCTGGGCGAGGTTCAAAGATTTAAGCCGTCTGCTGCGCTTAAAATCAGCTCCCTGGCACTGAAACAGTATTGATCTATGACGTAATCAGGATAATCCAGTTTTTATGAAGATGAAAGACCAGTATGTGTGATCACTGGGGCTGCACAGCACCAAACAATGTATTTACATAAGTGAGGACATCGGTATCAGCGAGCCACTGTGTCTTTCATCAAACAGCTCAACATTAACTGATAAAACGAGTTCTATTCTTTACCTTTATGATTTTAATGCTTTTGTTGCTTTACAAACCTGCTCTGAACTGTCCATAAAAGCATATAAATGTCATAAACTCAGTAAGCAATGGCGAGTGCCTTAATCACAAATTGATTTTTTTTTTTTTAACATTGATTTTCTTTGGGGGAGAGAAGAGATGAGCTGTGGTGTTCTCAGGCGATGTTGGAGTAATTTAGAGGGGAGTTTATTTACTGGATCAGATGAACCCTTTAATCCAGTCTCTCTCATTAAGATAACATGTCGCCAAGGCCTCAGGCACCAATCTCGCAGACACTAACTCAGTAAACCCAGCTGACATGAATATGGTGAAACCTTGGCATTATGAAAATTCATCTTTTCATGTAACTATTTGCTTTTAGGTGACGTGATACACAAGTAAAATTTTTAAACACATTGAAATCAGCGCTCTAATATGAGCCCTTTGACTCAGCTGAATACGTATCATCTTCATGTAGAGCGATGTTTTGGAAACACAAGGCTGCAGGTACTATTTTGATAATGACGATTTGCTGCCTTTCTTTGTCATACATTAAATGAATGGAGTTTTGGGGCTTTTGACCAGACAAAACAACACATTTGACAACGTCACCTTGGATTCTGCAAAGTTAAAATGGGCATTTTAAAGGCAAAAAAAATGAATTAATGAAGAAAATAATTGGCTGATTAATCTGTTAGCTGCAGCCCAAAATATGATTCTCATATTATGAAATGTGAAAAATAACACTTTGCAAGTGATACTACATATGAAATTGTTTTCATAGAGGTGTGAAATATTTAAAAATCACGTGGCAATAAGGTTTCTTTAGATATTTTTCATGGAGGATATCATCACATAAAACTGCTGTTTTCATGTGTATTAATGGTGCTTTACGTGCGATACATGGATAGTGAGTGATAAATAATGCCTTTTATGTGCATCACTTGACTCTGTTGGCAGATGGAGCATCAATTATCTACTTGATCACTGATGTAGATTAAAAAAACAACAATTTCATACTACAAATGATGAACGTTTCATGTATAATTGTTGTTTTACAGAGAATATATTGAAAGTATCCACTGGCCTCTGCACAAGGACAATTGCTTTAATGATTATTTGCCACTGCTCCAAGACTAAGCGGAAGGAAAACCTCTGCCCTCAGCTATGTTGGTCCATGGCTTAATTAATCACTGTAGACCTTCAGTAACTCATTATACTCACATGACAGGAAGCCGAGTAAAAGACTGAATTATTAAAATAAAGCACGACGAAACACTCAAAACCATTAAAAGCTTTCATTGTGGCCTTGGAGGTGTATAAGTATCCAAGGATTTTAAAGAATAGTCTTATGTGTATTCTTAAGACATTCATTCATTGATTTTTCCATCCATCCTTTCACTGTGAAGCGTCTCCCAGCATGCATCAGACAGGGAAACTCCCCGGACATGTTGCTACTGTTTGGCAGCTCGGCAACTGCCTGATTGTGATTCTCGGGATCAAAACTGTGACTGATGGCACTGCTGCTGCAGGCAAACGCAGGCAAGGTTCATCTTCAGTTCAGGGAGTATAAATGTTTCTCTGTAAATGTATTCACTGAGCCTTTAGCACACCAGCTGTCTGTGGCCGGGGCTCAACACGCCTGCAGTTGAAACTGTGAATGTATTTATTTATTTATTTATTTAGTTTGTTTCCCCGGACAGCCTGCAATGACCCGCAACTCCCAGCAGTGATGTAATTACACCCGACAGTCCCATAAGCATATTGTGTCATCTCTGCTCAAAACAGAAGAACACTTGACTTTAAAATTGTGGAATATCATCCGGTCCGATAGAAGATATCATGCTCCTCATGCTGCACTTATGGATGCAGATATATACCACTAGAGGTAATTCACTCTGCTGACTTGATACTGAAGAGGCTGCGAAAGCAGCAAAGTCCTGTGTTTCAATTTGAGGGTTAGATGCTCAACAATGTTTCCACTCATATGCATTCTGTCATCGACTGGACACCCTCACTCTATTAGAAAACAGAATTCATGTCCATGATTTGCTTCTGGAGGCTGTGCATGACTGATTGGGCTACTGAAAAAAAGAGGAAAGAGACCGTTTCAGGATTTATCTCCTCTGTCTGTCTTTAAGGGGAATGATACAGCCACAAACCCAGACTATGATGAGCTGCATGTGGTCATAGCTGGAGGTTGACTCAGATGTGAGCCTCATTTGTTTAAGGAATGATAAACAAAAATAATCATGTTTTTTCAGGACATTCACAAACATCTAAACTGAAGAAGAAAGAACAAAAAGATTCACAAACAAGACGAAGAGTCTTCACAGAGGTGGTTTCAGCTAAATGCTAACCCTAGCATGCTAACATCCTTACAGTGACAGTGATAGCATGTTGATCTTTAGCAGGTTCTGCATAATGTTTACCATCTTTGTTAGCTTGTTAGCATGCTAACATTAGCTAATTCGCATTAACCACAAAGTACAGCTGAGGATTATGGGAACTGTAGGCATTTAGTCATGAAGCAATATATGTATGAATATTAACGTTTCATCATGAATGGCAGCCATAAATACTTCAAACACGTTATTAATTTTTTTTTTTTAATCAAATTTTGCTGCATTGCTCAAACTTCAAATGGTTTTCAGTAGAAAACAAAAACAGTAAAAGAAAAATTTGTAACAAAGAACCAGTTTTAGATGAACTGAAATAGACCAACAGTGACTGATGGAGATGGTCTCAAAATGCCAATACAGAGTCTCAGAGGTGCTCCTGAGACGGCGGTTCATCTTCAGGTATTGTACGTGTCAGGCCAAACTTTCAGAGCGAATCCAGATTTATCGTTTCAGTTAAAAAGTCCTTTAACTTTATATTTTATGGAGCCTCTCTCGAGTAATTTTTCTTCTCGTCTCACTTCTCCACTGTCTCGCTGCTTTAAGACAGCTCTGTTGACTCACCTCAGTTCAGAAGATGTGACTCACCAGCGGAGCTGACCCACAGCAATCAGGTGAGGGATTTCATATTATTTAAGTGAATATCTTAATGCACTGCAGGCAACAAGTTTTACGCTATCAATTCAGTCTTTTAACCAAGGCCACTGCCTGACTTTGAATACCTGGACACAGAAGCACGTACAGTAAATGATTATGAAGACATTATTGTGGTAAGTTTTTATCCTTGACAGCTGAATGACAGAATCAAAAGCTGCTCATACAGATGTGGCAGAACTGAACCCTGGACAATAACGTTACCATTTTTACTGAGAGCCGTTGAACAAAGACTTTTGTCAAAATGACTCTTATTCAGCAGAGCTGATGCTGAGAAATGGACCAATTTCATTTTGATTCCCAAGGCAGCTCTTCAGATGTCCCTGCAGTCTGTTCAGTTCACACCCTGCTGCCAGCATGAACACATTTTGAACTTGTAGATTATTGGGCTATTAAAAATGAAGGCAACACAACCCCCCATCTATCTAGCAGTGTACATGTGGAGGTTGTTGTATGTAGCTCACATTCTGAATTACAGTTTGACATTTCAGCTGTCATAACTGCTCAAATACTGGTGCGATTTAACGAGACTAAGAGTCAACAGCCATGCTCGCATCTCTGCCAAGCACAGCAGTGCTTTGACCTAATGTTAATATCAGCATGTCAACATGCTCGCAGTGACAATGCTGACATGCTGATGTTTAACAGGTATGATCATCACCATGTTAACTGCCTTAATTTAACGTGTTAGCCGAACATTTTCTACATGTTGCCTCTAGTAGCTGAGGCTAATGGGAATGTTTTGCAATCATCAGGCCATTATACAATGGACTGGACAAATAAAAATTCATGACAAAAGTTAAGATATTACCAGTTATTAAAGTTCATCCTAAGGGGGATATGAATGTGTCTTTCAAGTTTTATGCCAATCCATTGAACAGGTGTTGAGATAGAAAACCACAAATGGTGCTTGACAAAAAGGCAGGGGTTCACCACATTTAGGGCTTGTCCTCTGTGGGCCATAAATGTCAGCACAGAGTTTTATTGCAATCCTTCCAATAGTTACAGAGATATTTCATTTTGGATCCAAGTGGTGGACTGACATTGCAATCCGAAGTGTCACTAGCATTGCCAAAAAACTGATACGTTACGTCCCTACAGCCAGATGTTTCAGCCTGGTGCCACCACCAGAGTGTCTGTTTGGAAAGCCCCCGAACACCTTCCTGTGAAAGTATTCTGGGCAAGATCAGCTTTGAAAAGAACCAGATCACATCGGATGGATTATGTGGCCTGAAGACGCCTCAGGATCTCCTGGGAACTGGAGGATGAGGCTCTGCTTGGAGTCAACATGACCTGGACACGGATAAATGCTAAAAATGGGTTTATGAATGGATATCCTTATCATTTAGTTTATGGTCAAAATTTCAGCCATTAAAAGTCTCTCATGGCATCATTTGTTATAATATGTTTACTTCCTAACTCATGAAGGATGCGCTGCAGGGATTAGACCTACTTTCTGCTGCCCTGCTTCACTTTATTCTGGACATTGTGAAACCTCGGGTACTTCAATTACATTTGAAGGCCATAACCATTTTACACTCCAGAAACACAATGATTACATTGGGGTGTAAGGTGAGGCCTCGGTGTGAAATAACATTCTGCCAAGCTAATTTCCCCTCTGGGAGGTGTGAGTGAGGAGCAGCTCTCTGTCAAAGATGGACCCATCAGTACCTGAAGGAACAGATGAGTTTTGTTGGAGGTGACACTGACTTGAGGACAGTCACTTTGCTTCCACAATGATGGCATCATTTTCAAATCCTTCTACCAAGTGACAGATACTTTCATCTGATCAGCACAGTGTTGAGGCATTTTAAAGCATCTTATACTGATTGCAGATCGATCTCATGGTGTGTGACTAATGGATCACTTACTGATGGCGCTGTGATAATGAAAAGCTCACACTTCAGCCGTCTGTTAATCACAGGAGCTCCGTGATTGCTAAGTACCAAATTTTGCCTTCTGACAGGTTTGAGATCTGTCTGTCCTTGAAGGGATGCCGCGGTCATTCCACCATTCAGGTTCGGTTTACTTATCAATACATATCATTTGTCCGACACACTGAGATCACATCTTAAAGTCCCCCTCCAGTCAAAAATGTGTTTTTCTTCTTGCTCCTCCAGTTGAATGTTTAAGCGTCACTGTGCAGAATGATGCACGAGCTGTTTTTAAAACTGAAAATCAGAATTTGTGCAGTTTTTGTGACATCACAAATCGTCTGGAAGCCAATCCTGGTCCAATATTCAGCCTCCAGTGCACATACGCTTAGAGAGGACTTTACAGTGAAGTAGGAAACGTCTTGTGTCCAGCAATTAAACTTGCAGAATAAAAAATGTATATTCATATATTCTTAATGGCAGAGAAGGAGTAGGTGCCAGGATTTTAAAGGATTTTACTGTGGTGATTACACTTTTTTGCTTCCAAAAACCATGTCTGAAACACATTAGGCTTTTAATGTATGCCCTATATATATGTGTGCGTGTGTGTGTGTGTGTGTGTGTGTGTGTACTTAAGCAACATTTGCATTTACAACATTTACATAAAGTATAAAAGTGCTAGTCACTAACCATTATAAAGGCAAAATGCTCTGTTACATCTATTTCTACATATTATACTTATAGATTATTATTACTAATGCATTAAAAGTCAGCATCAATATACTTTGTTTGTACATGCCAGATGCAAATATGCAATTTGTCTGTGCCTTCTGAAACCTTTACGAATCACTGCTGAAAAATAAAAATGAACAGGTTTGCTTCATTAGTATGACCACTGGACGGTTTTGTAGCTTGAATGCAAACGTTGTTTTGAAGCTCTTGCTGAAATTACTGATGTTGTCGTTCTTTCTGGTTGGACAGCCTCTGAAGATTTTAAAGCTACAGCCTCACTTGGTCTGGTACGACCATTAGCTTGTTCTGTGTAACTGATGTCACTGAGTCATTTTGCTGACTTTATCTTAAATTATGTTAAAGCTTAAATTCATGCAGAATTATGAGCATGGCTGCTTCGAGTGACAGCAAGCCACTAAGATTCAGCAAACAGACTTCATGTCCACCTCTTTGCCCAGTTTTGGATTAGCCGGGGGTTTGGTGGAGTCTGGCACTGCCAAGGAGGCGATTGCTGGACCGACTGCCACTGAGCCTCACAGCGGCTCTTTAATAACCTGTGGGTGGGTCTATGATTACTGTATGAAGATGTAGTAGATCAGGGGTATTGAGTAGCATGAAATTAAAACAATAAAGTAAACACATGTACCTCAGAACTGTGCTGAAGTACAGAGCTTGAGTAAATCTACTTGGTTACTTTGCACCGCTGCTTCTTTGCTTTTGTTCAGGCAGCAGAAAGAAGCGGAGACAGACATGGATGAGAATGTATAGCTAGAATATAAAAGATGACAGCTGGCTGTACCACAGCTGGCAGGCTGCTCTTCCATACCTCACCGCAGAGAAAATCAGGTTGGCTGTCACCACGCTGTACCTCCATTATGATGCACCATGTATATCATATTTTCACCTCTCTGTTCTTCCAGCAGCTTGCAGCAATGTTTAGCACATCTCCATCGCAAAGAGCACAGAAGCCAAGCCAAAGTGCAAACTATCCTTTAAACAGGGCGAGCCTTTAAGCAAAGGGAGCTTATCCTGAGCCTGCAGACCACACTGAACGCTGGAAAAACTGAGGTTTGGCACTCAGACACAAATGCATGCCTCCATTACTGACATCCAAAAAGCATCCTGTGGTAAATAACTCCCAACAAATCAGTTGCTGCACCCACCGCTGAGCCAACTGCCTTTAGCATGTGTTTGGAAAAATATTTTAGAAACCAAAAAACAACAGAGATATAAAGTCCATTTACAGCAGGCGGAAAAGGCTTTCATGTAATGCATTTATCCTGCAGATATTTTTGCATATTTGTTACGTTGTGCATCATCAGACTGCTCTTTTGGCTGTGAGCATTACCCAGAGGGCAGCCCGGCCTCTGGAGCAATTGCTTTGATTGTGTAAGGTGCAGGAAGTGGCCCCTCAGTTTGATTGCAAAAGCGCAGATAAAAACACTGGAAAACTGTGTTTAACCTGATCTTTGGATTGATCTTTGCTGTTTTTCCCTGGTCTTTGGACAGATGAAGTGAAAAAAGCCCGAGGCTGCGTGCTCCACATGATCCTTCTTCTTCTTCCTCCTTTTTCTTGCGCTCAATAAGCTGTTATCCCCAGACAGCCAAAGTGCCTGCGGTCCAAATTAGACTGGAGGGCCAGATGAATGGAGACGTGATTGACAGCAATAGTTATAATATTTACAATCTGTCACAATGTGCAGGAGCATCAAGTTAGATATTTCCTTGAAAGGAACATTGTACAAAACTGTCCCGACACACAGCAGCTTGCTCCTGATGTTTGCTTCAAACTGCATTGATTCAGGTCTCGTCTCACGTTGTGTTGTCGCTGCTATCGCTGCCCTCTTTGTGTCAGTGCTGTGTGGCCTAACAGCCAGTGAAAAACTCTGGCGGCAGACTTTCCATTCCTTCTTTTTTTTTTTTCCATTCAAAGCAAATTTTCTCAAATCAATTTTTGCTATCACCTCCTTGATCTGAATCAGCAATGGCATATTCATTATTCCACATTGTTTGCAGACAACAAAGGGATGTTTCTAATGTAAAATGTATTTGTGTAGACTGAAAAGCACAGGTGTAGAAACTCACTTCCAATTTCCTCTTGCTCCATTCACAGCGACCAGGCTCAGTTGGCAGATGTCCTGCCTACATATGTTTTTGAATCACAAGCTGACAATAGCACTCACACATCATATAACCTAATGCTCTCACCTTTCCCTTGAGGTTTTTTTTAATGGAGCCAGCAAAGAGATGATGCTTGGTGCCTTGATAAACAACAGCCGCAGTGGTGGGAGGATTATTGGAAAATCATTGTGAGGACATAATAATGGGGTTGTAATGATGACAGTCAACTGTCCTGCTGTATTGTTTAAAACACACATAAATTAAATGTGGATCCGCTTGGAGCTCCTAAACGCATCTTTTAATGTTTTATATTACATTTTGTATGAAAGCCCATCACGCCTAAAAAGCCACCTTCACACATTAACACGGCTGAGTTGCTCAGATGGTAACTGGCAGACAAGATGAGACGAGAATAAAGGGAAGGAGATTTAATATTTGATAAGAAGTTCACTGATAGTTATCAAAATTGAAAGAGACTAAATTAAGATTGTCATGCAATGGATTTACACGAGTCCCACTCCCTCCACTCTCCAACTTTCCACACTCTTTTAAGAAGGGGTTCTTCAATGAACCTTTGTGCTGGTCCCATGGGCTCCATGAATGGCACCGCAAAATGGTTCAGTATAGTATTCTTTATAAGGATTAAAACGTTATTTTAGTTCACAGTAAAAATGTAAGTCGGATTCAATATTCTATATAATAATTAACATAATTGCCATGATGATAATACATACTTATAAACATTACATCAAATATGCTCACACGGCATATTTGTAATTTTATTCTTTTACTGTGAAGTGTTCTAGAAACTGGTGGAAATGGGAATCACAGAGCATTCTGGGGCGACAATAAAAGACAAATGAGGTCAGTTAATGATAGGGTTAGCTAATGTAATGCTAACTGAATGCTAACAAAACATCAGCTAATCTTGCATAATTAATCTATCGGTATCTGGCGAAATGAAACGAAGTTAGCTTACCTTTGTGTCCGACTGTATACTGCAACATTTCATGTTTTGAACGTTATACAGTGTGTAGTGTTTTGTGTTAGTTCAGCAGCTCCTTTGATGCCTACAGGAAGCAGTCAGCGGATGGCGCTCTTCCTCTTATAGATAATGTTACAGTTATGCTAAGATCCTGAGTAACTGTCATTGTGCCTCTCACTGTGTAATACATAACATGTTATAGCCCACTTATGTTTAGTTACTTAGTTACATCGAGTTATGGGTTGAGACCACCCAGCTGGATGGCTGGCGTCACTGTAGGCTACAGGTGATGTTTGGTATCATCCAAAAATGGCTGAATTGCCGTTGACGGTGTCACATCTCAATTCCCTATAGGCTGCATAATTCTTGCAGAAACTTTATCTTCTCTTGGCAAGAGTAATGGCAGAAAGCGTCCTGCTAATCTAAGGACACACAGAGACAACAAGGCTACAATCTCCTACATTGCCAGGTCTTTTTTACACAAGATATAGGCTATCATTTGAGTTCATTTTTATGATTTTAAACAGCGAAGCCAATCATTCTAATGACTTTAGCATTAAGCATTATTGTTAGCCATGCTATTTTCTTAAAATATCACATCTTTTAATGAATTGAGAGAAGCCTAGTGGGGCAGGGTTGGCATGTTGGCACCAAGTGAACGTTGCTTTCATACTTTGACCACAGATTCTATGAGTATAGACTCTTAAATTACTCTCTGATTTGGATTTCTCACTGTTTCCATTTCAAGCTGAAGAAACACAGAAGGTTAATGTACAAGGAAAATGTCTGAACTGGAGTCTAACCTCCTCATTCCTCCATTCTCTGACACCACGAGGAACAGTTTATAAATTCTTCTTGTTAATAATTTCATGCTTTGATTTATTATCATCCACCTCTTCAGTGTGGACACATCCGGACACAGATAAAGCTCCACATACCTTAAGTCGAAATCCTTCATGTGGGTTCTTAAGTTTTCCAAGGTCTGCTAGTCTCATACATCACCCTCCTGGATGTAAAGGTCAAATCTGTTTCAAATGCAACCGGGTAAAAGAAATTAGATTTCATGTAATGACTTAGAAAATTGTCATTTTTGGCTTCTTTTCTTTTTTATCCATCTGAAAGGAAGGAGGTCTGTCAGTTCCTGCTGTCAAACAGATGATATCTAGATGTTTAACGTCACGACTCTTTGCACACAAAGAGCAAAATTTCTAAAAGCATGTTTACTAAATATAAGATGTCTTTTTATCCAAGTTATATGTGATAGAAGCAGGACTATAGGACCAACAGCTCTGTGAAACGAGACATAATGCTGCTTTAAGCTAAATGCTAATATCACCATGCTAACATGCTCACCATGAGAATACTAACATGCCAAAAACATCAATCTCATGGTGGCGCAAGATCAGTCAGAACTGCCAAAATCATTAGGTTTTTGTATTTTGTTAACATGGATATCTGTACCAAATTTCAAGGCAATCCGTCCGATAGTTACTAATGTGGTGGACCAACTGAACAACATCGCCATCCCAAGTAGTTAAAAATGTGTCACTTAAGTGGTCATCTGTGACTCATAAAGAGTTTCATACATTTTAACTGATGAATAAATAATAAGTGAACTAATGTTCCACATTGTCATGTCCCCACGCAAGTTCATTACATGTTATGTGATGTAATAATGTGAGTTGACATCATGTGGTTGCTGCAATCATTCCACAGCAACAGTTTCATTGAATGTACATTGTGCATTTATTGTTCCTTTTATCATTGGTTTCATGTCATGTACACAACAGCATGCTCTGACCCCCACAATCATACTATAACCAGAGTGTTGTAGCAGGAGAATAGAAGGAAGAAAGAAAGACAGCATGATAGCGTTCATGCTCAAATGCGACTTGGACAGTGAAGTGCAGCCCCATAAAAAATGAAAATAACATGTTCTTTTTGCTGATTTGTGTATTTTCCATCAGTGTTAGCGGGTGGGCTTATGCAGAGATCTGCCTCACAGGGTGAACTCAGCCTGTCACAGAGACTAAAGATGAAGCTGTGATGTCAGGTCAGCTGTGTCTGGGGGTCGATCAGCTGTGACACTGACAGCATGAGCGTGGGACCGCGGCTGGAGAAGATGGAGGAGATGGATGTCTGATGCTGCAGCCAGTAATCCAGGATGGATGATGAGTGAGGCCGCAGAGGCGTAGTGCAGGGGACGGAGGGGCTGTGGAGGTGCTGCAAGGGCCTGTAGATCATTTTGTGTCCCTTCCATTGACCCAATAAAGCCAACTTGTTGTCACCACCTTTCTCCAATTTTATCTGAGTCACAGCCACATAAAATGACATTCACCGTTGAACATGAAATTTATCTTCTCTCTATGTTGATGTTTTGAAGATGACTGATGTGGATTTCCTTGACATTGTCATCTTAATGCATTAGCATTATGGGAGGATACACCAATGCAATTTGGGTAATGTGCTTTTTATCATGCAAAGCAAGCGGCTGCTCAGTGGATTACTCTCTCTACATATTACAAGCCAAGTCAGGTCAAGCAGAACGCTATTTGTCTCCAGAGGGGCAGCTGGATGTGCAGCAGTAAAACAGTAGTAACACAAATAACAAAAAACACTGGAGCTTATCAAATGTAACGTATAATGAGAAGTAAAAATATGGTGTACTACTAAAATTAAAGCAAAGCAATTATTTACCAAGTGTGGTTGGGTGATTTGGCTGATATTACTTTTTACTACTGGAGTTCAGCAGTGAGATGTCCGGAGGTGTGAAGGAGTGTTTGTATCTGTTGGTTTTGGCTTGCGGGTATTTGAAGCAGGAACCTGAAGGCAAGGTTTAAAATGTGAGGTGCTGTCAGACAGGAAGGATTCTACTTCCTTTAACAACTGTTTGGTATATGAATCAGACAAACTAGATATTTCTATAACACCTGTTTCAGCCCCCAATGAATCATACAGTTTGTTTTCGCGAGAAATTTCAGCCCCTTTAACACGAGGAATGCTGCACTGTTACACTGCCGCACCATTCTGTGTAAAACGCACCAACACGGGACGGAGGAGCATTGCTGTTCCACCTTTAAGCCGGCAGCGGAGGTGGTAACAGAGCTGAGCTGACATCTCATGTTGACATGTCAGGCCTCTTTTGTTTCTGGAACGATGGCGTGCTGTCTAAAATAACACACTGTGGTGACAGCATGCAAAGCGAAGCTGGCGTAATGAAGCCTCTTCTTTTGGGCAGGATCTTTGTGATGTAAACATCACAAAAAACTCCTGGCAGCACCTTTAAGCTTCCACTGCAGTGGTACAGTATAATAGCACCTGACTGGAGTTAGCGCCATCTAGTGCTTATCTCCTGAACCAAATGCTAATCTTCGCACATAGTAGATAGAAACACACATAAATTCATATTCTTTGAAAATGACGATAAAATTTGCATTATGTTTGAATGGAAACCTGGCAGGGGCCATTTCCAGCCATCTGTGACTTGTGTCATTAAGTTGCCCGAATAGTAATCTTTCAGTTATGAAAAATGAATGCACCCTCCAATAATAATAA